>OY294050.1:8514281-8933359 GCA_958510825.1 Brachypterus glaber
TCTCGACGTTTTAGACCTTTCTGAGTCGAAGTCAGTAAAAAAAAATTGTCTGTCTTTCTTTCTGTCTGTCTGTCGTCTGTCTGTCTGTCTGTCTGTCTGTGTGTCTGTCTGTCAAAATTTCAAATTAGTGACTAGTGCTGGTGTTTTGACAAGGTGCAACTGTTCAGCTGGTTATAAGGATCAGTTCTACCCATTTTGGAAGTAATCCCCCCAAAAACAAAAAAGTTAAAAAAATAAAAACTATCATTTTCAAAAATTTTTTTCAATTCTTTTTTGTTTTTTGCAAAAAGAAAATGCCTAAAAAAAATTATTTTAAAAATTTTAATTTTTTTTTAATCAAAAAATACCTTTTTTAAAAAATATATATAAATTTTAAATTATTTTTTTAAGTATTTGGAAAAACGCAATATACCATTTACTGTGAATAATATATAATGGAATGCGTAGCATTACATATCTTCACGGCTTGTTATTTTTTTTTTTGCATTTAAATTTTTTCTTAGTCTCAAAAATATTAGTAATACAAGAAACACAATCTTAACATTCATATTCTACCATCTGCATCGTCATTGTCCACCCCGCCCCGAGAGGGGCAAGTCCATTGATCAATTGATGAGTCTACTAAAATAATTCTCAGCTCGAATAAAAATCTAAATTTCTACCAAAATCGTAAAAAAATCGCCAAGTTACAAAGCCACTAAATCCACCTGCAACCTGGTTTAAAATATGCACGGAAAATCGGTTTTTCTATCATTCTCAACCTGTAAAATGTTAATATTATATTATATTCACTTACCTTTGGGCTTTAAACAGTATTTATCACATAATAAATGTAATTTTTCCTTTATAAACGTTATCGAAAATGATTTAAAAACTTTTGGAATCAGGTCTTCAGTTAAGACCAAGATGGCTGGAGTTATAAATAACTCCAGCCATCTTGGTAAAGACCACGCCTCCGAGATTTATTTCAAATTTATTACGTTGCTTTCAACCAATAAGAAGCAGGTACACAGAATCAAACATGGCCGATGATTTTATCGCAAATAATTAAATAATGGAGTCTTTGTGAGTAGATTATTTTTTAATAATAATGTTATAAAAAGTTATGAAATTTTATTAAAGAGCCAAATAAGAGGCCTTTTTGGGTGCTCTTATTTGCAGGGCGGATTTATTTAATATTAAAAGGGGGGCATCCATAAGGAACAAAATTGCGAATTCACCAAAAATATAATTTTTGAGGTATTTCAAAACAATAAAAAAATAAGGTCCACTCTAACGTAATATACTAATATATCTTCTAAAATTCTTCATTTAAAATATTCTTTTCTTCAGAGCGGCTTATCAAATCGTACTTCTACATCGTCCGGAAGTCAATCCAGGACACGGTGCCCAAAGCTGTGATGCATTTCCTGGTGAACTTTGTGAAGGACAACCTACAGTCTGAGTTGGTGACGCATTTGTACAAAGCAGACAATGCCGACCAACTTTTAGACGAATCTGAACATATTGCTCAGAGACGCAAAGAGGCTGGAGATATGCTAAAGGTATGTATTTTGTAGCATTGCACAAAATTTATAACAAGCACCAGTGCAGGGTTATCTCGGGGTGTGAGAGGTTGCTGGTTCGATGCAAAATAAACAGGTAATTTTCCCAGAGGTCTTTTATTGACCAAAATAGAGTGCTGAAAACCCAGAATGGTCAAAAAGATGACCAGGATGAGGTCAGCAAAACCCAAAAATAAATACTGAAAAATTTGACCGATATAAGTTTCAGAGAACAATCTTAATTTTGAAAAATATGTTTAAAAATCTAATATTGCCTACCTGAAAACACCAGATCGCGTTATTTTAAATAACATACACGTTTTTATACTGAGGATGTTTAAAATATCTATGGATAATATTCACGCCAATTAGAAAAATGCAATGGCCGAGTTTGCAAAAAACAAAATTTCTTCCCGCTAACACACTTTTTGCCCGCGAAGATTTAGATTTTCAATCCGCAACCTACAATACACGTTCCTCTGTATTCTAAGGTCCGCAACCAACAATACATCTCCAGCTGTATTTTGGCGAAGGCGCAATAATGGTGAACGCGCTTTTTCTTTACAAAGTTTACAAAACTACAATTCTATTAGTTTTTTTCTTTTTAAATTTAGACCAGTAATAACTCAGCTATCTTTAATCCGCGTGAAGAAAGGGGTGTTAAAAAAATATTTGTCTGTCTGTCTCTCAGCCTTATAACTTCTGAACGGAATGTCCGATTTAAAAAATTCTTTCACCAAACGATTCAGGACTTTCGTAGTTTGTGAAACGTCAAATATGGTTAACATTGGGGTGGCGCAAAGTCTAATATTTTTGGCGATAACTCGCTTATTATTGAAATTTAAAAAGTATTTTAAATTTCCTATGAAAACATTTTTAATCATTTTTGTTATAGGACTATTAGTTTCATCAGAGTTATGTCGATTTAAAGATTGTGCCACTCCTCTAGAAAGGGTATCTTTTTAAGCTTGTTTTTTTTATTTTCAGGCTTTGCAACGAGCAGCGCATATAATTAGTGAAATTCGCGAAACGCACATGTGGTAAGAGTAGTAAGAAATTTTTCAAATTATCAAAAACTAGTCAAGATTTATACAGAATGGATTCTGTATAACCAATCTTGTGTTTATGTCTGGAAAGTAAGTTAAAAATAGTTAAATTTTTCCTTTTTTTTTTCTATTACAGAGTATTCCAAAAATACAGAATAGGTGTCATTGCACTTACGGGGAAGGTAGAAAAAGTAAACTTTTGTCTTTTTTTTTTTGACCTTATACATGCCTAGTTGAAATTTCTGCTTTATCTTTGTATAAAATTTTGAATAATTTAGAAAACGTATACCTTTTTGTTCGGAATAAGCGTTTCTAAAAGTATTTTTTACAGGGATTTTAAGCTACATTTTAACAGTAATATTTGGAATATTCTGTAATTTTTAAATTTTGTATTTAGCTGTAATATTTCTGTAATAATAATTAAATTATTATTGAAACCTCTCTTATTGTAAACTGTTAGGCTGTATTGTTATTTTGGTGCCATTTTAACAGTTTTTTCTCATAAATGGTGTTGCATTTTTTTATTTCTCTAGAGTTTAGGGAATTTAGATTTTAAGGGAAGCTATGTTAAAGTTGCCATGTATTTTTTCAACTTTAAAATGGCATTCTTTAATATCATGGATTTAGATTTTAAAAACTTTTTATTTTATTAGTAAAAATAATTAAAACTCCAAAGAATATTTTTTCCATTTTTTTGTGATTTTGTTAGAAATTGAAACGAGTGAAAGACGGAATTTGTTTGAAAAAAAATTGTTAATATTTATTAAATAAAATTTGAATATAAGTACCAATTATTTTTTTTTGTTTCAATTTTTATTTTCTACCTTTTTTATTTATTTTCTCAGGGTATTCAATGTTCTGAAAAACCTGAAAAATCCCAAAAGCAAACCTTGCTTCTAATATTTTTCAGAAAATCGAATATCTCAAAATCAGAGAATTTGATTTTAAAATTTCACTGGATACCATGTATACTGTAAAAAATTAATATGTAATTACACATGATTCTGCACGTAAATGTGATTCAATGCAAATACATGTAAAAATTTTTTACAGTGAAATCTGTAAAATTTACTAGATTGTACATGTAATTTGCACATAAAACTGTAAAATTACATGTAAAATCTCGTAAATTTTACTTGTACCTGCATGGAACATTACCTATTATTCTCTTTATTTTTTACAGTGTATAGGGATATAACTACTGTAAATAAGACATAATTTGTTTAAAAAATTTATTACACATAGCCAGATAGTGTTATGCACTATTGTATCAAACCACAAGTCAGTTTTTTGTTTACAACACAATATTTCATAACTCCAACTGGTATTAAAAAATATATAAAAATGGCACATTAAAAAAATAAAAACATTTTATCACAATAAAATTATATATACAAAAAAATATCTACAAATAAATACTATTATAAAATTATATAAATCCTACGAATATTATTTTTGAATATTACTACGACAATATTGCTCATATTTTCAATTGATAATGATTTAATAGTTTTAATAGTCAAAATTTAACTAATAAATTTAAATTATGTATACTTTGATTATTAATAAGAATAAGTAGACTTTTTTATGTGTAATTATTACACAAAATCAATAATATACATTAAAATTTCACAAAAAATGTAAAAAAGTTGTTAATACACGATTTTCTTAGTGTATTCCTAAAAGTTTTGCATTAGCTTTTATTTAATAAAAAAGTACTTGTTAAAAAAAATAAAATATAATCAAATATTTTGGGAATTAAATATTTTAAATATTTTGTAAACGCCCTTTTATAATCTAGTTAAAAAAAACTAAATAAACTTAAAGCATTTTTGCTTGTCATGCGGAATTCTAGTCTTAAACAAAATCGAATCTGCCCTATACTGGGTGTTCAAAAGTGGCGTGTACCCAAAAACCTGCGAAAAAAAGTTGATACATTTGTGTCGCTCCTGAAAATGGGTGTCATCTTCAGACAAACTTTGCGGGCATCCGGGGCATCTGAAGGTCCACCTTGAAGTGACTTTGACAGGAGGCTGCCTGGTGATGTGACTAACTAAAAAATTCATTGCGATATCTTCGCAATTCATGTATTCATCCACTTTGTCTCTGATAGCTTGAGGTAACCACTTCCAGTATAAGTGTAGATAGTGCCTGGTAAAGAAAAAGACGAATTTATTTCAAATTTTATCCTTTAAACAGTTGCAAGCACCTTGTCAAAACATCGACACTAGGTACTAATTTGAAACGCTATGAAATAGGAAGTAGTATAAATAGGCAACCATTAATACACCTGCGTGTTGCATAATTTATTAAAATTTAAAAGTCTGTATCTCCAAAACATATTCTAAGCAAAAACTGTATATAACATTTTTTGTAGGGCTTAAAAAGACCTTTCATTTGAAATATATATTTTTTTGAAATCGGTTTATAAATAATTTATGCTAAAAAACATTTTACTGCGTATTTTAGTAAAAAATAGTTTACATCTTTTGAGCAATTTAAAAAAATCTTTTATATGAGTACTAAATTAATAAAATAAAATAATAACACGGTACGACAGCGAAAAAAGCTCTGGCATCAGACCAACTTTTCTTTATCTAACTTTGGGTCGTAGATATCGAATCTGTAATCAAATTTTTCGGGACACGTCAGCGTTTTTTTCTGTATGCACTTAAAGTTGTCAATTTACTCTAGTTTACAAGTTTTTTTGTTGATTTCTGGGGTAATTTGATACGGAAAAAAATCAGAATGAAAAAAAATTCAACATATTCTAGTATTTTCAAAATAATTCGGAACCGCTTTAAGCTAAAACTTGGCAGGTCAGTAAATCAGCTAGTTCAAACTATTTTTGTGTTAAATGGGGGTGAAGAGGGAAAATAAGTATTTTTTTCGATAGGTAATTACTTCATTCAGAAAAAAAATGTTTCACTTATGCAAAGTAGTACTAACAAAAAAAAACATTTTTTTGCAAACCCTTTTATTTATTAATATTTCAACAGAAAAGTATAGGTATAATAAAAACAAAAGTCAAGAAAGTTTGTATACAATATTTGTACATTAATTTTATTTTTTAGCTCTTTTTATTTGCCTACTGTACTGAGTTACGTCTGTATCATGTTTAAGAGTCCAGCAATATTTTACCAGCATATGCGTTCTTGTCTTTTGTCTTATAGTGTAAACTAGCAACTTTAACAGGTTCAACGCCATAGCGGGCACCGGTGTCCGCTAGTTTTTTCTACCAGTGGCCCATGGCGGACACCGATGCCCGCTGAGTCATCCAAAGTTTATTGACGCACACAGGGCTAGCGGCTACGGTGTGGCCGCGTTTGCCGTAAAAGCGTGTCCGCTTTGGCCCCACAAAAATGTACCCCGGGCTTAGGCTGGTAGTAGGACATAGAAAAAAAAATGCACAAGATATATCAATTTTAATTTAAAAAAAGATAAAAGAAAAAATACTCTGGCCCAGGAAGATAGGTTTGGTGAAATCGGCTTGGCGCTCAACCTGTTAAGTGCATATAGAAAAAAATCCTAACGTGACCTAAAAAATCTGATTACAGATTCTAAATCTACGACCCAAAATTAGTTAAAAAAAGTTGGTCCAATGCCAGAAATGTTTTTGCTGTCGTACCGTGTAATTAACATATGTTATAATTATTAATTAATTATACCCAAAAAAAAAAAAAAAACGCTAAAAATAGGCGGTTTACCCCATTCTCACCCCCTTACCCCCAAAATCTAATCTAATTTAGAACGTTAGAGTTATCGAGTTTACACCCGGACAGGCGGACGCAAAATTTTTTTTCGCTAATTTCGACTCAGAAAGGTCTAAAACGTCGAGAAATGTGAAAAACATGGTCATATTTTGACTTTTCGGCTAAGATTTCAATACATCGGCACTCTTAGTAGCACTAAGTGCCGATGTAAAACCCGTAGTTTGTAAAAATGTTACATTACCTGTGTAAAAATGAAGCTCCTGTCAAAACCATGCTCAACTCGCAACTGTAGTTTGAGTTATACAACCACGAGTTTTGCGTGTTGACGTCCCAAGCATGGTACCTCCCTGGGAATCCCACAATTCTGCTTCTATGTTCCCTCCACACTCTGAACCCAAAAAGGATCTCGTCGTGCCTCAAATGCGCATCGTCATCAACGGAAAGCACCGCCTCCGTGTTGATGTTATCCAAAGGTAAAAATCGGTTATTTAAAGAGTTCCTAGCTGCTTTGACTACGTGTACAGGGGCCCCTATATCGGGCCAGCGGAGCTCTGGACTTGGGGGCCTGGGGGAATTCCAAACTACTATGACGGAGTTTAGGTATGGGAGGCCCCGTAGGCGAGCTATGGAGTCTAGTAGGACTTGCTCGCGTTCGTAAGTTAGTAAGAGCACTGTGAACTGTTCTCGGGGGCTGTTGCCGCCTAGAGATTCGGAAAATTCTTTGCCAGCACCTGAAAATACAAGAAAACAAGGTTAGCGTTTTTTAAAAAATCTGATTCTTGTATCTGTTTTCATTTTTAACGAATTCCATTTTTGGATCATTCCCTTTATTTTTTTCTAGCTTTATTGGATTGGTTTTTTTTCTACGCCAATATAAAATTAAAATTTATTAAAAATAATATTGAAATTTCACTTTTGACATAATTTTTATGTTGCATGTAAACAATATCAAAATATATTTAAATGTCCATATCTTGGAAGCTAATAGTCCTACAATAAAAATGATTACATTTGTTTTTGTAGGAAATTAAACATAACTTTTATCTGTGTAAATTTTTTTGTCCTAAATAATAAGCGAGACACTGCTAAAAATTATAGTTTTTGTTTGTTTTGCCCCCCTTGCCCTACGCCAATGTTAACCATATTTAATGCTTTGCAAAAAACAAAGGTCCTGAATCGTTTGGTGAAAGAATTTTTTTAATTGGACATTCTGTTAAAAGGTTTACAGACAGACTTTTTTTAATACCCACTTTTTTCACATTTTCTCGACGTTTTATGACATTTTTAACCCAAAATGCAAAAAAATATACCTCCAGATCCTTGACCAATGGGCCGGAATCCTCTCCCGGACCCCACAAACTTCGCATCGGACGGCAAAATGGGGTCCATGGGCAGGGCTTGATACAACCTAAAAGGATCACCCCAGTCGTTCCACATCTCGTGCCCCTGCGTGAGAGACAGACTGTAGTTTCTCCTGAATGAGGGGCTGTTATAAGGGGGCTCAAGAGGCCCCAAACTCTCCTCGGGATCCGCGTCCACAGCAACCGCTACCTGGATGGGCGTGAAAGTTTCATTGAACACACTCACAGCAGTTATAGTGTCTGCAGGTAGTGGGGGGATGTTCAGCCTGTCTCTGAGAACGGCCACTACAGTGTCTAGAGTGCTTTGGACTGAAGCCAAGTACCTTTCCCAAATTAGTCTACCTGTAACATAGTTTAAAAAAATTTAATGCCCATTTAAAATTTCTCAACTTAGGCGCATTCGCCATTTTTTAGAAGAGATTGGATTTTTTTGTGCTAGTAGCAAAATAATCTAAGTTTATAATAGGCACCTTTTGTGGTCCGCATTTCCTCTCAAACGGTGTCTCACACTTGAAATGTGAAGCCCTTTATAATTTTTGTAGCTGATTTTTTTTAATATAAAATTTAAGGGATCTTTCTACCTTCAAAATTTAAAAATATTTTGTTTTTAAACATATCATATGACCTTAAACTTAAAGTATAAGACATCGTTTTAAAGTCAATTTCGCGTATTTTTTACTATGGGTCACTTATTATTACCTTGTCTTCTCATCAACAAAATATCTTCATCCGGAAAAGCCCTTAGGATGAAATGTAACTCTGTAATCCTGGCCTTGGGTGTAAAAATAACGGCCCTTTTCCATTGTATCACCTCGTCATAAGCCATCACCACCTGGTCACCTCCTAGAATCACCGGAATAGCACCAGATCTAAGCGCCTCATAAACTCTAGCCTGGAGCAAAGTTGTTGAAACTAACTCACTAACTCCTGGAGCAAAAATTAAGGTAAAAGTTGAATCTTTAAGGATAGAACGCCTTGAGCTATCAGTACCACAAAGGTTATAATCCTGAGGTGCAGTACTAGCTATATCATCACTAGCTAAAGTACATTCAAACTCGAACAAAAATTTATCGCTAGTATTCGTTTTAGCCAGGTCTTTCAAATAATGCAAGATAAAATTGTCCAATTCTTGATTTTCTCTGTTTAAATCAGAGTCGTCTGGGCCGTACGCGTTTGTGGTTTCACCTTTATTGGTTTTCATTTCCCCTTGAAAGGAGAGGAGTAACTTGCGACGGCTTGGAGCCATCGGCGGGCATTCTTGCCAGACGTCGCCCCCTGGGGGTCCCAAAACGGGAGACACTATTAGGTCGAAGTGTGGACGGAAAGAATTGTAGGTGAACGTTGATTGGACTAAAATTGCTCTACCTGAAAAAAAAATAATGCTGCCAACAAAAAAATTGTTTTTTTTTAATTAATGAAAACATTGTGTAATATATTTACGGTCCAAATGGCTAAAAGGGTTATCGTGGTCACAAATTTTCCCGGACAGATTTTTTTCGTTTGGATTTTTACTTTCTCATAAAGTATTATGAAAAAAAAAAAATTTTTTTTTTCTAAATCATCTTATTTTTTTTCTAAAACGTCGAGAAAAATCAAAATAAGCAACAACAAAAATTATGTCTGTCTGTTGGTCTGCCTGTGTGTCTGTTTGCCTGTATCCACAATAACTTAAGAAGGCATAGAGCTAGAAACTTGAAATTTGGAGTGTTACGCCCATGTTAATGGTATAGGAAAAAAGCGTTACAGGAGGGGGGTGGGGGTCCAAAATGATCAAAATTTGCGTTACGTAATACTTGAACATTCCCTTAGGGGAAAAAATAAAAATAATAAAAAAAATCTACCTGTATCAATTGTTGAAAAAATATCCCCAGAAGCTGCAGTCAAATCTCTTCTGGCCAAATTCAGCAAAACATGATTTCTTCCATCACCTCCCCAGTAAGGTAGCTTTTTTAATGCTATTGAATCTAAGGGAGGCAAGTTTAATTTGTTTTCCACATTTTCACTAATATCACCAGTATCTTTTAAAGCCTCACCAACTAAAACTAGGTATATGCAGGCTTGTTTTGGATCATTTGTCAAATGAGGGTTGTACCCCAAAGTTTGTTTAAGGGTTGTTTTTAAAAACCCATCTACATCCCACCCATAGTTCATTACAGGGTACTGGTCTGGATCATATAAATAAACAGGGAAACCAGAAGTTAGAGAGCACCTGGAATGGTCAAAACAAGAGTACATATGGCAGTTTCTTGAAGCATCTTTTGATATACCTGGTAACTTCTCTGGTAAAAATTTAGCTGTTAACTTTTTAGGTATAGCTAATTCTGGGGTATTTTGTTGCAGAGCTTCTCTTTGGGCTACCTGAGCTTGCTCTACAGATATTTTAAGTCTATTCAAGTTTGTTTGCTGGTGTTGCAACTCAGTTTTTAACTCTTCAATATTTTTAGTATAGCTCTGTATTTCATTTAAAAGTCTCATGCGTTTCGATTCCATATCACGTAGTTCACTTAATACAGAGCCTCGTATTTTAAATAATTCTTCTATGTCTACTTTGAGGTCAACCTCTTCAATTATATCTTCTGGCAGGTCTTTGTGGGAATGGTCGCTATGTGATATTCTTTGGTTACGCTCCACCTTCGATAAATAAAAATGTGCCACCAATGGCGTCATTATTAGCACTGACAGTACCATAAGAACGATTCTGGATAGCTTTACATGAGCTAGCCATTGCCAGAAGTCCCTGTTTGAGTTTGTAGTCAACATTTTTATTAATCCTAATTAAACCTAACCTTACTTTTGAATATTTTTCATTTTTAGCTGCATTCCTCGAACTAGAGCAACCAAAACTGTACTATACACACAGAATATACACCAAAATACTGTTTTAATTCCTTGTTTTTACATTTTAGACAAAAAATATTTGTTTTTGTAGAGGATCACCACAGTAAACCTAAATGTCCTTCGTTAAATTCCAACTACCGACATCTATCGGTGGACCACTAAACTTCAAAGAGTCCAATTCTGCTGACATCTGTCGACGAAACGATTAATCTTTACTAGAAGGAATCTGTAATTGATACAGATTCCTGTATACTCCATTATGTCCAACTACCGACATCTATCGGTGGACCACTAAACTTCAAAGAGTAGTAATACTGCTGACATCTGTCGACGAAACGATTAATCTTTACTAGAAGGAATCTGTAATTGATACAGACTTCTGTATACTTCATCATGTCCAACTACCGACATCTATCGGTGAACCATACAATTTTGTAAGAAGGAAACTGTTTTACCTTCAGCAAGCCTGCTGACATCTGTCGGTGACACGAATAATTTATAAAAGAAGGAATCTGTAATTGACCCTGCTGACATCTATCAACAAAACCAAACATGTTGTGAAGAAGAAATCTATCAAGGGACTATAAAATTTTAAAAGAAGGAAACTGTAATGACCATTAATAAGACTTCTGACATCTATTGGCGAAAACTTAAATTATTTTTCCGTGTTCCTTTTTTGACAGGAGCTGTCAACGTAACATCTGTATAATTTAAATAAGCTTAATTTATTTATTACTTTATTAAAACACGTACTATATTAAGGTAATCACATTTTTTTAATAATTATTTATGTAATGTTACATTTTATTACACTAAAAATACGGTTCTTTTAAAAGTGGGGTTATAACATATGTTAATGACGAAATCGTTTAAAAAATAGTAAAAATAACTAAAACACTCTTTCAGATTAAAAATGGGTGAAGTAAAAATGTCATTAGATGAAAAATACAACTTAATATCAAGAAATCTTCAAGAGGTTTTAGGAGAAGACAAAATTAAAACTATTTTGAAAGAACGTGATCTCAAAATCTACTGGGGCACGGCCACTACTGGCAAGCCCCATGTAGCCTACTTTGTTCCAATGTCTAAAATAGCAGACTTCCTTAGAGCTGGTGCTGAGGTGACCATTTTATTTGCCGACTTACATGCTTATTTAGACAATATGAAAGCCCCCTGGGAGCTTTTAGCCCTTCGCGTAGACTACTATGAGCAATCTATTAAAGCAATGCTTTCTTCAATTGGTGTTCCTTTGGAAAAACTCAAGTTTGTTAAAGGAACAACTTATCAACTATCAAAAGAATATACTTTGGATGTCTACAGGCTGAGTTCTGTGATTACTGAGCATGATGCTAAAAAAGCTGGGGCTGAAGTAGTTAAACAAGTTGACCATCCTTTGGTTAGTGGGTTGTTGTACCCAGGTAATACTTTCACTAATTAATTGGATACCGCTTATCTAAAAGGAACCAAGTGACATTTTTAACAAAATTTTCTTAGGCAAAGTCCAAACAAAATTTTGTTAAAATGTTGCTTGCTTCCTTTTAGATAAGCGGTATCCAATTTATACAGAAAAAAAAAACTTTTTTGATCTTATAATACAAAATTTAATAAATATACATATTCCAAATATTTTTTTAGGTTTGCAAGCTTTAGACGAAGAATACTTGAAAGTGGATGCCCAATTTGGTGGTATAGATCAGAGAAAAATCTTTACTTTTGCTGAAAAATACTTGCCTCAATTAGGTTACCAAAAAAGAGCTCATCTTATGAATCCTATGGGTAAGGAAGTCCATCTTTTATTTTTATTTTCTTACTTTTGAGTCACTCCTTTAATTAATAATTTCTGAATAATTTTTGGCAACTGAAAATATATAATTTTTTCAGTTCCTGGATTGACTGGGGCAAAAATGTCCTCTTCAGAAGAAGAAAGCAAAATAGACTTACTTGACAGTCCCTCCAATGTAAAAAAGAAGCTGAAAAAGGCGTTTTGTGAGCCTGGAAACATCGAAAATAATGGAGTCTTATCTTTTACTAAACATGTTTTGTACCCCTTATTTAAACCAGAAGAGAAATTTGTTGTTCCGAGAAGCCCTGAAAATGGGGGTGATGCTCTGTACACTACATTTGATGAGTTGGAGGCTGCTTTTGCCAAAGAGGAGGTACATCCTGCTGATTTAAAGGCTGGTGTTGAGGTATGTAGTTAAAAAATTAAAAAAAAAAATTGGAAAGAAAATTGATAATTTTCTTACATGATTTTCTTCTGTGGATACATCCCAGCAGCTTAGTTTCACAGTGCAGTGGAAAATTGAATTGAAGGGGAATATTGCATGATATTGACACAAATTAAGAATATTTAATTAAGATGTTATGTTTTTAAAAATTATTTTGTTCTAGGTATACATTAATAGATTACTAGAGCCAATAAGAAAAATTTTTGAAGATCCTAAACTTAAAAAATTGGCTGAAAGCGCATATCCCGCTCCAGGAAAGCAAAAGACAAGTAGGTAACATCCAAATGCAGTTTAAAAATTAACAAAAATTTTTCAAAAAAAAATCGTGTTGGAAAAAAATTGAAAAAAGTTTTGGAAAAAAAAAATTCTGAAAAAAATTCTTTTATTAAAAAAAAGAAATGAAAAAAGAATGTTTCTATTTTGACAAAAAGACAAATAGGTAACATCCAAATGAAGTTTAAAAATAAACAAAAAAATTTCAAAAAAAAAACTTTTCGGTAAAAAAAAACTGAAAAAAGTAAAAAAAAAATTCTGAAAAAAATTCTTTTATTCAAAAAAAAAATGAAAAAAAAAATGTTTCTATTTTGAAGAAAAAAAAATTTCAAATCTTTTTGCGAAAATCAAAAAAATTATAATAAAAAGCGTTTGAGATAGTTTTTTAAAAGTTTAACACCCAATAACTTTTTTTTGTTGGGGGATTATTTTCAAAAACAATAGGGATCTTCCCCTCATAGAACTCGATTTTTCCTAAAAAAATTTCGTCAATAGGATAATTCGTTCTCGAGTCGTCGTAACCACAAAAAACGTGACATTGGACGAACCGGACGGACAGACGGACATTTTTAAAGTTTCTAGTTTTTCATGAAATACATTTCTATTGTATTTGATCTTTATTTTTTTTTATATACTTTTTTTTCCATATACTTAACTTACTTAAGATACTCTAAGTTTTGAATTTTTTATTTTATGTAACCTTGGCAGAAAGACCTCGGGTCGTTAGCCTTTTGTTTCTCCAATAAAGATATTATTATTATTATTACATTTCTAACCAAGAATTTTTTGTCTAGAATGGTCTTTGGCGATTTTGGAAAATTCAAAACTACTGTATTATTATTATTATTTTAACGCTTATAAGCGCCTATACGCGCTGTGAATAGTATAGATATAAGCAAAAAAAAAGTAGTCTTTTGTTGGCAAAAGTATTTATTTTGTGTTAATTTTTTCAGAGGGTAACCCTGCTCCAGCTGTAGAAGAAATCGTACCCAGCCGCCTGGATATTCGCGTGGGAAAAATCGTCGAAGTGTCCCGCCATCCGGACGCTGACGCCCTCTATGTTGAGAAAATCGACCTGGGGGAAGATCAGCCAAGGACTATCGTCAGCGGCCTGGTAAATTTTATTCCCATAGAAGAAATGCAAGATAGAATGGTTGTGGTGCTTTGTAATTTGAAGGCGGCGAAAATGAGGGGAGTGGAGTCACAGGGGATGGTTTTGTGTGCTTCAGTGTAAGTAGAATTTAGAAATTAAATCATTTTTGCGAGGTCCTTAGTAAAAAAATACTGCTGGCAACAAAATTATACTTCCCCCTATAGTATTAGGTTCATTAAAACCAAAAACGAAAAAAATTGAAAAAAAAAATTCAAAAAATATTTCATTTTTTTTTTCAAAAAAAGTTTTGCTTGGTTTCGAAAAACAAAAAAAAAACTTGAATATTTTTTTAAAATACTTTTTTCCCAATTTTACCCCCTTACCACACCCCGATTTTTACCAAAAACAACCCCAGCCTAGGACTTTGGAATAATCAACCTATGGTCCAAATTTAAAGTGTATAGCTCAAAGCATTCTTGAGTTATCATGATCACAAATTTTCTGGACAGATATACTAACAGACAGAACTTTTTTTGACAAATCGTCTTTTCTGGACATAAGAATTAAAAAAAAAGCAATAAAATTTTTTCACATTCCAGGGATGACCCAAAACAAGTAGAAACCCTTATTCCACCAGAAGATGCAACTCCTGGTGAAAGGGTGTTTGTAGAAAACTATGAAGATGGAAAACCAGATGATGTTCTGAATCCAAAAAAGAAAATCTGGGAAAAACTACAAGTAGATTTGAAGACAAATGCTGAATGTTTTGCAAACTGGCAAGGAAATAGCTTACTTACAAAATCTGGTGGGAATATTCGTAGTAAAACCATGACCGGGGCCCCAATTAAATAAATTTGATCAGTTAATAAATAATTTAAGTTTTTAAAGTAATTTTATACATTATTTATTTGCCAACTGCATTTAATAAAAAACATTCTATTTTATACATGTGTAAAATTATCTAGTTTATCATAGATAAATAGATGAATTGATAGTTGGGAGTCCCCTAAGAATTAAAGTTTTCCTTTTTAGAGAAAAAAAAATCAGAAAAAATCTAATCTAAAGAATCTGTAATTTTATGTTTAAATACTATCCTTTTTTGATTACTTCTAACTTGATGAGGTATAAACTTTTTAGTAATAACTCTAACTTCTTCAGTGCTTTTAGGTAATTGTGGCCCTATACTTTTGCTTTCCTCTGTTAGATTATCTGATTTTAAATATTTCTCAGGTATTTTAGATTTATAATTCGAGATATTATTTTTAGATTTACCATAATTGAATATTGGGTCATCTTGGTAAATATCTGGGAATTTTGGACCAGAATACACATCTGTTTCAACACATTCTTTTTTACTTTTACTAATATTTGAGTTATTAGTTCCATCATATTTTCTTTTTCCTCCTTTTAATATTGTGTTTGGTTGTACAGCAGTTTCTGCATTATAATTTGTTGTCATACCTTCTACATTATGCTTTGGTAGTCTATTTAAGACATCTTTATTTCTTTGCAACAACTTATTCTGAGTTTCTTTTATATCTTCAAATTCCGGAGCATAACAAACATGTAATATTCCTCCATAAAACGACCTATTGTCTATTAATCTTTTAGCAATTCTAGCTGATTGAATTCTTTGATACTGAACATGATAACATTCTGTGAATAGTTCGGTTTTGTAATCCTTTACAATGTGAATGTTTAGGATTTGACCATACTTTGAACATAGGTTCTTCAATTCGGTTCTTAGGCTGATGGATGGTACACCATATATAAATAAATGCTGCGATTCATTGTTGATGGTATAAACCTAGAAAATAAATGGTATTAGCCTAAAGAATAAAAACAGTGCTTTTAGAATATTTACATACCTTAACTGCAGTTAGCTTTCTTCCTTGCCTGTATGCGGGTCTTGTAGTACACAATTCTAATTGTTTATGATGCATTTCTTCCTTTAATTGCTGTTTTTCTTCCATTATTAACGCATAAACTAAATTTTAATTGAAATAATTTAAACAAACGAGAATTCGATGTAAAATTACTGAACATCGAATTCAAGTTATGATTCATTTGAACTACTGCTCTAATGAATAAAGCAATTAATAAAAATTGTAATAGATACAAAATACATTATAAAAGCTATTTACAGATACAAATTAACTATTTTTTCTAAAATTACTGCAATATATTATCAATTTTAACACAAATTATTGATTTTTATCATAGTTTGATGCCAACTTCAGGTTGGTGGCAAAAAGAGCCACGTCTGTCGGTTTGACAGGTAATGTGTTTATAATTCGTGTCAATATTTTTCCTAATTTTAGTAATTTGGAGTTAGAACACCTAAATAAAAAAATTTAAGCATGGTAAGTGAATATTATTACTGTTTTTTTGTTGTAAAGTTGAACTAGTAAGCGTAGCGCCAAAGAAGTGGCAGGAAATGGACCTAAACCGCTTTAAAGATCGGCTCAAAATATATTACAGACTGAAAAAAATATATATTTTTCCCCCTGTGGCGGTCGTAATGGGTCACTTTTTCGCCGCGTATAGGTGCTCTATTCTTCGCAAAAATATTTCGCATACGTAGTTTCTATGGTACAACCAATCACATATTAGCTTCCTTAGCAACAGCTTATGTGAATTATTTTTGGGAATCGTCAAAGAAAATCTTGACAAGAATAGAGCTGCCGGTCTAAAACGTGTGTAACTTTTGATGAAAAAAGTTTTTATACACCTTGGGTGTAAACAGTGTTTTCGTCTGTTGGCGTTTTAGCTCTTGCTCAACATAGACCATGGTGTGCTACAAAAACTGACACAAAAAAAGATGAAAAAATAGACAATAACAGGCTCAAATAAAATAAGACACAAGATAAGATTTTGTAGGGGCATATTTTATATGGGTCCAAAATTGAATTACAGTACATAGATCATAAAGGATGTAGAATACATAATTAAATTGAGGGTTATATGACAATGAAACTAAATTTCAAGGCTGGCAAAGTGTTGTCTAGCTAGTCATTTTAATTGGTTAAAACCATGTTGTTGGCTGTTAAAATCAGATAAAACTGTTTTAATGATTTAATTGCTATAATACATTGTTTTGACTGTTCAAAACAGGAAAATTGTTGTTTTTGTTCACTAAAAATATGGTTTTATTTACTTAAAAGTGGAAAAACTGTGGACAATGCTGTTTTTCACTCTTCAAAAAATGTGTATACAATTAAAATCATATTATTGGTGGTTAAAACTGGATATAACTTTTCCTTCTTGTAACCTACTAAAGCCATGTTTCTTGTGGTTAATTCTGTAGAAAAAATCGGGTTTTTGCCAGCCCTGTAAAATTTACTTTCATTTTCAGGTCATATGACCCTTGAAACACTGATCTGTCAAAAGCTACATGAGCAAATATGTCTTCAAAACCTGAAGAAGATTTTTGGAATAAAAGCACTTCTTCTGGGTTTAATTTTGATGATGATGATGAAGAAGAATTCAACCAAACTTTTGAAGACAGTAATAGAATTTTTCATTCTTCTCCTGAAGAAAATGTTGCATTAGCACTGCATCTGCTGATTTCAAAAACAGGGCTTGATGCAATTCTTGATAATATAAGTTCAACTCAAGAACATGTAGTAACACCTGTTGAAGAAACCATTAAAAAAATGTTTAACGGTCATAATTACTCATTGGGAATATATAAAACATTAGATGAAAAGTTGTTATTATTAGATTCTGCCCTTGAGACTTGTGATGGCAATCTGATAGTAAATGTAATATTGTTTCTTAGAAAAACTTTGAAACCATATATTTTTCATCATCAGATTTCAAAAAGAAAAATGGCGGTAAAACATTACGCGAATCACCTCATATTAACTAATCAACTTCAGGAGCTAGCTGACATGTATATGGCTACAGGGAATTCAACAAATATGATGGAAATATATTATTTAACAGGCAAAGATATTTTAAATAAAGAAATATTGTACAAAAGATTGGATCAGTTCATGTTGGAACATTTACAAAAAGTGGGGAATGATGAAAAACTGGAACTTTATGATAACATGCAGTTACTGCAATGGCAAATTGAGAAAAAACACAAGACAGATTCAGTTGTGGAAGAATTGGCATTCTTGTGCAAAATGGAGTGGACCAGTAACAAAAATAACAACGAATTGATTATGCAATTTAAGAAAAAACTCAAAATTGACGATTTCAGTTTTGAGTGGACTGCATTGAATGCTTTGGCATATATGGCCCTCTGGCCACAAGTTTATAACATGTTTTTAAAACCAAATTGGTTAACAAAGAAAAATACTTTGAAAAGTGTAATCCCACCCGAGCTATTTGTATTTGGACTCAGCAGACATAAAGCACCAAAAGATATTTTAGAACAGTATCTAGTTTTTATATCCGATGCCGACAGGGCTCTGTATCTTGCACAAAAATTAGAATGTCATAAGTTTGTCATAAATTGTTTTTCAAGTCAGAAAGATAGAATAGCTTTGAGTAATTACAAAAGTAAAGTTGATTGTCAATCTGAAGAATACATTCTTATAGAAAATGCTTTACAACAATAAATAATTTTTTAAATTGATTTTTTTATTACAAAAAAATTATGGCTGCCAACAAAATAAGACTTTCCCCTATAGGCCCAGGTTAATTTAAAACAAAAACGAAAAATGGTTTTTAAAAAAATAGCTTTTACCCCCTACCCCACCCCGATTTTTATCAAAAACAATACCAGCCTAGAACTTTAGATAAACAATGTATGGTCCAAATTTAAAGTCTTTAGTTCAAAGCGTTCCCAAGTTATCGTGGTCACAAATTTCCCGGACAGACAGATTTTTTTTTACGGAAATCATCTTTTTGGGATATAAAACGTCGAGAAACAAAAAAAAACTAAACATTTTTCAATTTTTTTTTTTGCTAACGCAAGACTTTCCTCAGGGAAAGTAAAAAATAACCATAATGCATTATCATTAATGGGAAACATGATAGCCCTAAAAATTTGTACTTTAAACAAAAATTATGATCACGATAAAACGCGTGCATGGGAACTGAGGACTGTGATGGGGTTGTTTTTGGTTAAAAACCGGGATGGGATAAAACGATGAAAAATTTTGCTGTAAAAAGTAAAAAAATAGTTTTTTCGAAAATTTTTGGACTTTTTTTAAATTTTTTGATATATTTTGTGTATATTTTTTTTTTGTTAGCCTTTACGGTTGGACATAAAGAGGCGACTTACGGCCAGGTCAGATCGAGTAAAATGCGTGGACCTACATCCCACAGAACCATGGATGCTGTGTTCCCTGTACAGTGGAATAATAAATGTCTGGAACCATGAGAACCAACAACTGGTTAAAACGTTCGAGGTTTGCGATTTGCCCGTTAGAGCAGCTAGGTTCATTCCGAGAAAAAATTGGGTGGTTTGTGGTTCTGATGACATGCAAATCAGGGTTTTTAATTACAACACTTTGGATAGAGTACATTCATTTGAGGCACATTCCGATTATGTCAGATGGATTGTTGTTCATCCCACACAGCCTTATATTCTCACTTCTAGTGGTAAGTTATTATGGGTGGCGACATCTGTAATTAAAACCGACCGATTTTGATGCATTTCCGAATTTAAAAAGCCATGAAACGTCGCGAAAATTTGAAAATGTGTCTTAAAAGAGTGGAATGTTGGATTAAAAAAAAAATACTAAATGATACTAATTTTATATTATCCTTCTAGATGATATGTTGGTGAAACTATGGAACTGGGAGAAAGCCTGGGCATGTCAGCAGGTGTTTGAAGGTCATTCCCACTATATTATGCAGATTGCCATAAACCCAAAGGATAACAACACATTTGCCAGTGGCTCTTTGGACAGGACAATCAAAGTTTGGCAGTTGGGAGCTTCCACAGCCAATTTCACCCTGGAAGGACATGAAAAAGGTAGAAACTGCAGGTCCTGTAAAGAAACTATTAATTTTTTGTTCCCATAGGGTAAAACTATCATAGGCGCCGACTTTTCAAAATTCCAGGGGGGCCGAAATTTTTTGAAGTAAAAAAAAAATACCTACATAAAAATTATAAATTTTTATTAAATGAAAGACTAAAAATATATTTAAAAATTGTAAAGCCTTTAAAATATTTACTAGTATATACAATATTCCAAGGGGGGGCTGGACCTCTTTTATGAGTCCAGGGGGGCCATATCCCCCGGCCGCCCATTGTAAAGCTTTCATAATATTTAAAAGTATAGACAATATTCCAAGGGGGGAAGCCCCCCTGCTATGAGTCCAGGGGGCTTTAGAAAGAGTAAGTTTCTAGTAATTATACTTTGTTATACAGGATGAATCAAAAATAAGTAACGAAGTTAAGTGATTTAGGGTCAATTTTTCCTCTGATATTTTTATAAAAATTCCTTTAATGTATCTGGAAGGTCTGTAAAAGTTACTAGTTATTACCATTATTTAATAATTTAATCAAAAAAAAAATTTAGGAGTAAACTGTGTGGATTACTACCATGGAGGTGACAAACCCTACATCATTTCTGGTGCTGATGACAGATTGGTGAAAATATGGGATTACCAAACGAAAACGTGTGTCCAAACATTGGAAGGACATGCGATGAACGTAACGGCCGTTTTTTACCATCCAGAATTACCTGTCGTTCTTACTGGTAAGTTATTTTTTTTTATTTTATTAATGAGGAGACTTAAGTAATTTTAAAGGGGTTCATTGTCAGGGTGCCCACAGGTCAGGGAAAAGTCAACTGTAAAAAATCGGTTAAAAATTAGGGTAACTGAAAAAAACATAATTTATTATCTAAACAAGTATAATTGTTTTAGTAATGTATGGTGTTTGTTGGTAAACTAACTTTTGAACGGAATGTCCGATTTAAACAAATCTTTCACCAAACGATTCTGAATCTAGAAATAATAGATAAAGCTGAATGATAATGTAAGATAATGACGTCAGTGATATAAGTAAAAAACTAATAAAACTAAAAAAAAACTAGTGAAACTAAAAAACTAATAATAATGAAAACTTTTAATTTCTTGTAGGAAGTGAAGATGGAACAGTGAGAATCTGGCACGCTAACACCCACCGGCTTGAGAGCAGCCTGAACTACGGGTTCGAACGCGTGTGGTCCATCAACTGCCTGAAGGGCTCGAACAATGTGGCCCTGGGCTACGACGAGGGCAGCATCATGGTCAAAGTGGGCCGGGAGGAACCGGCTGTCAGTATGGACGCAAGTGGGGGCAAGATTATCTGGGCCAGACATTCAGAGTTGCAACAGGCCAATCTCAAGTCCCTGGCTGAGGGTGAGTTTTTATTTTACAAAATGAAGATCACAACTAACATGAGGGCATAGACCACAAAATTATTACTTTACAGAAGCAAAAATGTGATTTTTTTTCCAATTATATTTTAATAGTGTTTGATTGTTTACATCGTTTTATGTAGATTTTAATAAAAAAAAACTTGAAATAAGGGCCTTAACAATACCCTTATTTATCAAAAGGGCCTAACCCACACATTTGTTATAAGGTTGTTTTTGCACAAAATATTTTATTGTTAGTTTGAAATAGGCCTTTTTTAATCAAGAATAGTTAATGGTAAATATTTGGGTGGGGCAAAAAAACAAATTATTAAAATTTGCACCCCTAACCCTATTTTCCAATGCATTTTTTTGCAGTTTTCAAATGTAGCTCTTTCCAATAAACAATTTCCCATCCCCAGGTGCGGAAGTCCGCGACGGCGAGCGGCTCCCGGTGGCCGTGAAGGACATGGGCGCATGCGAAATCTACCCGCAGACCATCCAGCACAATCCGAACGGCCGGTTCGTGGTCGTCTGCGGAGACGGCGAGTACATCATCTACACGGCGATGGCGCTGCGCAACAAGGTACGTCACGACTTTCAATGGGGAGAATGTTTTCAGGGCGTCCAAAAGGCAGAATCACTACTTTTAAAATTACATCTCTGCTTTATATTTGAATTAAAATTGAAAATCTTTGTTTTTACACATGTAAATGTGTATGTGTACTTATAGTAATAAAAAACAGAGGTGAGATATATCGTTTCCTGGCACAGAACTTGTTCATCACGTCAGATTTTCTAGAAAAATTGATAATTTTTCGTGATTTTGACAATACTGCTCTTTAAAACCATGGAAACAGAATTATTTATTTATGTACAATGTTTGCAAACATCTATATTAATTCTATGACCGGATTTGAAAAACGTTGATTTCGAATTTGTTTTTCTCAAAAACCTGACGTGATAAAGAAATTCAGCTTTCAGATTTGAATTCAGCGGCCCCAAATCTACAGGAAATGATCACATCCTATTTTTTTTTGTGATGCTATTTTGTTATTTATCATTAAAGGCGTTCGGCAGCGCCCAGGAGTTCGTGTGGGCGCAGGACTCGTCCGAGTACGCGATCCGCGAGTCCGGCTCTGTGGTGAAGATCTTCAAGAATTTCAAGGAGAGGAAGGCCACCAAGAAGGACTTTGCCGACGGCATCTTCGGGGGATACTTGCTCGGGGCTAAAAGTGTTGCAGGTATTTATTTCCTTTCCCATCTTGTTGCTTACAATTTTGTTTTCAGAAAAATATGCATAAAAGTTTAGGTGTTTTGTGTGCGTTGGTTCGATTTTCTTAATGATTTAGCATCATTGTGTCTAGAAAATCTTACATAATGTCAATTATTTGAGTAGTATTATACTGCGTTATTTTTTATTTTTTTTATACAAAGGTGATTTCATTAAAAAAAATTAATTACAAACAAATTTAAATATATATTTCTTAAAATAAAACATTAAAACTTAAATTAAAAGTACCTACACTGTAAGTGAAAATTATTTCCTAAGGTTTGAAATCTGATGTCCATTCTAATGAACCAAGATATAAATTACAATTATATAATTATGCCTAACTTTAGTTACTTGATCAATATATTTTTGAAATAATTTAAAACATTAAAACCATGTTTATGCTGTAAAATTTATTTTAAATGTGTTTTTAAATGACCCTTAAAATGAGTTGAATTCAAGGTCTTGTAATTAAAACAAATTTGACACTCATATATTTTGTTGCTAATCATTGCTTCTATGTTTTCCTTACTGTGGTTCAATAATAAATGATTACCTAAACCATATTTTTGATTAAATGTCTTTTTGCAAAACGAACACTTAAAGGGCAACATTTTCGTGTGTGTCCTGGTGTGTGTAACTAAATTATTTTTATAATATGCTATATAGTCGCAGTCATGACACGAGAATGTTCTTGCATTCACTTTGCTGTGTTTCAGCAAATGTTCGGAAAAATTACCTTTAAGTACAGATTTAAAACCGCACGTTTGGCAAACATGCATTTTCCCTGTTATAATCTTCTCAACGTTTTTTTCTGGGTGTTTGCGCAGAAGATGTTCAAAATATTGAGCATTTTCATTAGCCATATAAACACAATATTCGCACTTAACTAACCCCACATTTGAATGAATTCTTTGATGTGTTTTCAAAGCTTGCTTCCAATTTGTTACATAGTCGCATTTTGGACAAGCATGGGATTTGGTTGGTTTTGCTCTTTTTATTCCTTTGTGTACATAGTCTTCATGGCTCTTTAAGTTACTTTTATATTTTGTTTTATAATCGCAGTCCTTACAGCAAAACATATTCTTCTCTTCTTTTCTGAAAATTAAAAACAATATTTTTATTCATATTTAAACAAATGATTATTGTTTTAATGTGTATCATAGAAAATTTTTGCTAAATTTTTTATAGAAAGTTTAAACTTGTTACTTGGGGTATTATGTAAAATTAAAAAATGATTCGACCCAAAAATATTCCGACGGAGTATTTATTTAGTGCAAGTGGGAGGCCCGTAGTAGGCACGCTCGCTCTTGACGGAAAGAAGAGAGCCCAAATGATTCCTCCCCCTTTCGTCGGAGACTTTTTTTCATGCGGAGAACTATACTTTCAGTATAATTGGTATTTTAAATGCGCTTGATAAGAGACGTCTACATTCAAAACTTATTTCAAAAACATTTGAAAAATAAAAATCGACTTTAAAAAAATTTTGGTCCCAAAAATTTTACTTGCTTTTCTAAATTAATTCTGGCACGACACACATGTTCATCCAAACTTTTCTTTGTGGTGAAATTGAGTTGACAATACTGACATCTGTTATCCTCTTCCGGAACGACCCGTGTCATGGCCGGTCTCCTTCTGCAGTATTTCTCATGAATTTTCAAAAAATCAAGTGTGGTGAGACAATTAAAACAAAAAGGGCAAACGAGCGTCTTGTCCACCGCCACCTCATGTCTTGGGTCAAAATACTTTTGGGTGTTGATGCCCAATTCGGCAGCGAATTCGTTGCCATAAAAGACGAGCAGTTCCTCCCCTTCCTCGATTATCCTGCACGTGCGGTAATAGATTTCCCCCTCGTATTGGAAGGCCACTAAATTTTGCTCTTTGCTGTGTCTGGCGCAGTTCACGTAGCGCATCCAATTCGAATTCGTCTCGTTAGACGCGTCCATCTGGAAATTATTTCATTTTAATTTAAGGGGTCTTTCTACCTTCAAATGTCAAAAATAATTGTTTCTTAAATATTTTTTTTAAATAGAAAGAAAAAAGATATCATTGTGAAATTTTGTACGTTTGTTTACTTACAAAGAATTATGTATATTAAAAGAATACGTTTTTCTTTTAGATTTTTTAAGTGCCATTAAAAAATGGCCATACACTTTTTTTTAATATCAAAAAACTGAGGTCGCCATGATTCCGGTCATTTGGATCGACTAAAAAAAATAAAACGGGCTATTATTCAGTATTGAAGTCGCTATTCCCAAAAATTAACAAAATCGCGGTCGTTTTCCAGAAATTTCTTCTAGTTCGGGCTATAACGACTTCAATACAATATTTTTTTAGTCGATCCAAACGACCGCTATCATGGCGACCACCATTTTTTGTTTTTATTTTTTTCATTTTATGGCCAAAAAATGGCACTTTAAAAATCTATTTTTTTTGTATTCTTCGAATACAAATAAATATACCTACAAAATTTCACAATGATATCTTTTCATTCTATACAGGGTGATCAGTAACTGCCATGCCAAAATTTAAAAGGTGATTCTACATCCAAAAATATGAAAGAAGTTTCTATAAAAAAAATGTTTAAAAAAAGATTGTTTTTAAAATTTGAAGGTAGAAAGACCTCTGAATTATATAAATACAGTCGCGTATGTCAAAGATACCCCTTTGGGGCATAACGTAATTTACGAATGGCCCCTAACATATCAACATCATTTTAATACTAGCCGTTAAGCCCGCTTTTCAGCAGGAAAGCCCATTATTTAAGTCAGTGCAATTTTCAATATATTAATATAGTCCAAGCAACGAAGGTTTTTTGCCTCAAAAAATCCAAAAGTCTTGAAAATTGGTGTACATGTAGTCTAGACTTTCCTGATGAACGTACTAAAAGTCCTGACTAATTGAAGGTGAGCTCGCGCCGCCATCTTGATTTTAAGGTACACTTTTGGACTTTTTTGCAAATAACTTCTAAACGATCAATTTGTTTGAATAATAGTTTTTACAAAAAAAGAAAGCTTATAAAATTTTCTACAAAATACTTGGTTATAACTTTTTTGTAACTTATTTAGATTTCGAGAAAATAAAAAAATGGTAAAAAATGCCGATATGTTGATTTTAAGGAACACTTTTGGACTTTTTTGCAAATATCTTCTTAACGGCCAATATTTCAAAAAAATCATTTATGATGAAAAATAATGCTTATAAAATTCTATACAAAAATGATAACATACTTGATATCTGACTTGATAATGATGAAATAAACTTCAATATCTGCTTGAACTAGATGTAGAATTTACGTTTTATGTGATTTCTCGAGTGTCAGGTAGGCAATGAAGTCAAAATCCAATAGTTCACCTCAAAATCAAGATAACGCCAACATTTTTGCCCATTTTCTCCAAAACTAAGATAAAAAAAATAAGCTATGTATTTTGTAGAGAATTTTATAAGCTTTCTTTTTTATATTAACTCGTTTTTCAAAAAGTTGACCATTTAGAATATTTGCAAAAAACTCCAAACGTGTACCTTAAAATCAAGGTGTCAGACAATTTTTGACCATTTTTTATTTTATCAAAAATCAAGCAAGTAAGAACAAAGTTTTAACACTATTTTGTAGAGAATTTTTTATGCTTTCTTTTTTATCAAAAAACTGATTGTTTAGAAGTTATTTGCAAAAAACTGCAAAATTGTACCTTATTGAATTTAATTAATGGCGGCGCTCATCTTCAATTATTTAGGACTTTTAGTACATCCATCAGGAAAGTCTAGACTACATGTCCACCAATTTTCAAGACAATTGGATTTTTTTGAGGCAAAGAACCTTCGTTTGGACTGCTGAAAAGCGGGCTTAACGGCTAGTATTATAATGATGTTGATACGTTTGGGGTTGATAGGAAACCCTTGAAAAAAAAATTGGGGTTTCCAATCAGCAAAACCAGGTTTCTGACGTTCGTGCCAAGTTACAGATTTCCAGCTGTTTAGGAAGTATGAAAAAACTTCTGGAAGGACAAAAAGACAGACACCTCATAATTTTTATTATACGGATACCTTGTATAAGGCCAGAGCTAATAAATAAATAAATCTAGTCCTTACCAACATATTATCCCCTATCTTCCAGGAATATCCAGATTGAGTGGGCTTTTTAGTTAGAGTTCCCTCGTACGGCCCCATTTGCACCAAACTGGGCACCTTCTCCTTGGCGAAAACTCCCATGCGGTCAATGGAGGAATGGCCGATCCTCAAAAAAGGGGGCGCCGTCTTCCGGGCCCGGTCCTGGGTCCCTTTTGGCACGGGCACGTCTAGAATGTACCTTAGCATACCGCAACGGGGGCAACAGTCCACATAAGCCATTTGGCAAGTGTCGCAGACTAAAACCGGGATAAATAATAAATTTTTGTGAAATTATGTATGAATAAAAAATAACTTTTTTTTAACTTACAGATGTAACTGTCGACGGGTGGAATGCTGGCTTCAGCGTAGTTTATTTTGGCCCGTGACGATCTCTTGGGATTTTTTTTCTGTACTTCTAAAAATTTCATGCAATTAAAAATTTAAATTATTTGAAATGATATATTTTACCTATTTTTAAGTTTTCTTGGACTATAAAGTCCTCATCTTCGGTTTTGTCCTCTTTTTCATTTCTTTGCATAAAACTGGGCAAAAACAAAAATTCTGCAACAAAATTATATATTTTCTGAAACGCCCTGTACAACTATGGGTAAGGACAGTAGAGTTCATTATAGCCAGCTAATCTAGTAAATTGTGAATTAGACTCAATCTATAGTTCTTCCCTGTATCACTTAAAAGTTATTGGGAAAACTGCGAAAAAGAGTGATTTACCATCAATTACATCGTTACCCACTAGCCTTACGTTTTCTGTAATTTACAGACTAAAAACTTTACAATATAAAAACGTAATTTTTATAGATTTATGCAGGAATTTATATCACTAAACAAATCGCAGTTAATTTAACTGCAGTTGCAATGTAATAAAGTGGAAGTTTCTATTGTAAGGAGAGAGCAACAGAAACTAGCACTCTGTGAAAAATTGTGCAGTGCTGATTTTGCGTGAAACGTCGAAAAAGTGAAGAAATGTACAAAATGATTGGGATACTGGTTTTAATCCTAAGGTTCCCAATTATATACTTTTTTTGAGTTAATAAATATTGGATCATTTAAATTATGCATAAAAATACTTACTTATGCCGTCAGGAGCATTCAAATAATTGCCATACTCTGTTTCGTATTTTTTAAGCTGTTCTTTATCTAAACGCTTCCATTCTTCGTCCGAAATGTATTTTTTTCGAAACATATCAAGTGAAAGGAAATCCATATTAACTTTATAACTTAATTACGAATTTACTTGCCAATTTTACTTGATTTTGATGAAAATTTTACCAGGAACACAACGAAACCTGTGCAAACCGCCATTAAAATTTTAAAACAATTGAAACCGACCAAAAACAGTTTTAGCAACTATGTTCATAACAATTTACTTTTATCGGATTTCAGAGTTATTATTTATTATTATATCAATAAAAGAATTAAATATTAGCAAATTGTCTTTTTAAAATAAAATAGTATACATATAATCCACAATTATTTATATTTTTTAAGGAAATTATCTCCAAGATTTGGCGGTATTATAAATTAAATACCGCCAAAAACTAATATGATAATGGCCGCCAAACTTCCGAGTCATGTTAAAAACTATGTTCATATACAGGGTGATCAATAACTGGCATGCCAAAATTTAAGAGGTGGTTCTGCATGAAAAAATATCAAAAAAAGGTCCTTTAAAATTGTAATAAAAATAAGGTTTTTAATTAATAACGTTTAAGCTAGAGCGACAAGCTTTTGCATTTAGTATTAATAAGGGCAATAAGTAGAAATACATAAAAAATGTCGTATAGTGTAACACTGTAGGAGCAACCGTTTTCAAAAAAAAAATGCAATTAATGGGAAGTACCTAACATTTTGTGCCACCAAAAACTTAACTTTTTAAAAGGCTATTACTCCTTTAATATTAAATTTATTTGTTTTGGTGAAGAATACGGTTTTGCTCAGTTTTAAATGAAGAATCACTCTGCAGTATTAAAATTTTATTGATGCTCTTTTTTGTTCCCCATTCAATATGTCATCTTCGCAGGGCCGTAGCTCCCTTAGGGCTCATTTCCGGACCAACCTTTATAGAAACTTTTTTTCATATTTTTGGATGTACTTAAATTTTGGCATGGCAGTTACTGATCCTCCTATATAGAACATTTTGCTTTCCTGTTTCTTATCCAAATATTATTTTCCAGGTTTAAGTTTCTACGAGTGGGAAACCTTACAGCTCATACGCCGGATAGAAATCCAACCAAAAGCCATCTATTGGTCAGACAGTGGAAAACTGGTTTGCATAGCCACAGATGATAGTTACTACATTCTTTCCTACGATGCTGACAAAGTACAAGAAGCTAGAGACAACAACCAGGTTAATATTATTGCGATTTCTTGCGACCACAATTCCAATTTTTGTCAAAAAGTTTAAAAAATGTTTAAAAAAATCCGTCCGTCATAGATGATCATGAATCAATCGATCGATTTGAAATTTTGACCTAAAATCGAGTTTATTTGGCGGAGTTTTTGAAAAAAAAACACCCAAAAACAAAAATACTGCTGCCAACAAAAAAATACTTTCCCCTGTTATAGGCCTAGGTTCGTTAAAATCAAAAACGAAAAAAAAAAATTAAAAAAAAGATAATTTTTCAAAAAAAGTTTTTTTTTGTAAAACGAAATAAATTGAAAAAAAAATTGTTTAAAAAAAATTGTTTTTACTCCATTTTACCCCCTTACCCAAATTCGATTTTTATCAAAAACAATCCTAGCCTAGAACTTTGGATAATCTATCTATTTTTCTATTTCATGTCTTTAGCCCGAAACGTTCTTGAGTTATCGTGGTCACGAATTTCCCGGACACACAGATCGAGAAAATTTTTTGACGGAAATTTTTCGGATATAAAACGACTAGAAAGTATAAAAACATTCCTTGGGGAAAGTAAGGGCTAAATTTTAAAATCCGATAAAGGTATAGTTATGAGAATCTTTTCTTTGCAGGTTGCTGAAGATGGTGTCGAATGTGCTTTTGACGTCCTGGGGGAGATAAATGAAGTGGTCTGCACAGGACTATGGGTTGGGGACTGTTTCATTTACACAAACGCCGTAAACAGAATTAATTATTTTGTAGGAGGTGAGCTAGTTACGATAGCTCATTTAGACCGTCCATTATATCTCCTAGGCTATGTACCCAAAGATGATAGGTTATATTTGGCTGATAAAGAGCTAGGAGTTGTTAGTTATCAGCTATTATTATCTGTACTGGAGTACCAAACTGCAGTTATGCGGAGAGATTTCGGAACAGCTGATAGAGTACTACCTTCCATACCAAAAGAACATAGAACTCGTGTGGCTCACTTTTTAGAAAAACAAGGCTTTAAAAAACAAGCTTTAGCGGTTAGTACGGATTCTGAGCATCGGTTTGAATTAGCTGTAGCACTAGAAGATTTAGCTACAGCTAAAATATTAGCTCAAGAAGCTAACAATCCTCAGAAATGGAGTCAGCTAGCGGAATTAGCTGCTTCTACAAACAATCTGGAGTTAGCTAAAGAATGTATGCAAAAAGCCCAAGATTTCGGAGGTTTGTTACTGCTGTCCACTAGCTCTGGAGATGCTGAATTGGTGAGATCCCTAGGTGAAAGCACTAGTGCTGAAGGAAAACATAATTTAGCCTTTTTGTCTCACCTGCTTCTAGGAGATTTGCACAAATGTCTGGATATTTTAATTTCAACTGGGAGACTGCCTGAAGCTGCGTTTTTCGCAAGATCATACCTCCCAGATAAAATTTCAGAGGTGGTGCAGCTATGGAGGGAAAAACTATCTCAAACCAACGAAAAGGCGGGCCAGAGCTTGGCCGATCCAAAAGACTACGAAAATTTATTCCCGGGGCTTCAGGAAGCGATTTCGGCGCAAAAAAGGTTCGAGCAGGTTAAACAGGGGCTCACTCCTGCTAGCAGGGGACGGTCCGAGCTGCCCAACGCGGAAAGAAATGTTTTGGATGAATTTTCGATTCAAGCAGCTGGTTCTTCCGACTTCAGGTATTTTTTCTAGGCTTTTTTTTTAACTTGCCAATCATTTTTGAAAAAAAAAATTAATTTTAAATAAGCTGTTTTTAGTTATTATCCTATTCAGTGCGTAGCGCTATAGAAAAACAAAAATTAAGGGGGGTTAAACTTGTTTGGAAATAAAAAAACTATCATTTTTAGATTATTTTTTTCAACATTTTTTCTTTTTTCCAAAAGTCCAAAAAGAAAATTTAAAAAATTAATTGATTTTTTTTTTAGTTTTTTTGAACTTTTTTTCAAACATTTTTCGTTTTTCGAAAAAAGGAAATAAAAAAAAATTGAAAAATTTAAAGTTTTTTTCAATTTCTCGTTTTTCAAAAAAGGATTTTTGAAAAAAAAAAGTAAACTTTCTATTTTATTTTTTTTGAAAATATTTTTTAAGTATTTGGGAAAGTGCATTTACTGTGAATGCGTAGCACTACATATCTTCACGGCCTGTTTTTTTAAATCTGTTAAAACTTCACAGATACCACTTTTCAGAAAAATACGAAAAAACAGAAATTCACACGCCCAGTGGCGGCCAAACAGACCGGGCCCTCGATTTTCCATTTTTTTTTTAATTTTGAGCCGTTTACTGGTCTTTTTTTTATTTTTTTTCCTTGAAGCCAGTCTGCGCTTGCATAAACCCTCTCATAGTGACACATTATGTTGAGTTAGTCATTTAAAAATAATCTCTGCTAAAAGTTTCAAGCATTTAGGTTTCTGCGAAAAAATGTTAAAAAGTTAATTTGTTGCTTGGTTATTTTCAGAGCACCGACAGCCGAGTTAAGCCAACTCTCGCTTCAACGTAAAGTGGAAATTGAAGAAGAAGAGGAGGATGAGGACGATTTAGATTTGGACTTGGATGGAGTTAATATTGATGATAACATAGATACTTCTGTAAGTTTCACACATTTTCAAATTTTACACTTGATCTTTTTTGGTTCTTTCCCATAACTATGCAACCCAAAATACATGTATGTGTATTGGGGGTTGTGTACATTAAGGAAAATTACCAAAATTTGGCTATTTCACATTTAATGTGAGACTGTTAAGATTCTAAGCGCCGAAGCTTAACTAATTTTAATATTTATTTAATAATAGTAATAACTGACGATTTGTAGAATGATATCACAGATTTCTAAATTTTTTAATATTATTTTAATGACTTTTTCTCCTTTTTTTTTTCAGGACATCAATATTGACGACGACCTCTTAACTGATTAATTTTTATATTTTTTAGTATTAAATGTATATTCATTCCTATTTTAAGGTAATTTTATTAAAAGTAAAAAGTTTATGTATTATATTATTAAAAATAAGTTACAAAACTAGCTCGTATTTCATTTATTATAAATAGAATAAATATACATGAATTTTTTTACGTAAATCAAAAATAAAAATGTTATTTTTTCAAAAAAAAAAGAATTGTTGCTCTAAAATAGAGTCATTTTTTTTATAGTTTTAAAACCATTTTAACAAAAATGGGTGAAGATAATTTTTTAGCGAATTTAAAGCTTTACAACTGTAAACGAATTTTTGTCCTACGATTAAAATTAAGCGAGTTATCGCCGAAACTTACAGTTATTCTCATCTAAAAAAAAAAACAAACCAGCCCTTCACGCCCCCCACAGTTTTAGCTATATTTGACATGACGCAAATTAAAAAAATCGTTTGGTGAAAAAATAATTTCAGTTGGACATTCTGTTCAAAAGTTATACAAACAGAAAGACCTACATTTTCTTTACATTCAAAATATAAAAAAAATGGTTGATTAAAATAATTGTAAATTATCCGCGTAGACAGTCGAAAAGAAATTCAATGCACAAGTTAAACATAATATTTTCTCTACAACTAAACCACATTAAAAGTACAAAAAAGTTTTGCAACATTATTATGTAATTACATAAATGATACTGATCTGTTGGTTGGTTGTGCATCATAACCAATACATTGACTCAAGTCGGTGTAAATTATGGGGTAATACTGGATCCTCCCACTGGACCAGCCAATGGTCAGACACGCCCCAGATTCGAAGTTTTGCTGAAAACTGAGAGTGCTCGGCCGTTCTTCAGCTAAACCCATCACAATTGAACTGAAAATTAAATTAAATAAATTATTTAAAATTAAAAATATATATACTTTTGCTTTCACATTTTAAAATTCTTAAAAATTTCGGAAAGCCTTGTATTCGTGCAAAAATTTTCATTTTTTTTTGCATATTGATATAAATCAATTTCGAGCAAAAAATTTTTTTCGATCGGTCGCACTTAAGAACGCTCGGGATTGGGGTGGGGCAAATGGGGTGAATACAATTTAAAAAAAATTAACTCCACCCCACCCAGGGGGAGGGGGTAAATATTTTCAATATTTTCGTCAAAATTGATAACATAGGGGCTTTTGGGGACGACGAAAATGAATTTGATAATATTTTTCTAATTCCAACACCCAAGGGGTGGGAGCTAGTTTTCGTAAAAGTTGGTATATAGGGGTTTTTGATGTTGCTGAAAGTGAATCTAATAATAAAAAAATCATTTAACGCGCGGATTTGAAAAATGGGAAAGCTATTTTACTGGGCAGTGTATTTGTTTTGCAATAAGCTAATATTGAATAATGAATTTTTTAAGTTTTGGCTTACAGATCATCAAATTTAAAGTGTGAGGCACCGTTTTAAACAATGTTATATTAGAGTCTAAACAGAGTGACTTAGAGCGCTTTAATGCAAGGAAACAGAGAGCGCCACAACTCAAGAGTGACTTACCTGGGAACTAACTGCAGTCCTTGCTGCTTGACAATATTAAACACAGTTATACAATTAGTGTCTTGAAACAGTACCGCCAGATGTCGCCCCTTGGGATCAGTCTCCATTGTTTGCACTAAACCGCCTACCTAGAACACAAAAAAAATCCAAAAATGTAAAAATGTTTCAACATTTGTTTTTTTTGCCGCGCCTGTCACCAAGCAACGCGCAACGTAGGCAAATGTCACGTGCTCGACCGCCGCTTGCCGACTGGCACGCTATGAACAGTACCTACATGCGATGACGTCAGCAAACGACGCGTACCGATGTGACCATCCCAAATGTTATTGGTCGACTGGCACGCTAGAAAATCGCCGCTGAGAATACTACCTACAATGACGTCACCAAGCCGCGAATACCGCAGAGCGATGTTACCTACCCCAATACCGCTTGCCGACTGTGCTTCGTCGCTGGGGATACCACCCGCGATGACGTCATCAAGCTGCGTGCACTGCAAAGCGCCGACTTTTCAAATTTCCAGGGAAGGGGGCTATTTTTTTTAAGTGTTATAATTTTTTGTTAAATGAAAAAAGGACTAAAAATATATTTAAAAACTGTAAAGCTTTTATAATATTTAAAAGTATAGACAATATCCGGCGCCTATGCCCGTAAAAACCTACCATAACGCCATCTAAGTCCATTTTCGTCAAGTCGAAAAGGGGCGTGGCTTGTGCGGAAGACGCCTCCACGTCCGACGTGAAAATGAGATCCGGTTTGACGACCACGCTGTAGATTACGGGTTCCGTGGTGGTTGTAAAAAGTAGGTTGGTGCCGCCCTCAGTCCAGCAGGCGGATTGCACGCGGCCAGATAATATGTCCCAGCGCTCGCATTCCCAGTTTCTGCAGTCCCATACTCTGTAATTTCATAATTAAAAAAAATATATATACAGGGTATTTTAGTTAAAACTCCCAGGAACAATTACTCAAAAACTAGAGAAACTTAAAATTTATAAAAAGCATGGTATAGATATAATGTTTGACTTTATTTTGTCATTAACTAGACCCCGAGATGTCCCATGGTATAGGCGTCGCGACGCTTTAAAATTGTTTTTTGAGAGCTGGAATGTTAAAAACTATTTTTTTCTAAAATAATGCTCAATTCTAAGATTTTTTTGGCTTCTAGGGAACGTCCATAAAGTATGTCATGCCTAGGGGGTCCAGGAGTTTGTGAAAAGGGTATGTAGAGAAATGTAATGTCAGAAAAAAAATTAATACTAATATACATTTAAATTAATATCATCTGCAATAGACCTCTATGTACCCTTAAAACCAAAAACTACTAATCCTCAAAAACCCTGGCTAAACAAAGAAATTTTCAAAGGAATCCGTAAAAAAAGAGAACTATGGCATAGATATAGAACCGACAGTACTGACACCAACTTTGCAAACTATAGAGCCCAGAATAACATCCTAAAGCAAAAGATTGACCAATCCAGAAGAGAATATGAGATGAATTTGTTAAACTCTGCCGACAAGCATTTTTATGCCCACATCAGACGGACCTTAAATTCTCGCCTTACTCACTTTACCCTGGTAGAAAAATTAACCGGTCGAGTAATCACTGATGAGGAAGAAATAGCCGAAAACTTTGCTGAGCAGTTCCAGAGCGTTTTTACTGAGGAGGACTTGGAAAACATGCCCACACTAGATCCAGATTCATTTTCTGCAAACTCTTTGGAACAAATTATTTTTACCCCGGAAAAGGTTGAAAATGCAATAAAAACCTTGAAAAGTGATTCCAGTCCAGGGAAAGATGGTATTCCGAGTGTCTTCTTAGCCAAATGTGCCTCTTCGCTTTCTCGTCCCTTATCAGACCTTATGAATGAAATCTTTAAAACGGGTAAAATGCCCAAGGATTGGAAATCTGCTATTGTCGTACCGATATACAAAAAAGGTAACAAACTTTCTCCTGGGAATTACCGACCCATAAGTTTAACGAGCAACTTGTGCAAATGTATGGAGAAGATCATAGCCCATGAAATGACAACTTTCCTTCTCGAAAATAATGTTATTCCTTCCTCTCAACACGGTTTTCTACCAGGGAGATCGACTTTTACAAACTTATTGACTAGATTTAACGACTGGACATTAGCTGACGACCTAGGGGAGCCCACGGATATCTTCTACCTAGATTTTATGAAAGCCTTTGATAAAGTACCTTTTCATAGACTACTCTATAAGTGTTGGCATTTTGGCATCAGAGGTGACCTACTTAAGCTTCTTGGCGAATTTCTTCAGGGCCGATATTTTTGTGTTAGAATTGGTGCATTCTTATCCAAAGTGCGTGAGGTCTTCAGTGGTGTCCCCCAAGGATCTATTTTAGGCCCTTTACTGTTTTTAATTTTTATCTGCGACCTAGCCACCTGCATTAGATGCAAAAAGACCTCCTTTGCTGATGATTCAAATTGTTATTGTAATGCCACACGATTTATGGACCTTCAGAGAGACATAAATGCTATAAAGGAATGGACAGTAAAATGGCAGATGCCACTGAATGACTCAAAATGCAGTATTCTTCACCTAGGACGTTCAAATCCAAGACATCCATATTATATTGGTACTACTCAGGTAAATGTTGTCTCAGAACAAAGGGATCTAGGAATTACAGTGACTCAGGATTTTAAATGGGAAACCCACATTACCAACATAGTTAAAAAAGCAAACAGCTTCACATACCTCATTTCAAAGGCCTTTAAAAATCCTAGTCCTGAGATGATACTTAAAATTCATAAATCATACGTTCGTCCCAAACTTGAATATGCACAAAGCCTGTGGAGTCCTTATTTTGCCAAGGATATAGATGTTTTGGAGAAAGTGCAAAGAAGAATAACTAAAATACCAACTATTCTCAAAGACCTGTCCTACGAAACCCGCCTAGAAAGGCTTCATCTACCAACTCTGAACCAACGAAGACTGCGCGGTGATTTGATTGAAACTTTTAAGATTGTTAATGGTTTTTATAAGTGTAACTTGGATGTTTTTCAATTTCCTCAAAATCACCAACAACTTAGAGGTCACAATAAAAAACTTTTGAAAGAAAAATGTGCTAAATTACTTCGGAGAAATTTTTTGTCTAATCGTGTAGTCTACAATTGGAACAGGTTGAGTGAGGAAACAGTTAATTCAACTTCAGTTAACCAATTCAAAAACAGACTGGATAGAGAAATAATTTCATGGAACAGTACCTTTGTCCACTACACTTTGTGATAACCTTTTTTTTTTTTTTTTATGTGATATTAACTGTGATAATTTTAAAACTTAAATTGTGATAAAACTGTACGAAATATCTTTGAACTCAAAGCAATAGTCTCATCGTTTATACAAACGCTTACTATTGCCAACTATAATAATAATAATAATAAAAGTTTTATCTGATATTTAATAAAAATATGTAATATACAAAAAAAAATTGTGTATAAAAATTTAACGTGGCGTGACACATGGGGGGGTCACTGCATGTGACCCATTGTGACAAGGGGAAGGGAGGGAGTCAAAAATGGCTTAGCACGTCAATTATTTCGGAAACCAATAGATATTTCAGTTCTAGTCTAATGACAAAGACACTATTTAAGATTCCAGCCTACGAAAAAATAGTGTCGCGACGCCTAATGGGGTCTAGACTAGACCGTCTAATTTATGATTTTTATACATCTAAGATCTCTTTTAGTTTTTGAGTAATTGGCCTGGGGAGCTTCAACTGAAACACCCTATATACATTTTAATTTTTTACGGTACATTTTTGGCATACAACATACCTAAAAACCAGTCCATTGGTGCTGCTAAACATTTTTTCCCCAGAAGGGGACCATTTGATCTGTACATGCCCAGAGCCTGCAGCCCTCTTCAAATGGCTCGTTCTGTCCAACTCAACGTCCCACACGAGGATTTTGCTGTCGCAGGCAGACGCGCTTACCAGGAGGTCTCCTTTGGGGGACCAGGATATGCTCATCACAGCTTTATGGTTGACTCTTTGCAGGACTGTAGCATTTGTGATTGATGGTCTTGATACCTGAAAGAAAACTTTTTTTTGTAAAAAAAAAAATTTTCAGGACTTTTTGGTCAAAATCTAGGGGTACACCACTAAAAAAAATTGTACATGGACTTCCGAGAGATTTTTGTATGACTTTCGAGATTTTTGGCATAAAAAAAACATTTTTGAGAATTTCTCAAAAAGTTCTTTATCTAAATCCAATCATGGTTATTATTATATCTCGTATTATACTATTCACAGCGTGTAAGCGCTAAAGAATAGTATTATACAATAGTTTTGAATTCCTCAAAATCGCCAAAAAACATCCTAGTCAAAAAATTCTTGAATACAAATATGACTTGTGAAAAAATAAGAAACTATGAAAATGTCCGTCCGTCCGTCTGTCCGATGTCACGATTTTTGTGCACACTATAAGTCAAGAATGAATTAAAAAAATAATCTAATTTTTTCGTTTTTTAAAAAAAAGATTTCAGGGCGCCGAAATGGACTGGTCAGCCCTGACAGACAGAATGTGTTTTGCGGAAATTATTTTTTTTGCGGACACACGAAAGAATTATCTTCTTCCTCCTTTTTTTTGGCCTTTAGCTTTGATATCTTTCAGCCAGTTGTCCGATTTAACATTTTGATTTTGATTTATTGAAATGAAATGGTTTTTATCTAAAACAAAAACTTTTTCGTTTGGACTTTTAAATTTAGTTTTCAGTCCAAACCAAAAAGTTTTCGTTTTAGGTAAAAAGAAGGCCCCAACAAAAAAAAGTTATTGGACATTGAAATGAAGAAAACAGTTTTTAAAAAAATATTTCTAAAAATTTTTCGTTTTAGGTAAAAAATATTTTTTTTTGGAAAAAAAAATAGTTGAAAATAAAAAAAAAAGTGAAACTTTTTTTCTTTTTATATGTTTCGTTTTATAAAAAATATTTCCAGGCGCCAAAATTCCTAGTCCGACCCTGACAGACAGAATTGTGTCCTGTGGAAATTAGTTTTTTTGCATATAAAAAGTCAAGAAAAATCTATGTCTTTTTTTAAAATTATACTTACTAATGAATTGGGATCAATGTTCCATATAATAACCCCATTTTCATTTCCCACTGCCAGCTCAGTGTTGGACATAGGCCTCCAAGCAACACAAGTTACATTTTTCTGCTGTTTGCACCTCAATAATGGGGTAAAACTGGTTTCTGAGCTGAAAATCCTAATGCTATCATCACAGGTGGCTACTGCTACTTTTGTACAGTAGGGATGCCATGCCATACATCGTATTGTATTTTCAGACCAATTTCTAGTTTGTGATAACTGATTTATTAATATAGAACTGCTATACTTTATATTTGGGTTGAAAATAAGTTGTACTTTTCTAGCGTATTTTAAAAAATTAACAATAATTTTAGCAGTTCTTGATACTAAAACTTGGTTGTGTGCTGCAGCGGTATGTAGGGCTTCTATGCAGCCCTGTTCATAGTAAACTTGTGTGAGTTGTTTTAAAAATGGAACATCAACTGGTAAAAATAAAGCCTTGCCTTCATCTCCAGAAGATACTGGATGCAATAATTCCCTAGTTATATGAATTCTAGGGTGATTATCAACCTAAAAGCGTTTAATTCAGAAAATATCTGGAAATTCAAAATTTGCTAACCTAAAAACTTACAGAATTTGTAAAAGTGTTTATATTTGCGTATTCTATATTTGTACTTTGCATTCTGCCATTTATTTCACAAACTGATATTTCTCCATCGTTTGGTATCTCAAATTCCCCCAAGTTTCGCATTTTTACAGATTTTAAGGCGCGTTTTTAAAATTTTAAAATAAACGACAAATATGGCGGCCAATTACATCGAATTTCCATTTGTTAAAATAGCAAGTCTTACATAGAATTTTCATTTAATAAAAAGTTCATTGTATATCGAATTTCCATTTGTTAAAATAGCAAGTTTTGCATAGAATTTTCATTTAAAAAAAAATCACTGTACATCGCATTTCCATTTGCCCCTCCTTTTGTTATCAAGTGTGTAAATTAACGTCAGAATTAACACCCGGGTTTTAAACGTCGTGTTTCTCTCTAAATTGTTATTAAAATAGTGCAGATAAAATGGCAGCGTTAGAAAATCAGTTAAACTTCGTAACACAACAGATAGAAAAACAAATAGATGCAACTATTGAACAAATTGATAATTTAGACGTTAACGATCTAGAGCAACTACGTAAAGCTAGAGTGGACGAACTAAAAAAGCTGGAAGAAAAGAAACGCGAATGGTTAGTAAATGATCATGGTAAATATGAGGAATTGGCAGAAGAAAAAATGTTTTTTGATGTCATCAAAAAATCGGAGAATGTTGTCATCCATTTCTACACACACAGCTCGCCCAGATGTGAAATAGTCAACAAACACTTAAAGATTTTGGCCCCCAAACACGTAGAAACGCGTTTTACAAAACTAGATGCTGAAAAATGCCCGTTTTTGACTGAAAACCTTAAAATTAAAACCATTCCAACTATCGTACTTATTCAAAATGCTGTAATGGTGGACAAAATAATAGGATTCACTCAGTTGGGAAATTGTGATGATTTCAGCACTGAAACATTGGAATGGCGTATTGCACAAAATGCAATTATCAAGTATGATGGAGATTTAACTACTCCCCCAGATTTTAGGGAAGAGAAGAAACCAAAAGGCACTGGGAAAAAAATTAGGGATAGTGCATACAATAGGGATGATGAAGATTTGGACATTGAAGAATACGCAGTGGCAAGAGATAACAAGAGATCTGATCAGTTGACAATAAATAGTGAACATCTTTCCACTGACTTAACACCTGAAGAAGCTGCAGAGTTAGGCTTGTAATAAAAATCCTTTTTTTTTTGAATATTTAATTTACTGTTTTGAGCTTGAACCATTTTCTAATAAATTTAATGTATTTAGGCTGAAAAAATTCAGTCAAACAATATCTAATAAAGACACTGTAGTAAATTTTACTATAGCTAACTACTACTTTTAATATTTTAAGCACTTTTATATAATTTTTTATTTTAAGATATTAATAAAACAAGAAACACATTTTAGGTCATTTTATTTATAGTGTATACAGGTACTAGGCATTCATTCAAAATTTATATAAAAAAATGATTTAACAAATAGTAGTTAATTTTAAAAGTAACTAGTTACTTCCCCTTTAATTGTTCAATAAAAAGTATTTTTGAAATTAAGAACAAGATAAAAAAAAATGTTAAACTCTAGGAGAACGTATTATTTTGCAGCAACATACTTTTGTAATTCTAAAAGAATTGTACCAAGGATCTTAAACTGTTTTTGCATTTAACTGATTTAACAATTGTGGGTTATTTTTAACTTGTGCAATGTACTCTTCTGCCATACAACAAGCTTGCTCAATTTCATAATTGTGAGACACAAGGGCCACCCATTTTGCTTCCAATTCTTTTAGTTGCTCCCCACCCTTTGTCTGCAAGGATTTGCGTTGCCAATTAACCTCTTGTAAATGTTGCCGTAACTCTGATAACTTTTTTGATGCTATTTTCTCTAAATCCATTAAAGTTTGTAAATATCTTTGCCAAGCTGGACAACAATACTCTAACATAAGTTGCAGATTTAATATTCTTACAGCTTGGTGTTCCAGTTGAGCCTGTGAGTTGTCTACACATTCTGTCCATGCCCCTACTTCATTAAGCTTTCCTGTAGGAGGTGGTGGGAGTTCATATCTCTTCATGGAGAGCGTGTCCATAGGTAGTCTATTTTGTAATCGTTCGAACTCGTTATGCATGATCGGAGTTTCAAAGGAAGATATATTTAGAGGCGGCAAATGTTCTAAATAATTTTTGGTCGGTCTGTAACGGCGGCATTCTTCTTCTACCATAGCAAAAGCGGCTTCTCGGACACCGGGTTCATCATATCCCTGATCTATATATGGCAAAGCATCCACCACTACTTCACCAGCCATTTCAATTCAAAAAATATATCACAAAAACGTTTGTCAATAGGAACTGTCAAATTCTGGACTTATGGTACATTTGAACTACTCATTAAAATAATTCGATGAAACAAGTTACATCGAATAAACTTAAAACTTTAGGCGCGTTCAATGAGAGCAGCGAAATTACGTTTTTACGAAGCCCTGGACATTATTTTTTGCGATAACTTGTGACGAAATTAAACAGCAAATCATTTTTTAACCACATTTATATATTTTAGGCATTATAAAGATAATAAATTTACTAATACAAATAAATATAAAATATTACCTAACTATTTAAATTTTTAAGTTACTGTAAAGCTGTAAATATATCTAATTATCATCTAGTAATGTAACATAAATTATTTAATATTTGATAATATTAATGCTGCACTATGAAATACAGAAAATTATTTAATTATAACAGAACTAAACCTTAAACTATACAATAAAGGAGAATGTAAAATATTCTTAGATGCGCGTCAAATATTAAAATGCGCAAAAAATTAAAAAGTTTACATTGATTATGCACTATCCTCTTTAAAGAAATTTCTAATAGATACACAAGTTATGTAACATAAGATCTGCCCTGCTAAGCTGAAAGGTCCTATCTGTGTATGTTAAACCTATGTAGATAGGACCTTTCAGCTTAGCATGGCAGATATATTGACAGGCAGTATTTTTAACAATTAGAAAGGGGACCTACAGACATTTTTGTTGGGTCCATGTTTAAAAAATACGTGAAATTTATTTTCAAACGGTATCAAAAGCTAAAGAATTAAGATTTTAACAGAAACGGGAAATATCGGCTTACAGAGCATCAAATTTACAGTGTGAAACACCGTTTTAAAGAAAATTTTACGTAATTTTTAACATGGGCCTTCCAAAAAGCCTCAATTATTCAATTTAAACACATGGTTCAACATAGTTTCCTGGAAACAGCCCAGTTATACCATCCATAACTCCTTCCCACCAACCATCATCATTCTTTTTCAAAACATAAATAACAGAACTCTCTTGAAAACTGAGTTCATCATCCTTATCTGCATAGTAGTCATAAATGGCCACCACTTTTTCAATGTAGTTCTTTGGCACCCAACCAGGCAAATCCTCTTCATCTGGAACAATAGGCATAACCCCAGAATTCCTTGGTCTTCCAAAAGCTTCATGTTCATCACTTTCTGGAGGGGGTGGTGGGGGTAAAGGAGGTGACTGAGAACCATCATTAGCTCTGTTAAGATGTGCAGACAACTGTTGGGAAATTCGATGACCTTGGGCATGAGACAGGGTGTGCATACCAAGACTACCAACAGGTACAGGCCCATGGTGCCCTCCCATCATCATAGGGTGATGTTGGTTTGAAGAAAGTACCATTTCTTGGCTGTTAATTAGCGGAGAAGGAGGGGGTGGCATGTGTGATTCATGGGCATACTGACCATTCCCAGGTGGTGGGGGAGGGGGTGGAGTCTGTGGTTGTACAATTTGCTGTTGGATTGGATAGGTCATTCCAATTTGTCCCTGTTGTTGGTTCAGTGGTAGAGTGCTGTAGCCTGGTCCCCTTTCCCCCCTTCTTGGGTGTCCAATTGGATAATTAGGAGCATAGTGACTGGGAACTTGAGGAGGAGCCACTGCAGGGGGTGTTCTATATTCCCGACTTGCTTTACTTAAAGTACCTCCAGTTAGAGATACCTTACTTGATTGTCTTGAAACCTGAGGAGGTGTAGGGGGCTTTGTAGTAGGGGCAGGACCCACCATAGAATTTGCACCTGCAGTATTTACAGAGTGAATGCTACCTGAGCTGCTACCTCTTGGTTTTTGCCTAGGTGTTCCATTAGTCCTCACACCATGTCCAATATCATCAAAAACAGTATAATCTATAGGTTTTCTTAAATATTTAATAGGTTTTTCAGGATTTGCAGGGGCTATAATTTTATACTGTCGATTAGTAGACTTGTTAGCTGTTAATACCCCTATTTCTCTTCTGGCAACTTTTTCTTTGTGAATCATTACAGTTTGAGAAATATGGTTCATTTGGCTTTCCATCTCTGCAAGCTGTGAAGTCTGTAGGTCCAATAACTGAAGAAAGTTGTAAGCTAGTGTGTTAATTTGGTATGCGACACTTGCCAAGGACTGTGTTGTGTAGTTTTTCGTTTCTTCCAAGGCCATGCGTTTGTTGTCCGTTTGGAAGTAATTTGCCTCACAATATTCAGCCACCCTTTGAAGGTTTGTGTGGTTTTCTGTGAGGTTTCTACGCCCCTCGGGAATTTCAGACCGAAGCAGAGTTGCTAATTCGGCCATTTTTAGCAGATATTATAGTTCGACACGTTAAATTAACTATAGAAGGTTACACCAAGCACATTTCACAAATATTACCGCAAGAAAATTGATTAAATAAACAAATTAGATAAAAGTTTACACCCACCCGATGACAGAAGTCATCCATTCAGAAATGCCAACTTCTAAGAATTTAGGGTTTTTTTTTAATAGATTTTTTACGTATATTTTTTATTATTTACCGAGTTTCGCGGATGTTAAATAGTAATTAACCACTATTTATAACAATTAAAGTCTAATTAGATACATTTTAGGACTAGAGTATTCCAGATATGAATTTTACAAGCAAAATAGGTTTGTTTTTGGCGGTAAAAAGCCGCGCATAGTCAATCCAAGAGTTACGTCGCTTCATTTTGATTCGTCGAAAAAAAGGACATCTTTCTTGTAATAGTTCGGCTGCCATTTTGCTAATTGAAAATACACTTACGTTTTTTGTCATTGTAGACGTTTGTGTTTTCTGAAATCGGTGAAAATGGATATGAGTGTTTATTTAACGGCTCCTCTGCAACTGGATAAGATTTGCAGGGCCTGTTTGGCCATTAAGGGAGACATGAGGCCCCTATTCGGGGCCTGCCTGGATGAAATGCTACATTCTTTCGCAGGAATTCAAGTAAGTTTCTTTTTCATTTCATCTTATTTGTAAGCATTCAAAAGAAAGAGATACATGATGATTTTTCAGGAAGTAGATAGGGGTCATACATAAATTACGTAAAACCGTTGCTATTTTTTATCCTTCACCGGCAGGCTTATCCATGGACACCAACCAACAACTTTTTTTGTTTAAAATCAGTTTTTTTAAACAACTTAGTAAGTTAAAGCTGTGTTTTTTAAGGTTTCAGAAGGAGATGGATTTCCTTTTCTTATGTGTGTCCAGTGTGTCCTACAATGTAGTCGAGCATACACTTTCAAGCAACAGTGCGAAAAATCTGATAATATTCTACGTCAATACTTGTCTGCAGAATTTCAGGTATTAACAATCATTTAAATCTTAAAATATAGCAGGGATGAGAAAGTTTTACTCAGTTTAAAAAAAAAATAAAATCTACACTTGTTTTCAAAAAACCTTAAATTTAAAATTTAACTCAAATATTTGGGGCGTTCTCTCAGGAAGTAAAAAAAACAATTTCTATAGTTGCAGTTAGCACAAACTTTGGACCAGCAAACCAAAAAGGAACTTGAAGAACAACTCCAATTTGCAGATACTATAAATGACGTTATTATTGGCCAAGGAATCACCGAGTTTGTGACATATACTCACAATGAACATGAAATGGTAAGATTTTTTTCTGATAATCATTTAAAGGGAAGTTTTTAAAAAAACATGGTCCCGCAAAAAAACAAAGCTTTATTGCTTGTGTATAGATGCCGCTTTAGTCTAAGAGCCCATGGCCGGCTACCTGTATGTATTTGACCAGACCTGAGTTTTTGTACGTTAAGGCCCCTATACCTACCATACATAAGTAGGGGACTCACTAAGCTCAAAGTGGTGGACGCGTCGAGCGCTCAGGTAAGACAGGTATCGATTTTTGACTAATTTTAAATCCATTTGACCACGTCTGCCGTTTTAAAATTTGAAAATATATTATTATTACTATCGGAAAATAAGAATGGCAGACCATTATCGCGCATTTTACTTTGTGGCAGACAATTTTGAAAATGCTAAAAAAAATAAAATTTTGAAAGTATTTGACCAGATCTGCCATTGATATAATTTATTTATTATAGTCTTAAAAACTTATATTGAACACGGCAGACGTCTACATTGCGTGCACACATCAACAAATAATAAAATCTTAGCTACTACCAGATGGTTGGCACAGACTTTATACAGCTATCTCTCTTCTTTTTCCTATGTATTACTATTGTACTCATTCTAGCCTATAGTATGTTCTCTTACAGTTATATTACTAGCATTCGAATAATGGAGGGTTTATACCTGGAAGGGCCTTGTAACAACCCCAACGTAACGGCTCACTATGGGACGAACCGGGCCGTAAGCCGGACATCATACTTTTCTTGAAAACGATAACTGGGATTTTGATAAAATTTGGTATGCAGCCATTTTTAGGTACGACAAAACATTTTAACTAGGTTTCGTTTTTGGGAAAAAATCTGGAAATCTGGAAAACTTAAAAAAAAATAAATTTATTTTTCTTTTATATGGTTAATTACCATTTAGTGTACAAAAAAGATATTTAGCTATGTATTTAATACGGTTTGGAAAAAATCTCCAAAATGTGTGTATCTTGTAAAATTATAATTTTAGCTAATAAATTTGGCATTTTCGAGAAAAAGTAAAACATTTAGCCAAGTATTGAGTATGAAAAAATTGTCGAAAAATTTCGAAAAAAAAAAATTAAAAAAAAAAATATTTTTTCAAAAAAAAGCATTTTTTCGAAAAAAAAAATTCAAAAAAAATCGGGGGGATTATTAAAAAAAACAATAGGGATCATCCCCTGATAGAACTTGATTTTTCCTGAAAATTTTGAGTCTATCGGATTATTCGTTCTTGAGTTATCTTGTCCACAAAAAAGTGACATGGCACGGACAGACGGGCGGATGAACAGACGCTTACGGGCTGTGAATAGTATAATAACGTAATTTCCCAATAAATTTATCCACCACAAAGAATATCTGTAAAAGTCTATGTAAAAAGTAATTTTTTTTTAGTTGTTTTTTAACACAAAAATTTAAATTAAAGGGGTTCTGGGGTCTGATCTCTACATCATTTTTTTCCTTACTTAGTCCACTATATTGTAGTAATAACAAATTTGCGGGACTTTGCGGGACTTTAACGAAAAACATTTAAATGTCGGAAAATTAAAAAAAAATCGATAAAACAAAAAATAGGAGATGTACATAATATTTTATTTTTTTTATAATACACTTTAATGTTATTATTACGCAATTAATAGGAAAAGATTATATTGTATGATAAGAAAAAAAAAGACTACAAATTTTCGTAAGCATAATTTAGACATCTATATAAGCGCTAATTTTTCTGGCTAACCTTAATTATACATGAAAATTTTGCCTGCACTCAATGTATAATATGATTAAATATAATAAAACCAAATTTAAACCCCTATTTTTGAATTTTTGTTTTTTACCCGATGTCCAACCTATGGCCCGGTTCGTTCCATAGTGCGGCTATTGCCTGATGTTTTCAGTATATTTGTGAACGTTCATACAGATACCTCGTGTTTCGTGAATTTTATAAAATACATAGTGCTGCTTTATTTTATTTTCGTTTGGACTTTTTTCATACTCAATACTTGGCTAAATGTTTTACTTTTTCTCGAAAATGCCAAATTTATTAGCTAAAATTATAATTTTACAAGATACACACATTTTGGAGATTTTTTCCAAACCGTATTAAATACATAGCTAAATATCTTTTTTGTACACTAAATGGTAATTAACCATATAAAAGAAAAATAAATTTATTTTTTTTTAAGTTTTCCAGATTTTCCAGATTTCCAGATTTTTTCCCAAAAACGAAACCTAGTTAAAATGTTTTGTCGTACCTAAAAATGGCTGCATACCAAATTTTATCAAAATCCCAGTTATCGTTTTCAAGAAAAGTATGATGTCCGGCTTACGGCCCGGTTCGTCCCATAGTGAGCCGTTACGTTGGGGTTGTTACAAGGCCCTTCCAGGTATAAACCCTCCATTATTCGAATGCTAGTAATATAACTGTAAGAGAACATACTATAGGCTAGAATGAGTACAATAGTAATACATAGGAAAAAGAAGAGAGATAGCTGTATAAAGTCTGTGCCAACCATCTGGTCGGATAGTAGCTAAGATTTTATTATTTGTTGATGTGTGCACGCAATGTAGACGTCTGCCGTGTTCAATATAAGTTTTTAAGACTATAATAAATAAAATATATCAATGGCAGATCTGGTCAAATACTTTCAAAATTTTATTTTTTTTAGCATTTTCAAAATTGTCTGCCACAAAGTAAAATGCGCGATAATGGTCTGCCATTCTTATTTTCCGATAGTAATAATAATATATTTTCAAATTTTAAAACGGCAGACGTGGTCAAATGGATTTAAAGTTAGTCAAAAATCGATACCTGTCTTACCTGAGCGCTCGACGCGTCCACCACTTTGAGCTTAGTGAGTCCCCTACTTATGTATGGTAGGTATAGGGGCCTTAACGTACAAAAACTCAGGTCTGGTCAAATACATACAGGTAGCCGGCCATGGGCTCTTAGACTATTAAAATATGTGTTTATTTAATTTAAAATAAATAATTTTCTATTTGTAATATATTAGAAAAGACAAAGACAAAAAAATAAGAAAGAAACCTGTCAGTCCCCTACTGGTTAACATCTTATTAAGAAAATAACATAAGGGGGTAATAAGCTTTTTTCTTTTTAACCATATAAGTTTTGATTTTTTATTATTTTTTTTGAAGAGTTTCCATTATTTTTTCTAAAAGATACGTTTAGTTAGTTTTTTATTTTATTTGCATTATTTAAAATTAAGTAGTTTCAAGGTGTAATTTACGTTTTGAGTCATGAAATTAAGCATTAAATAACAACTTTTACCAAAACTGTAATTTTTTTAAAGAAATTTTGACGAAAATTCCCATATTCAACACTTTTTTAACCATCAAAAAAATATTGAAAAAAATAAAAAATATATGATCGTATAGAGAATTTTATGAGCATTAAAATGATTATTACATGACCCCTTTTCATTAAAAAAAAATCCCTGGCCTTCTGCCTACATTGTGTCCCCTACAAATATTAACTATACAGCAAAAAAATATTTGGGTTATTTTATTTACTTGTTATTTAAGAGTTGATATCCATAACCGTTCAAAAGTTAAAGAAGGGGACATCCTCTAGACACACACTGTATACGGTTTAGTTATATTTATTATGAACAAAATAATAAAATCCGCTAAAATATTAGGTAGATACTTCTTAAGTTCATTTTACTTAAGAGAGTCAAAAACATTTAAATCTTTGAAATAACAATTAAGTAAAAGAGCGTCCCATTTTTACGAATCTTGCCTACTTTAAATTTATTTTCCTTTTATTAACTACAATAGCCAATTTTTGTTAGTAATAATTATAACAATAATAGTCAAAATTATTATTACTTGTCAGCATTTCACTTTTAAAATTATTTTACTTGAAAAAAATACCTTTTTCCTGTGTCCAAAATTTCAAATTCAGTCCATTGATAAAAAGAATAAAATCCAAACACAAAAACTCCCCTACTGTTTTCACTAAATAGTTTTCTATACGCTTTATGGTCAATGAGTACACGCACTTTAACACACAATAACAGGTAGTAGCAATGTTATACCGGTACAATATTCTGTGGAGTTACCAACAAACTGTGGAGCATTTCGTTTCAGTCGAGTGAAAAGCTGCTCTCAAACAAGTGGATGGGTTGCTATGTTGTCGAGTTATGATATTTTATTTGGTTTCTACCGACTTACGGATAAGTTCGTATAGGTATATCTACTCGAATACCAAAGGATAGCGCATGGTCCTTCTGCGCCTATAATTTTTTAAATGCAGAGTAATGAAAAATTTAATTTCTATTGTAAAGATTGGCAGCTGATTGAGTTTCAAGATTAATTTTCTATATTTAATTTATTATGTATTATTAACAGTGTAATATGGTGTAAACTACCTCTTAGAGAGGTCCCAGAACCAATAAACTAAACTAAACTAAACTAAACTGATGTTTTCTTCTATTGTGAATAACACTAGGCACCAAATAGCAACTTTTTGTCCCGATCGGAAATTTAAATTTTTCTTACTAATTCGAGGGCGTAGAATCCCAGCACCTAAAATTTTTGAGATATAAGCCCAGGAAATAATAATGTTTTTTTTTCAAAATCTTAAAAAAAAGAGTAGGATTTTAAAATTTTTAGGGTACATTAAAAAAATTACGAGGAATTCAAAAATCTATATGCCAAGGACCTACTGTCACAGTAAGTACGCAAAAAAATAAAAAGCCTAAAATGAAATTATGTATTATTTTTTTTGTAACAAATTTCAAGTCTCTTAAGTTATTGGTGACAAAGACAGACAGACATACGCTAATTTTGTACTTGCTTATTTTGTTGTTTCTCGAAGTATTAGGAAAAAATAATTGGATTTAAGCAAAAAAAACACAATTTCTTATGAGAATCTAGCTCATAGAATCTATAAGTGAGGCTTCACTATTTTTGTTTCATCGTTTGGTCCTATTAAGATAAAAATATCAAGAAAAAACCTGGGTTTCGAGATACTGAGGTTTAATTGTTTAACAACCAGACTCCAAAAAATGTTTATATTTGGTAGGTATATTTAGATCCTTATTACATCCTGCGGATTAGTCAAGAGAGGCGCCTTCCTGACTTCTAATTTTATATCCTATAAGATTAATCTTAAAACCACAGGTTCAACAATAGTTGAGTCTAAAGGATCTACTTTAAGGTTGTTCGGGATACTCCGGTAATACTTTGGTTATAAGATTTTTTATTATTAATAATAATTATTATTATTATTATAACCAAAGCATATCAAAAGAGCTTTAAACGTACCTATAAAGCTGCATTGGTTATACTATTAATTAATGATTAATTGATAACTAATATGTAACCAGAGCAACCCGAAAAGCCTTTTTGTTATTCAATTTCCTTGTGCATATGCTTTTAGTTCTACGATTTTCAAAATTTAAATATAAAATTTTCAAAATCTAAGACAAAATATATTTAAAAAATATAATTTTCTTTAGGGAAACCTTATGGTTTTACATGGCAACAGCTTAATTTGCCAATAATCCCAGTGGTTGTAAAACTTAGAGATGTGCGCAAGGTACTTGTATTTACCAAGATTCATGGGCAGCTCGATGTTTTGAAATCGAAGAATGTAACGTTATGTGACGTTGATGCACCGCAGCTGAAACTACATTCCTCAGATGATCCCAAATATGTAACATATTCGTGAACCCGTCACTGAATATACTATGTTACGTCGCACCTGCGAGGTGAGATTTTAAATCCTGGGATGTTCATTAATAGTATATTAAAATACTAGTTTCATAAGACCCTTTTTTAGCGCACGAGTACAAGTTTAGAAAATGAGCCGCTTGCGGCGAGTTTTCTAAAAGTACTAGTGTGCAAAAAAGGTGTTATGAAACGAGTGCTTTATACTATTTTGCTCTAAACCTAAAAAAAAACTTACATTTAAATTGATGACGTTACAAATTTCGCAATGTTTGAAATTCATAGAACAAACTATACACAAGCCATACTTTTACGGGTACCCTAAAAGTATGGCTTGAGGCTAAAAAATTGTTCCTTTTTATCTGAAATTGTTTAAAACAGGTGTTCGTTATAAGAGAGCTATACTGTATGTTTTTCTACCAATAAATTTTTTTTTAGAGCAAAAACTAACAATTTTATTATTATTTTAAAAAGACTTGGTTCCTATGCCCCTATACGTTTTTCTAAAGTGCATGGATCCATGATGGTAACTAAAAGCGAAATGCTTTGAGTCAAGGAATATACTGTAACATGCCGCACGCCCCTCCCTTTTTCTAATCTAATCAAAAAAACACTTGGTTCCTATGCCCCACCCTGTATGTTTATAGGATTTTTTTTCATATTTTCCAATGTAGAATTAAAATTAATGACCCTATTTCTATAACCCTGTATAAAATACAGCTTTCAACTATTACGTAACGCTCCTAGGGGGGGTGGGGGTCATTTTGGAGTATTACGCTCATGTTAATGGTATAGGAAAATAGCGTTACAGGGGGGGTCCAAAATGATCAAAATTTTGTAACGTAATACTTGAATGTTCCCTTTCCGACTAGTCAGCTCTCCGACTAATAAAACTATAGTCTATTGCTATAAAAGACAACTATACATTAATGTTAGTATATACAGTCCCTACAAACTAGTTGGTTGGGGCCCGACGGCCAGCATTTAGCCGACGTAATTTGCGTCGGTTGGAAGGTTGGCCGTCGGGCGGCCGACGAACCAATGTTTGTAGGGGTTGTTAATTAAAATGATTGTTTTTTAACTCTTGAGCTCATATTCAAAGATAATTACTTTTACATAAACTTTGTTTTCCTGTATATTACTTCTACAAAACTAAAAAGAGCGATAAGCTTCTTTTTAAACAATTGTAATTGTAGTAATAAACCTTCAATGTGCAACTCGGTTTTAACTCAAGAATATAATTTAAACCCGAGACTTTTAAGCCAAGTAGGATATAAGTTTTTTTCTACTCATTTGCATGATAAAGAAAATGCAGGAAAATATGAAAGTTATTTGCATTGTAAGTCTGGAGAGTAATTAGGTTTGGCAACTTCAACTCCAAGGGGTTAAAAAACCGCAAATGATACTTCATTTAGCCTTATCATTAAATTTTTATTCTTTAAAAAGAGCATTTTTTGCTTATATTATACATTAATAATTTCTGAGTATCTACTACAAATTAAAAACGATTACTGTACACTGTAAATAATTTTTCAAACATCATTAATTTACTACTTGTACGGAGAATTTGTCACCGTATTAAATATATTTGTCACCGTATTAAATATATATTGAACAAAAACCGTCAAACGTGCAGTAGGTATATATTTTTATACAGGGTGAGTTTTTTAAAGTGTTATAAGGGAATATCTCGAAAACAGTTAAAAAAAAAATTGTGAAATTTTTGTGAAGGAATAGGGAGGCAGGGGGACATATTTAAACATATTTTTGACACCTACCCCCCCTCCCTATTTTGAGGGGCGGGGAATAACTTTGAAATTTTAAATAGGATGATGTACTTTTTTTTTAATCCGAATCTACTAGGTATATATGCAAAAAAGAAATTGATTTGCTCTTTCGGTAATTGAATTATGATTTATTAGATTAAAATACTATTGAAGTTTTTTTTTGTTTATTTCTTTTTTTTATTTGATTCCATGATAACGCGTTTTTTTAAAATTTAAGTCAGTCGAGAATTTTAACAGTTTGACGATTATTTCTCAGTTTATTGCTCAATTAAACATGGAAAATGTTTTGAAGTTGAAGGGGGACATTTTGAACAATTGCTCAAACATGACGGACGATAAATTAGTTGAAATTTAATTGTTAATATTTTTTTGTATAATATAATTTAATTAATCATAACTCCATAACCTAAAGAGCAAATCAATTTTTTTTTGCATACATACCTTATTTTTTACGTAGATTCGAATTTTATAAAAAAAAGTACCACATCCCATTTAAAAATTCAAAGTTACCCCCCCCCCCGCCCCTCAAAATAGGGAGGGGGGGTAGGTGTCAAAAATATGTTTAAATGTCCCCCCCGCCTCCCTATTACTTCAGCAAAATTTCACAAAAAAAAATTAGACCGTTTTCGAGATATTCCCTTGTAACACTTTAAAAAACTCACCCTGTAGACTGTCAATTTTTAATTTATTTAACTCTGCTTAACTGGCTAAAGGTTCATATAATGATTTAGGTCCGTGGCATTTTGAATGCACATTACTGTACACCCTAAATTGTGGCGATCGCCCACAACACGTGAGGTTGTAGATATCCTGAAGAATTCCTAAAAAGGGGTACATTGTGACTTTTCAGCGCAACCACTATGCAACTTTTATAAAACGTTTTTTCTGTGATAACAATGTATAAAAAAAAGGCTAATTGTTTAGGTCCGTGGCATTTTGAAGCACGTTACTGTACATCCTAAATTGTGGCAATCGCCCACTTAACACGTGAGGTTGCAGGTATGCCGAAGAATTTTTAAAAAGGGGTACATTGTGACTTTTCAGCGCAACCACTATGCAAATTTTATAAAACCGTTTTTCTGTGATAACAATGTATAAAAAAAGGCTAATGGTTTAGGTCCGTGGCATTTTGAAGCACGTTACTGTACATCCTAAATTGTGGCAATCGCCCACTTAAAACGTGAAGTTGCAGGTATCCCGAAGAATTTTTAAAAAGGGGTACATTGTGACTTTTCAGCGCAACCACTATGCAAATTTTATAAAACCGTTTTTCTGTGATAACAATGTATAAAAAAAGGCTAATGGTTTAGGTCCGTGACATTTTAAAGCAAGTTACTGTACAGTGTACAATTTGGGGTGTACAGTGTACACCCTAAATTGTGACGATCGCGATCGCCTCAGGCTCATGAGCCTTAGGTGTGTCTCCACAGAAGAGAGACACATACATCAAGCGTGCATGCCCATTTTTTAGGTCGCTCTGTATAAAATATATTAATAATATATTTTATATTAAATAAACAACATGGTGTATAATGTAATAAATCTTTACCATTGTTCATAATAATTATTATTTTATATATTTAATCATCAGAAGGTTAGCACGTAAAGGAAGTTTTTACATTCGAGGAAAAACATATTGTCCTAAAAAAGCATCGTAACTATGCCTGAGTAGAATTTTTATTTTTTAAAAGTCCTTAAATGTCAAGACACAAATGTTTTATGTTATCATTATGGTTCATGGTTTTATCTTTATTTATGCAATTATTGAGTAAAGTACTTACATTTAAAATGTGTAATTTGTTTATTTTATTATACATTATAGGTATTACACAAAAAGTTATACCTTCATAAAAATAATGAGTTTTGCAATTTTTGTAGAGATATGTTTTGTTGAGGGGCAAACTTCTGACAAAATTTTGTACACCTTTAGGAGGAAATCAGCAAAGATTTCCTCTAGATTACTTCCAAAGATTACCTCGAGTTTCTAAGATTTCCTCCGAAAAAGAGGAAATCTTTAAAGATTTTCTTCAGATTACCTCGTATTCTTCAAAGATTTCCTCCAGATTACCTACAATCTTTACACCTGAATTCCTCTGAGGTTTACCCATCAGTTTTTGTTTATACAGGTTGTCTCAGAACTTACGCAGTTCCTGGAAATGGCAAATAATTTAACCCAAGAAAATTTTCAAAATAAATATTTCTTTATTTTAATAGTTTTTTTTTTGGAAGATAAGGTTAATATTTCTTTTTTGTTGTACTAGCTACACCTATACCGAGTGAGTTTGAGTCAATGGATGCCCCCTAAAATGGAATTGTTTTCGTTCCGATCAAAGCAATTTTTTGTAGCTTATATTTCTTAACAAGGGCTACAAGTACGCCATTTTGTAGCACTTACAATAACCCACCAAAAAGGTAGGGTGTCCAAGGGGGTTGTCATTTGAAAAAATTAAGAAGAAGGAAAACCCGTTTTGAAAAATATGAAGTACAAAAAAAAAGCTTTTAAATTATTTTTTATATTTAAATTTGTTTTCCAAAAATGCAAAAATATACAGGGGGTGCCATTAAAAAAAATAATTTAAGTTGGTTTCCGACGAAACCGGAAGTGTAAAAAAGTTATTTGCTATTTGTAGCCATTGTTGAGAAATATAAGCTACAAAAAATTGCTTTGATAGGATTAAAGACAACCTTCTTTAGGAGGTGTCCATGGACTGAAACTCACCCGGTATATCCTTCTTTAAAAATCCAAGTTACAACAAATTTAAACTTTGGTAATGTTGTATACCTATTTAAATTTTATTCTTGATATGTTAAATTTAAACATAACATGTTAGGGCATATCCAGAAGCTTGCATAAGCACATATGTTTTAAAGTTTATTTCTCGAAAAATTGTACATAAGCATGGAGAGCCCCAAATAAGCTTTTGGCTGGTGCTAGAGGCTCTCCATTAATTTAAAAAAAAATATTTCAAATGTTGATGTTTCATATTTCTCACATAAAAATTTCAAATCCCTTCTTCCAAGCTCAATTCCATTTCCACAGATTCTCTCCTTCATTTTATCCATTCTCAACCATCATTCCAAAAATAATTTAAATTCTTAGAATTTTTATAAAAAAATACTCAAAAAATTGACAATTACAAGATACATGGCGGCCCATCAAGCCAATCACGGCATCGCATTGTTATGTTTTATGTTCTTATGCGAGCTTGTGAATAGGCACTTATTCATTTTGGTTGAAATTACATTAAATTACATTTTGTTTAACCTCGTACTATTCTATTTAGTTAAGCATCCCCTAAGTCCAGGACTTGTGTGGGCTAGTAGTAGAGGGAACCACCGGCTTTAATTGACTTTCGAACCAATTTATAGAGAGTGTCCGCTTCACTTACGCCTTCGCCACATTTCAATTATTAATTAACTGAAAAAGGCAAATCGGCGCCGGTGAGAATCGAACTCACGCTAGTTTGGGTAGTAAAATCGTCAAGTACGACGCGGTAGTCCACTACACCAATCCTCCCATAAACGTAGGTATTTTCTAAATTCTAGACTTCACGACGCATATTTAAATTTAATTGAGGGTGACGCATATAAAAAAGTATTTATTATTAATAGTTATAGATTTATTGTTTCAGACTGATATCAGTTTATTTAACATTTTTTAACCGATAAAAATAATATTGACAATAGAAAATAATTAAAAAAATTTTATTCTATTGTTTCTAAGTACAGATAATTTTTTAAAAAAGTTGATAAAACAAATATGTATTATAGTTATACAGGGTGAATCAGAAAAAGGCTAATAAAGTATGAGGGAATGATTAAAAAATATACGTATATTATAGTATATTAAAGTACGTTTTTAGCGCACGAGTACAAGTTTAGACAACGAGCAGCTTGCGGCGAGTTTTCTAAAGTACTAGTGCGCTAAAAACGTGTTATGAAACGAGTGCTTTATACAATTTTTTCTATTTTGCTCTAAAATTAAAAAAACTTACATTTAAATTGATGACTGATTTATGGATTTTTGTTTTGGATTGGTATTACAGTTTACACCATGTTTAAAATTCTAAGGTCAAATGATATTTTGATATACTTTATAGTCATCTCTTTTTTACTGCAATTAACCAAGCCACAATTTTAACATGGTAAAAATAACCTAAACACAAAATTTTGTAGAAAATTCAACTTTAAAGCGACATTGACATTTGCACGGAAAACGTCAAGCGGTGGGCCAGGTCTGTTGCCCACCCAGAAGAACAAAAAGTACAGACCTCTTATGGGTCTATAAGAACACGCAAAATGCGTGTGATTATGAGCTTATAAGAGCAGCAAAATAGAAAAATATATTGAAAAGATCGGAGATGTAAAATGTCTCCGAAGGGATCTTATGGTATCTATGCTGTTGCAACGGTGTTTGTGACATGATTTTAAATAATTACAAAAATGATTCATCTTTTGACCGTGAGTTTTAAGACACGTTTAAGTGATTTATATAAAATTGAATACCCTTTTAACCTATGAGTTAACTTAATAAACACACCTAAATAAAAATAAGTAGGTAGGTTATGGGACCATTTACGTATTTTGTCATAAGAATATTTTTACAATTATATTGTTAATAAATATAATTAAAAATTGTTGGCTATTTTAAAAGTCAGTGGTCTTTAAAAGCGCTTATATGTTTTTATTTTGTTTGTTGTTTGTTTTACTGTTTAACGTCGTTTTTCGCTGTTATGGCCTAATTGACGGGACCGCCATCTTTACGTGCCCTCCGAAGCACAGTCCTCAACAAAACTCTAATCCACCCTGAAATGTGTTTACTGTTTCACCTGCAACCCACATTACAGTTAGTCATCGTAGTTCCATCTGCTATTTACACCATTATACATCCATGCTCTATGTGGGGCTCGAACCCACAACCCCAGGATCCGTAATCAAACGCGCTAACCATTACCGGGGTCGGCATGTTTTTATTTTCTTATACCTCCCAGCTAGTGTCACTTTTTTGTTTATAATAAATTAAATATCAATTAATGAAAAGTATTAGTCATAAACTAGAATTTTAACTTTTGATTTCATTTGTTGTAATTTTTTTATACATTGTAAATCATTTAAAAATTATTTAAATATTTTTATACCGAACAACTTTCCCATCGATATTTATCCTAAAGTCGAAAGACTTTCTCTGTCAATTTTGTTTTTAAAAATTCATTGTGATGTACGTACAAAATAAATATTATCTTTTTTTAAATTTTACTTTCATCTTCTATATGATTTAAATACTTAATACTTTCAATAAAATGAAACTACCGAAATTTAAATAAATATTTATAATTTTTTTTACTTAGATATATTATAATATTATTACGTTTATTATTATTAATATTTATATATTTTTTAACATAATTCTTCATATTTTGCTTTATATGTTTTTTTATTATTCTAATACAGTTAAAAATAGCTACTAGTAAAAAGTAATTTAGCTATTGAAAAAGTCAAAGTTTGATTTCTATAAAACCAGTAATTATTTACTAATTTAAGTAATATTTTGTCTAGTAATCATTAAATTTTTGATATGGGCAAGAACTTTGACTGTGCAGATCATGCTTAAAATATGCCTTTTTATAAATTTTGTCTGAGACTTGACCCGTCTTTAACTGCACGGATCCTGAGCCTTCGGCTTAAAAAATGCTTTTTTATACATTTTCTCGTTCGAGTAACTTATTGACTGGTATTTTCTAACACTGACAACCGGCATTTAACTGTGTATATCCTGAAGTTAATGCTTAGAAAAGAGCCTTTTTATAAATTTCTGCCTTTTAATCTATCCCTTTTTTTTCAACTAAGGCTGTTACATCAGAGATCCTGAATCTCATGCTTAGAAGGCTATCTTTTTTATAATATTTATTCTTCGAGCCTTATTTACCAGATACACTAAATAAATAAATGTTAAATAAATAAATGTTAAAATCTAGAGCTGCAGTTCAGACTTCAGGATAAAAAAAAAACGGTTACCGCAAGGTTCTTATCTGGGACCTTTCTAATTTTTGATTTTCATTATTGACTTGACCTTCTTTTAATTTTTTATAAAACTGCCTTTTTGTAAATTTTATCTATCGAGTCTCTTATTATTATGTTTTGCTAACAGTGACTTTACCTAGGCCTTTAATTATATAGATCCTAAATCTCATGATTAGAAAACTGTCTTTTTATAAATTTTAATTTTGGAATCGTATTTATCAGATAGACTACAATCAGCTTTAAAAAATAATTGCAAACCTAGATCTGCCGTTCAAACATTCCAGTAAAAAAAACGGTGTACCGCAAGGGTCTATTGTAGGCCCTTTGTTTTTTATCGTATTAATTAATGACTCCTTTTATTTATTCATAACAGTTTTATATCTATTTCTAAATTGCAATTTAGAAATAGATATAAAAATTTTATAAATAAATAAAAGAAGTAATTAATAAAAAGCATACATTTATTGTATATGTTTTTGGTAACGATTGCTATATATTTTAGTCACCAATGGTAAATTTTTCTGTGTGTACACTAAGTAAATTTTTTTCTGCAAGAATATACAGAATTTATACACTATTAAAATTAGAAACCCATTAATTAATTAATCGATTACTATTATCAGTTAGAATAATTAACACCTACACAAAAACTAACTCTTAGTTAATCTCCGATCCGAAGAACTTTCCAAACGAGTTTTTCGCATCCGAGGTTCATGGACACACTTATACATACCAAAGAAGAGATACTTTGATGTCAAGATTTTGCACACACTCAAGGGTCAAACGCATCATATATTAGGTAGGATGGCGTAAAAAATATATTTTTTCAAAAAATCATTACTTCAAGTTGCTCAGAAGATCTTCTTCAGATATATGTCTGATATACAGGGTGTCCAAAAATTCTCCTGCCAAATGGAAACTCCAGATACTAGACGTGATTTTTTGTTGATTACCTTAATCTAAAAATGCTTCCTAAGGGAACTAGAGCTAACTAAAAAAAAAAGGAGCTATTTAAAAATTTCAAACTGCACAGTAATTCTGATGATACATCGGCCATTGTAAATACATTTTATTGGAATCATAACTTATGTTTCATAGTGTCTTACTTGGAGGGGGGGCAACAGACATTTTGAATTATATATATTTTTGTCTTTAAATTTTTGACATATTGTACGTCAAATTTTAAAAGTTTGCTTGCCTTGTGCTCTGCTTCGAAAATTATAAATTTTTACATGTCATATGTTACTTGATTCCAGCATTTTTTGTAAGTATTTTTGAGATATTTGAAAACAATTTTTGCTGCGCCATCTTCAAAAAGCCCTAGTTTCTTTAGGAAGCTTTTATAAATTAGTAAAACTTAATTTAAATCAAAATAAAATCACGTCTAGTACATATATGGGGTTTAGCCTCTTTTTAGGTGGCCCTAAATATTTTTCATGTAATATGCTGTTATACTTCGATAAATACGTTTACCTCTCAGAAAAACTGTATATTTAGTTAGTTAATATTTATTTATACATTCAGCATATTAAAATATTTTTTCAATTCTAATACAGCGTTGCCAGACTTACTATAATTTTGACTTTTGGGGGATATTTTTTAAACTTATTATATAAATAATAAATAATTATCAAACCTAGGCACAAAGCTGTCTAAAATGAGTATTTTCTACTATAGCTTACGTATTAATAATGGACATTTAAAAAATATTTAAAGTTAGAATAAGTTAGAATTTAGTTGGCAAACGAACGTTAGATTTATGTATTTTATAACCATTTTGTCAAACGTTAGTTTTTAATGTTAGATTTACATATTTTATAACGTTTTTGTCAAACGTTAGTTTTTAAGGTTAGATTTATATATTTTATAACGTTTTTGTATAACGTTTGAGACTAAACATAAAAATGTCATTAATCTAATGTTATGTTAAGTTAGATTTGTGTGCTTTTCTACCAGGGTAGTATATAGGTATCGAGTATATATACTATATAACTATATGCAACTTATAATACATTAGTGAAGTGGAAATGGCGATTTCTCCCGTTAGATTAGACAGGGACAAAAGTTCTACCCAAAAAGGATAGAAGACATACATACACTCCCACTTCCACCAAAAAAAATTAATTCTGTATTTGTTCTTTGTTCAACAAATACAATATTTACTTGGCCGGGCGAAAAGTGTAACTATTTAATTTTTATTAAAGAAATTACTGGCGCCATCTAAATTTTAGTAGAATTATCTTATTCTACAGATTCACATTAGCTATGTTCGTTCGTGCCGCTCAGTGCTACACTTTCCGGCCAACCAAATAAATACTGTATTTGTTGTATGAAATACAAATGCAGTATTTATTTGGTTGGCTGGAAAGTGTAGCACAAATGAGATAGAGATAGGGTAGACGTCTTTTGTTTCATAATTCTAGTTGTAGAGATCTCCATTATAATCTAAAGTAGAATCTACATTTATATTTAATAGTATTATTTATTATTTAAAGTTCTTATTTTTAGATATTAATAAAACTACAAAACTATTTTAATAAAATTATATTACTTATTTAGATTTTTTTATAATTTTACGAACTGTGTTTAAGATTTAAAATTTATCAATTTTACTACGTTTATAGTTTACAACAAATTACAATAAACAACATTAAACAAATTATTCACTATTTATAAATATATAAGCGAAGAAAACAATAAGTAAAATAATCTTCTATAAAAGAAAAATGGAACGATACTAAATATAATAAGGAAATTTAACTTTTTCTCTGGAAGGCTTTATTTTTATACTCTCGTGGCTTCTCATTATAAGTTTTACATTAAAGCTTTTTTAAAAGTTTTATGCATGCAAAACCAATCAACTTTAACGCAATCGTGTTACTTTTTTCACCAGAAAAAGTCAACCGTGCTATCCACGTGGAATATCAACAGAATTTCATGCGAAAATGATACAGGAGATTTCAAAAAAACTCACTAAACTGTTCCCATAAGAAAGTTAACCCATTTGTGAGTTATAATACATAAAGAATAATATTTCATTTAATTATTAACAATTTCTTTAATTTATTTAGCAAATTAAAAAATGGCAGTGCTTAAGCTTAATTAATAATGGCAGAATTGTAATAGAAACCACCCATTTTTAAATACTGAATACTTTTTCGAGGTACATTAAATATTTATAAATTTTTTTTGCACCATAGAAATTATTTTTTTGTATACAAAAGTACGAATACGCACTTTTTTAATTTGATGAAACACATACTCTAAAACAGAGGACTTTAAATTTAACTTTAGGTACCCTTTCAGAAAATGAATATATTTTAAAATGTTCTTAAAAAAATTCTTATATACTGTGAGATCTTTTAATTTGAACGAGATTTTTAATCTCTAAAATGTGTATGTCAAATAGGCCTAGATTGTCTCTTAAATAAGTCATCATCAATGTCATCCAAATCTGGTGCATCTGTGTATCCAGAGTCATCATATCTGGAACGGTCTGGGGTCCTGGTACATCTACTTCCAGCAGTGGGACTCCTAGTGGCTAGTCTAAGAACTGGATCATCATATCTAAAAAAAATAATATTAAAATATATACCTAATTCACAAAAAAGTGAGTAGACGGCTTAGGAATTCAGGTGTACAAATTGGGGGGAATCTCGGAAATCTCTCGAGGAAATCCGAGGAAATCTCATCTTTACCAAACGTGGAACCTTTTTTAGGTTGTTTTCAATATTTTTTGAGGTAATCTTGAAGAAAATTTCGAGAAAATCTTAAAAGATTATCTCCTAGCAGCAGGAGTTGAGGTGTACACATTTTTTCAGCAGTTTACTCATCGCAAAAAACTGAGCGACATCCAAAAATATTACCTTCTGGAGACTAAAGTGAAGTCATGATGAGCATCAACAAGTTTCTGAAGCCTTGATACTAACTCATAATCTGGCATCGGTAAAGCAACTCCAAGAATTTTAGCGATAGAATGCTTAAAGCTTTGTAGCTGAGCTTCTCGTCTCTGATACTCTGACAGACTATCTTTGACTCTTGCAAGCTCGTCCCTTAAAAGCTGCACAGAATGTTCGCTGATGTTTCGCTCTTGTTCAATTGTTTCTCCTGTTGCTCTAACTTGATCCTTTAGTAGGGTTACTTTTCGGTTGTATTTTGTACGAAGGGTTTCGGAATCTATTAGACGTTTTTGAAGATCTTCGATTTTTCGGCCTCGCTCCAGTGCTGTTATCTGAAAATATTGAAAATAATTAAATCAACTTTAAATTTATAGACCATATATTGTCCACGAAAAAGGGCCTGCATATTTGCTTGTTTTGGCGCCCCTATTGTTCTACGGGAGTACAAACTTTTTTATAGGATTTTCTTTTCCTCTTGGTTTGAGTGGTCTTGGTTGTCTTAGATAAAGTACTTGCTCTGGCGGATGATATCCGTTTTTAGAAGGGGCATGACGAGATCTCTGTAAAGTTGGGTGTTTCTCATGAAACTAAGGGGCATTGAGGCACATTTTGAGAATCTTGTTTGATTTTGATTTTATTCCAGGACTGAGCTCCGTGAAGGAGTGCTGGCTTTATGGTTTGGTTGTAGAGAAGGTGTTTGTTTTAAATGGATAGGGAACTTTTCCTACCTTAGCAACTGTTCTACAGTTTTAGTTGGCTCTGGCATACATACCTTAAAATCGGCAGCTTCAGCAAGTTGGCTATTTAGGTCCCTTATTTGAGATTTCGCTTCTGATAATTGAAGCTGCATTCTATCAACTTGTTTAACCAATTTTTTGACCCTTAAATTAGCCTCGTCTCTCTCATTTTGAAGTAAACATTTCGTTTTTACGTTGTCTTCCTGCAAACTCAACTTTCTCCGTAAAAGATCTAGATGTAGATCCTTTCTTTGAACTTGTTCCCTTAAAGTGCGTACTCTTCTTTGAAGCTGATACACTAAAGCGGTCTGAAACAAAAATAATTATGTACACGTATTGTTTAAAACTGATTTAGCACCCTAAGCCATTTTTATGAGTCCATAGCAAAAGAATAGGTGACACTAGGGTGGACCTTATTTTCTTTTTTCTTTAAAAATTTTAATTTTCATTCTGCTGTTCCAATTGGACCTCTAAAGACGTGAAATTACGCAAAAATTGTAAAAAATCGTTGAAAAAGGACTGTACTTTTTATACAGTATAAAATTTAAAAGCACTGAAATCTTAAATTTTTTCTTTTGAGTGTAAAAGATTATATGCCAAATTTCAAAATGATTAAAAGATTCTATTCCGTGCCGAAAAGCCTCCAAAGTTGCCCCTAAAACACTAAATTGGACGAATTTTTAGCATAAATGTGAGGAAGGCCAAAAAAGGATTTAAAAAATATGTAAATCTGGACTTAACTTAATTTTATTTAATGAATATTAATAATATAAAATAACACAGGCCAACAAGGATTTTGTGATCGGATCTTTTTTTGTTTTCTAGCTTAGTTAAGACCCACTGACTGCCAAACAAGCATTTTTTTTTTGTTTCAATCACGTATAATTTTTTTCATCTTTAAGCCATGCCAAAAATCTCATTCTTTAACATGAAGTGCACAATTTTTAAGTTATGAACATTGGTCTACATCAACATAATTAAAATAAGCCATTTCATACATTTTTTATAAAAATCGAAACAAAAATAAAATTTTGGACCACCCTAATGGGGTGAATTTTTTTTTTTGAAAATTTTTCGTTATTTTATTCGAAATCAGCGATATCAAAAATAGTCGTATGCAAAATTTAGAATTTTGTTCATGTTTTTTTTTGCTGGACAAAAACGGAAGTTATATTCGAAATCAGCATAACTAGATTACCCAACTGTTTGATCCAAATCAACTTTCAAAACTTGAAAATTTGTTGACCTGTGTAATTTAACAAAAACAAAACGAGCTAAGCTCCAAATAAGAGGCCTTTTACGTTTTTAGGGGTCCAACTGGGACCCTTAGAGAAGTTTGATCACCTTCGTATTTTCAACATTTTCACCAGAATAAAAAATTTAAAACAATAATAAAAATAAGGACCACCCTAAGGTGACATTTTCTTTAAAAGCATGTCTCACTTTAAATTCCGGCTTACAGAGCATCAAATTTTAAGCATGAGACACCATTTTAAAGAAAATTTTGGAATTTGTGGGTCTAGTAAATACTTAATCTTATAAAAATAATTGTAATAATCAATATATTTAAATAAAACAATATTAAAAAAAGATACAGTAAAATGTGCCATGCAAAAAGCTGCTTATCTAGATATCCTTTAAATTAAGTATTGCAGATAACATTTAACTACATATTGTAATTATAACTACGACTAGAATGTAAAACACTTTTAAGTGTTTTTTTTTTAACACATAAACCTTAAAAGGTGTGGGCTGTGCTATTGTTAAAATTTTTTAAAAATTTTGACCTTTGACCCGAATTTTTTCTGTATTTTTATTATAATTTAATACTTATTTGAAATAATTATTATTTATTCATAATCAGGTTTGGACTTTAGTAATTTAAATTGTTCAAGTTGGTTCAACTTTAACCCATAAGGAATGATCTAAATTTCTTATCAACATAAAAAATATACATAATATAAGTATTATATATATTAGAGAAAAAGTCGCTTGCAAAACAACTTTATACTACGATATTTCAAGAAATCTTTGACATAGAGACCTGAAATTTGGAACAAATTTTGTTTACTACTTAGAAAATCTGTGTTCCAAATTTCAAGTCACTGGGTCAAAGCGTTTTTGAAATATCGTAGTGTAAACTTGTTTTACAAGTGACTTGCATCTTTTTCTCTTCTATACAGCAAATATAGATTAATATAACGTAAAGAGTGGTATTGCCAAGTTGTTAAAGTTAGGCTAAACTATTAAGGGCCACTTGCACGAATGATTGTTTAACTTTAAACTTGGATTAAGTTGACGGCCGACCAATCAGAACGCAGCATTTTTAACTTAAACTCGGTTTAGCTGAGATAATCGCAGACCAAAAGTTGGTGCAAGTGACCCTAAATTTGCAACAAAAAATATATATTAATAACTCTTTAATAATTTTGTTGTTTTATAATTCTACCTAAATACCCTACCCAAGCAACAAAATTTGTATTTTTCTTTATTATAATTTATAATATGATAGATTTCTTAATTTTTTATCTATTATGGTGAGTTTAAGATCTAATTAAAAAATTTATTGGATTTATAAATTTTAATCTACTTACAACGTCATACGCTACACTAATTGGGACAATAAACTGTTTTGCAATTAATAAAAATAAATTTAATAAAATAAACAAGTTTTTTCACTACTAGCTTTAGAACATACCATTATTTATCATGTTTTCAGACTGTGAAATCGATTTTCTTCACCTATAGCAATAATAATTTTTTCTCTCCTAGTAGGAGTAAATTTTATAAACAATTGATTTCAGTCACTTTAGATGTTCGAGTTCTTTGTGCAATTTTTACTAATTAAACCCAAGAAAATAGCTTTAAATAACTTTTTATTTGTTAAATATAATTAACTACAATTATTACCAATTAATACAATCAATAATTAGCTAAATATTATGAAAAAATTAAAAAAAACTAAATTTTTAAACGTCAGTTCAAAGTATTTATTTGAGCAAGGCTACTTGATTTTTATGAACATTTAAAGCAATATCATTTCTGTTAATTATTTGAAAAAAAAAGTTAAATAGTGCTAGTAGTGAAAAAACTAATATATAAACTACGGTAGAGAAGACTATTATAGCCTCGCACTCTCAAATCCCTCGCTACTACGCAGCTCGGGATTTAATACGCTCTGCTATAAAAATGTCTTCTCTACCTTGGTATATTATTACTATTATTTTATTAAATAGGTATTTTTTATTCAGTAAACAGTAATTTTAAGCTATTTAAGATATGTTGAGGTAGCTAATAGCTAATAGCTATAATCTGCAAATGCAAACAGTGACAAATTTTTTCCATAAAAAATATTTTAGACGAACTTTCCAGCCTGGTAAAATTATATTAAAAATAAAAACATTTTTATTATTTATCAGGTACTTTTATTTTATTTGACTGAGCTATGTATTATTCGAAAAAATATTTTTTTTATCTAAATTTCAAAATTTTAAAATTCTTACATCGCGTATGGGTATATCGTGGAAGGATCTTTCACGACGTATAAGTCTAGGTAGTGTTCCATATCCGCAGCAAAGCAGCTAGATAAAAATTAAAATTTTGAAAATATATTTTTCAATAAATTCAAAATAAAAATTTTAATATACACGGTGGTTTCGAAATAGGGTCCGAAATGTGAAGGGGTGATTCTACATCATAAAATATGAAAAAAAAAGTTCCTACGTATGTATGAAAATGCGTGGTAAGGGAGCTAAGCTAATTATTGAAATTTTGGATTTTTCGTCGTCGAAACGGGGAATTTCACCTTCAAATTGTTTTTTTCTCGAAAACGGTTAATCCTACAGTAATACAACAAGAACACCCTTTTTATGTAATTTGACCTGAGAAATCATATTCCAAAAATAAAATAACAAAAAAGTTATACAGAAAAAAGTTTTGGACAAAAAACTGATAAGGCCCCCTTATTACGCACACCCTTGGTTAAAATAAGTACAAGAAAATAACATAATAAGATGGGCCTTATGAAGATTAGTTTACCTGCAAAACCTTGTTTCTATATCTCAAAGGGTTTCTGAGTTATTAAATAAAAACCGATTTTTTTGACCAGGGGCTTTCTACGCATTTTTAGACATATGTTTATAGATAGTTTTTGACGTATTTTATAATGTAGATCACCTAAAATTTAGGACCCTATTTCAAATACACCGTGTATACAAAATTAACGGGCATCTTTTTTTCTTTTAAACTGTTTCTATGACGTTTTAAAAAATAAATAATTTTTTTTTCTAGAATGAAATATTAAAAAAACAATTTAATTTAGTCTGTAATGAAAATTTTCATCGTGGTATATATACAATTTTATTAATAATTATTAATAAAAGGATTGTAATCATACTGTTTAAAACAAGTAAAATCGGTGGTTTTATAAAATCATACATATATGTATTTTACCAAATATATTTGGTAAAATACCCTAATAACTGGTTTAATAACAATTTAAATTGAAAAAAACTCAAAATATTCTCATATCTAATAAAAAATTAACAAAAATGGTGAAAATACTAAATTTTTGGGTATTTATATTGACAATTCACTGTCTTGGATAACTCAAGTAAGGAACTTCGCATGTATGTTCGCAAAGACATTATTTTTACTAAAAAAGTTAAAAAAAATATCCCTATTCTGACAGTATTGTAATATTGTCATTAAACCATAAAACTGCAATTCTAAAAGTGAAATGTAGGTTTTACCTTATCTACAAGTTTGTCAGATTCTAATCTTGCTAGTTGTTCTGCTCTGAGCAAAAGTGATTCAGTGTGTAGCTCTACTCCAATATCATGAGAAATTTCGTCCATATTTAAAGCTCTTGCCATTCTTTCCAAAAAATTCATAAACTAAAACATTAAAATTTTATACATCCTACCCATGTTTGGTACATATTTAGAAGAAAGGATCAAATGGCAGGTTACATGCTAAGACATATTTGATTACTTTAGGGTTAAAAGAAAGGTTGGTAGGCCTGGAAAAAAAATATTGATAAAATAATTGACTACTGTAGACTACTGTAGAATAGAAAGCTGCTTCAAGCGATTCTTGGGACTGTTAACTTGACATAATAACTTACAGTGCTTTTATCTCGTTTTAGTCCTTCCCGGGATAATTCGCAGGCATTGATCTCAGAATCGGCTTTATGTAGTCTAGACTCATAATGAGCTTTTTCGTCCTCTAATGTCCTTATTCTCGAATTTGCTTGCTCATATAAGGAGATCTGTCTTGACAGTTGTGAACATTCATGATTCAGCTTTTCTCTTAAGGATTCTATTTGCTAAAAAATTAACTAAATGAAGAATCGAGTTTTCGCCAAAAATATTAAATTTTTCTCCATTTGTCCCCCTCGCTCTACCAGGACTGGGTGCCCGCAGGTGTATCCACCCGTAACAATTAAAAATTGATAAACTTACAGTGAAAATATTGTTTTGACTTAAATGAATTAAATTAATTAATCATGAATTCATGATTAAAGGTCAAAGTTCAAATGTAAAATATAAACTAGATGAAACGCTACAAGCACCCTGTCAAAACATCGGCACTATTGTACACCAGCCATCTAGTTTGCAAATTTCAAACTAGGTGTTTTGTTTGATTTTAAATTCTGTATCTTTAAAACATTATATTCTTGCAAAAAACTGTATATAACATTTTTTATAGGGCTTAAAAAGAGCTTTTATTTAACATATAATTTTTTGAAATCGGGTTATAAATATATGAGATTTGCTAAAAAAAACCTTTTACTGCTTTAAACGCCAATATCTCGAAAACAATGCGTTTTAGGAAAACGTTGTTTATAACATTTTTTGACTAAGTTTCAGTTACGCTACAGAGTGCTTTTTAATTTATGCGCTGTGACATCAGAGAAACATTATCAGATTGACACGAGTTTAGTATGGTATACTAGGGTGAACCCAAATATTTAGGAGCTCTTATTTGGCGCTTAGCTCGTTTTTTTTTTTTTTTTGGTTTAATTATTTTAATAATTTTAAATAAATATTAGAATGCATTAAATAAAAAATAAATTTAGTCCGGTTTGATACATTTTTAAAATGTTTGTTTACAGTTTGACTCACATTTATGGTAAAAAATCGTAAATTTTAGTGTTAGGGGACTCTGCGGATTTTGGGCACGGGTTAGAATATTTTGATCATTTGAAAATTTGGCACATAATTTTTTATGCTCAAAAGAAAAAAATTAGGTTTCAAGCCCTTTAAAATTTTCACTTATACAAAAATTAGACAATATTTAACGATTTTTACGATTTATGGGTAATTTACGAATTTTACTGGCCCAATATTCAGAATTTTCTAGTGATACCTAAATGAAAGTTTCAAGATAATAAAAAAATATAAGGTCCACCCTATAGGCTTAATGGTATATGATATCTAGAGTATAGGTTTTTAAAAATAAATACATATCCCCTTGTATATTCCGAAATATCGTATCTGAAAAATGGGAACTTGCCAGAGACTAGAAATTATTTTTTTTTATGGAATTAGTGGGGTAGTAATTAAATAATTGACTAATTTATATGAATAAGAACATATTTTTGTTTATATGTAATTAATAAAGTTCTTAATAAATACCTTATTAATTGTTTAAAAAAGGATAATTTGTGTGTCAAGTAATCATTTTTCAGATACGATGTTTCGGAATTTACAAAGCGATTTGCAAGTAATAAAAATTTGAATATTTAAAAATTTTGGCGAACGCTCGGTACCTCTAGGTGTTCGATACTTTTTACTTTTTCTGTATAATAAAAACAAACATTTTAAAATAAAAAATGTTTTCAAATATAAACAAAGTAGGCATTGCTTTCAAGCCAACAATATAACCTTCTGATATATAATTTTTCTAAGCTTATCTTGTATTAATTCATTAAGTATCATTTTTTGTCCTACTTACCGCACTCTTGTCCTTATTATCATTTAAAATTTCATGAATCCTTTCTTTAATAACATTTTCCAAGGAATCTATAAATCTAGTTGGGGTACTTAAAATAATAGCTATTGATTCTAGTGCATGTCTGTGTTCTGATTGTAACCTTAAGAATCTTTCTTCTTTGATTTTAATATCGTCTGCAACAAAAAGAATTTTAATATTATATCCTTGTTATATTGTAAAAACGGTGATAAAGAAAAATAGACCTCGGAATTGGATTCAACGACACAAAATTAGTAAAAAACAAGTCGTAAGGATATAACATTCTTCGCATTCTAGTCCCAGTTGCAAGTAGCTTAAATTTAATTAAATTTTGCTGTAGTATTTCTAATTTTTGTTATTATTATTTTTTTACTGTATTCGCTCTCATTTATAAATGATAAATCATTTTCAATTTATCAAAAAGGGGAAAAATGATAAATGAGAGCGAATACAGTAAAAAGGGAGTTAGTCTGGTAGTGTGGTATTTTATTATCAAATATAAATTTGAAAGCGATATATCTCTCCAAGAATGCTGTTAGCAAGTGATGGCATATTCAGGATGGAGGGGGCTAGGGGGGTGAGAGATGGTCCGTTTAGGGTAAATTGGACTTATTATTGTTAGTAGACATTAAAAAAAATATTTCCTGATTTTTTTACCCAAAAATAATTTGGGGCAAAAACCGCCCAAATCGACCCTCTTCCTTTGGTACAAATGATCTGTTTTATAAATGTATTTTTTTTCTTAATTAAGTTGATCGGAGATATTCTTTCACTATTTTATTTTTCTAAATTATTTATAAATAACCAAATAACTTTTAGTTTCCCATAACTTTCTCATTTTTGAGGCGATTTTTTTCAATTTCGGTAGGCTTCCTGCACGCGCGCGTGTTTTAATAAGATTGATTTTTGCTGAAATTTTTTTGGGCGAAAAATGTGATAATTGAATGGACAGTCGAACAGACGGACAGATATTTTTAAAAGTTGTTTAGAATTGTATAATGCACTTTGGTACAATTTTTTTTTCACTTTCACAAAAATGTTTTTTTGGGTCCAACAAGGATAATACTCCTGTAAAGCTGCGAGGACTATATCAATTATTAACAGGTTATTTTAAAGGGATCCCTAATTTTTGTTTTTCATTGTGTCTCTACATACCAAATTTCAAGTTTCTACGACCTCCCGTTCCAAAGTTATGGCAATAACAGGTCGGCCATCTTGTTTTTTGGTTTTTTTGATTTTTGTTTTTCATTGTACCCCTACACACCAAATTTCAAGTTTCTACGACTCCGCGTTCGAAAAATGTCACTTTGACAGGTCCGCCATCTTGTTTTTTGTTTTTGTCGATTTTTGGTTTTCATTGTACCCCTACACACCAAATTTTGGGTTTCTACGACTCTCCGTTCTAAAAATGTCACTTTTAAAGGGATCCCTAATTTTAAAAGCTCTCTTTTTCAGGATCTTTTTTTACCAAACTTATGAATGTCCAGTAAAGATCCCCCACCTCAGGTGGATCACTCGAGGTAAATGGATTATTGTAATATTTTAGTAAATAAATAATAAATAAAACATTGATAAATTAGTATTTAAAAAATAATAAATATTTTTTTCAAAAATCATACACAATATTATTTAAATTTTCAGTGATAAAAAAAACATGTCTAGGTACCTATAAAAGTAAATGAAATAGATATAGTAATGTTTTTTATAATGTCAAACGTAGTATTGTTCTTATTGTTTTTAGTGTATTTTACAATTTTTACTAAAGAAGGTATTTTATTAAATATTTGTTCGTTTTAATTAAATTTTTCAATAAATATTAAATTTTTAGTTTTATCAACCACGCCAATCAGAATTGTTGGGGGTGATAAAGCACCCATTAAAGTATATCCATGGCAAGCTGCTATTATAAGTTCTTTCAATGCATTAGAATGTGGAGGTTCCATAATTGGAGATAGATTTGTTTTGACAGCTGCCCATTGCTGTGCTGCGTAAGTACCAAAATTTCTAAATTTATTTATTTTATTTATTTAGGATTTGTTTATACATAGTCATCGAGGATCTCAACCACATAAGTTAAATTAAAGTGATAGATTTGTGTGATCTCAACCCAGCTTCAAGCTTGTGCTAGAATTTTTAGTCTAAAGTAATCCCCTGTATCTAAGCAAACAATGTAGAAAGCCCTCATTGAAATAGCCTCTTAAAAGTGACAGTTTAAGAGTGTTCTAAAAGTTCTATGTGCCAAAATTAGATATTTTGAGTTATACATGTATAAAGGGTCCTAGTATCATGCCCAATTATATTATAACGGTTGTTATATTTGATATTTTTGGCACATAGACCCTTTAGAATTTATACACTTCAGTTTTTATCCATAGATTCTGTACGCATCACTATTTTTAGTATTAATGTTTCGCACCTTTGATAAATTTAGACCTTTTAGCTCCTACTAGGGGCATTTTATTAGCTTTAAATAAGACATTAATTTCTTATTTAATTGAAAAACAAGTTATATAAAAATTACAAATCTACGTACCACGCTTGTATAAAAATCTTTAGTATTTTTCTTTGCAGGTTCCAATTTTAGTCCTTTTTTCATACTTAATTACAGAAATTTGTTGATTTATGATTCTTCATTTTAATTTAATTTTTTTAGACCAGGAGCGATGACTTTTAAAGTGAGACTTGGATCTCCACATTACAATACTGGTGGGCAAGTTTTTGACATTATTAAAGAAACGAAACACCCTAAATACAATTCAACAACTCAAGCCAATGATGTTTGTGTGTGTGAATTAAAGGAAAAAATTAAATTTGATGGTACAAAGCAACCGATTAAAATATATAAAGGTCCTGTGCCTTCGAATGGAACAAATTTATATGTCACAGGTAAATAATAATAATAATAATAATAATAAAGACGTTTATTTATGCCAATAGTACATAAAAGGGATATCGCTCAGCTCTTTCCGGAGGAAGGAGAAATATTGAATTATATGTATATTACCATTAAGTTACACAACTTAGGTTGTTTTATTAAATAGTTTTCTATCCTCCAACCTCCAAAAAGTCTGGTCTTCCGCGAATCCGGAAACTTACAATAACACAAAAAGATAAAAAAAATATATAGAAAAATATAAACAGCAACACAAAAAAAAAATAATTAGATATAATCGGATATAACATATTATGTGAGTACTCCTCTCGACCACTCATTTTATTAAATTAGTCTTCTAAAAGTAAAGACAGTTTTTGTTGATTTTTAAATTTCATAAACGGTATAAATCTCAAATCAAAATCAGTTCCATTGCAAAAGTCTACAAGGTTGTACAGAAAAGATCGCTTAAAAATGCGGTGTAATATCGAGGTATGTCTATTACGTTTTTACGCCTTATGTTAACCGAATGAATGTCATCTCTGTAAAAAATTTTGTTATACAAATATGAAGGAACCCTTTTATTTATTACCTTGTGAAATAAACAACGACAATGTAATTTTCTTCGTTTTGCCATATTGAGCCAGTTTAACTCTTTGATTTTATTAGAAATTGACTCATACTTTTTTATGCCAAATATAAATCTAACGCAGGAATTTTGAACTTTTTGAATTCTGTACGAATCTGTACTATCAATGCAAGGGTGATAAAGAGTATCGCAATAGTTAAACTGGCTTAATACAAGACTCTCACAAAGGACAGTTTTTAAGTGGATATCCATCATATACCTGTTGCTGTATAACATTTTTAGACAACAGTAAGCCTTTCTTATCATTTCATTCACTTGTTTTTTAAAGGCTAAACTTGAATCAATAACTACACCTAAATTTTTTGCTTCCTCAACCCTTGGAATGTTAATATTATTGATACTGATATCAAAATTTGTTAAAGTTTGTACCGCCTTAGTTCTACCTATTATAATAAGTTGAGACTTTATTGGGTTTAAGTGTAAGGAGTGATCTTTTGCACCGTCTGCTAAGCATTGAAGGTCCTCGTTAATAAAGTTTTTGGCTTGAAGAGTATCCTTTAGAAGAAACAAAAGGTATAATTGCGAATCATCCGCGTAAAAATGTTTTTTACATTTACGTATGTATGTAAGAAAAATTATTGTGTAAATAATATAAAGTAAGGGACCTAGTATGGAACCCTGTGGCACACCTGATAAAATTAGCACCAAATCTGAAAATGCATCTTTAATATTTACACGTTGCATGCGAAGACTTAAATAAGATTTAAACATACTAATTGCTTCAGGAGATAGACCTATATAATATAAAATTGAAAATAAAATATCATGGTCGATGGTTTCGAAAGCTTTGCTGAAATCAAGTAATATAAGTGCAGTTAACATGTTATTATCGGTTGCAGTTATCAAATCGTCAACAATACAAGTTAGAGCAGTTACACAACTATGTTGCCGCCTAAACCCGGATTGGCAAAAAGGAAGTATTTCATTGGCCTTTAAAGCAAAATTTAAAAAAAATAGCCATATTCTAAAAAATAGCCGATGTTAATAGCTTCCAAACAGTTGTTCTAAATCGTCGTACTGAGTATTATTGTTAGACTGCAGTTTAACTTTGCTGGCGCTTAGCGTACAATGCTATATGAACAAAATGTTTCAGACTTTATTTCGAGGTAAACCGCTGACAAAATTTTGTACACCTTCATTTCTTTTTAGGTTTTGGCATGCCTCGATATGCTACCAGTACACCAACGAAAAACTTAAAGCGAGTGGTTGTCCCATATGTCCCATACGAAGATTGCATAAAAACATATCAGGACAAAATCGATAACTCATCAATGATTTGCGCTGGATCGCCAAATCATGATGCTTGCCAGGGGGACTCCGGGGGCCCACTTTGCAACGAAAATAACGAATTAGTGGGTGCTGTGAGTTGGGGCACTGACTGTGGGGTCAATCCAGGAGTTTATGCTTACATTCCAGCTTTTGAATCATTTATATACGAAACTATGGATGAAGCAGCAAAAATTAGGAAAACAAAACTGATGAAAGAATATGAAGATTTTAAAAAGTTTGAAGATTTTCAAAGGTTTAAAAAGTTTAAGAAAATTAGAAATAAATTTATACATTAGATCTTTTGATATATCTATCTAAAATTAAGTATTACCTATAACAATTTTATGAACGACGTTGATGTACCTAATTCTAAATACATATAAAAAAAAACTATTATAATAATTCTTAAATGTAACTTTTTTATTATTTCTTTTTATTTATTTCAACAGCATATATGTGCTTTTTAGAAAATAATACATAAATAATTATAATCATTATTATTGAAATATTGATACTATTAGATCGATTTTGCAAAAAATATTTCGATATGGACATGATTGTCGATATCAGCTTGAAGAAGTTGTGAAAAAATTTAATGGCCATTTTGCAGACCTGTATTATTATGCTATTGACAGGGCATAAATAAGTAGGGACACTAGATCTTAAGTTAGCAAGTCTGTCGCCTTGCTAACTTAAGACCTATATCTAGTGTCCCTAGGCATAAGCGCTAGAATAATACAATAATATATGTAATAGCGTAGTTTAGAATTCCCCAAAATTGCCAAAAAACGTCCTAGACAAAAAATTCTTGAATACAAATGTGTTTCATGAAAAAATAAGAAACTTTGAAAATGTCCGTCTGTCCGTCTGTCCGTCTGTTCGTCCGATGTCACGATTTTTGTGGACACGATAAATCCAGAACGATTTATCCGATCGGCTCGAAACTTTCAGGAAAAATCAAGTCTTATGAGGGGAAGATCCCTATTGTTTCTGAAAATAATTCCCACCCAAAAACAAAAAAGTTATTGGAGGTTAAACTATTTAAAAAAATATATATCTTTTTCAATTTATTTTTAATTAATCATTTATTTTTAATTTTTTTCTTTTTCAAAAAAAAAATATTTTTATCCAATACATACAGATAATAAGACAATTACACGGAAAAAAAATTATAGCTAGGAGCGCTATAACACACATACCAAGCAAATTATAATCGCTTATTATATAAATACAAGGCTTTCTCTTACAATTATGGCAGTCAGTGTAAAAATTTATATGAAATACTTTAATTGTTTAGTGAATAATAAAATATAACAAATAGTATGGCATTTATAGCTTAAATAGATTTAATTATTGTCCGTGCTAATAATTTTTATAATATAATAAAATTTCTGTAAATTTATAATATTGCCTGTAATAAATATAATCGTGTCTGTAATATATATAATCGTTTCCAATTTATTTTTAACATTATTAGTTATTGTGTCCCTTATAATCTATAGCTTAAATCACTATAATTTGCCACTGTTACCAAATATCTTATAATGTATAGCGCAGAGCCCACTAATTTCTTTCCGTGTACCAGCTTTATTTTAAATATATAAACTCAATAATAACCCCCGAGTGGCTCTTACTTTATTGAGTAGATAATTATTTATTTTACCCACTCAACTGTCACTTGTCAAATTATTTTCTTGTAAATGTCATTAAAATTTTTAATAAAAATATGAATTCCTAAGCTATTTATTGGATAAAACCTTATCTATCTATCTATCTATCTATCGAAAATTAACCTGCTTGGCTGACGCCTCGCCAGGTTAATTTTCTCATGGGCAATATCTTACTTTACCCACTAGTACCATAAATAACTATTTTTTAAGTATTGTGTGTCCACTGTGAATAGTAACATTACATATCTTCACGGCTTGTTTTAACTTACCTTTTAGTTGACAAATAGTAGATTCCTGCTGAGCAATGTTCCCAGTTGCTGATCCCAAAGACCTATTGCTCATATTTAGCTTGTCTTTGAGCTCGGTCAGTTCTCTCTCGATAACTCTATATTGCATTTCTAAAGACTCTTTTTCCTGTCTGAGACGATCTATTTCCAAAATCTGTGTGGCCGATTGCCTTTGAAGACATTCTTTGTCCGCCAAAGCTCTGTCTAAATTTTCTCTACAACTTCGAAGGTCGATTTCCACTGTGCTCAAAGTGTCGTTGATTGAGTGAGATTTGTTTCTCAATCTTGAAGTTTCCTGAAAAAAGAAAATACTGCTTTAACAAAATAATACGTAGGCCTTGGTTCAATAAAACAATTTCTTTGTAAAACGAAAAAATTTTGAAAATAAAAATTATATTTTTTTTAGAAAAAATCGAAAAGGAACTCTTTAGTACAAATTTCAGACGCGGTCAGAAACAATTATTATTTATTAACCATGCGGATTAACGTTTTTATTTTCAAACTAAATGAGCCGTTACAAACACCTTATCAAAACATCCTACCTGAGGGGCGCCAAGTTTGGTTTGGATCATAAAAAAAGCCTTACAGTTCCAAATCGAGTTCAATGTTACAAAATTGTTTATTTGCGGCCTTAAACCCTACCCAATAAACCAAAAATCTAAACTCCCTGAATTATTTCCAGGTAAAGCCGCTTTTATTAACTTGAAGACTGGATTATAACTGGAAATACGCCGGGTACTGGTAATTATTCTCAAACTCACACTACCTACTATTAAAAAAAAACTAAGATAAATCCTTAGATAAGGACCTATTTCATAGTAAACATTGGACATTATAATTTTAAATTAGGATTTATAAAATTTTAATTGAGAATCCTAACTTGGGATCTTTAAATTAGGTATAATTATTTATTTATTTATTTATTTATTTATTTATTTATTTATAGTCTTTCTGGGACCTATAAAAGGTGTTTTATACCTTAGTCGACTGTTTTAATACAACAAATTTTAAATAGATACTTTTCAAGACTATAATCAATATCTCTTCTTTCGATCGTTCTGTATAAATTACAATAACGCTAATTTATTTATAGTTTAATGTCATTCATTTCATGGGATTTTCATTTATGGCTAGCAGCCTTAATTCAAGGCATTAAAAATATTATATATTGAAGCCTTCGTACAAAATCATATTTGTATCCGTGTTTTTGCAGATAAATTTTTATTTGAAGTTTATAGACTATAACTAAAGTAAGAAACCTACTAACAAAGATTATTAATAGTTAATTTTAGTAATAAAAGAAAGGCGTATACCAAGCTAAAGGAGCAATGGAGGGCGGTAGACGGTTGCCGGCAAGCTAGGGACTTCCTGGCTGGCCCAAGCAAATCAAAGACCTACTGGTTGCTGGAAAAAGGAAGAACTGCACTCAGACAACTTGTAGGGGTCATCACGGGCCACTGCAAGCTAAGAAAGCACCTGGCAACAATGCGGATTCTAGAGAGTCCGCTATGCCCAGAGTGCGGAGAGGATGAAACATCCTCTCATTACTTAGCTGAGTGTGTCAGATACGACAGGATCAGGTTGCAAGTCTTTGAAACTCAAAGACTCAACCAAGATGAACTAAGAGATCTCCCCTGGGCCAATATCCTGACCTTAATTGAAAGGACGGCCAGGTTTAAGGAGGACTCAAATTAGTAAATGGCTGGGATTGTCTGGGGGGACAAAAAGGGCCAGAAATGGCCTAGTTGTCCGGCATTGGCCAACCCAAAAATTTACTACTACTAGTAATAAAAAATATCTGAATTAAAATAAAGCTAAGTTTTTTGTAGTTAAAATTTAGATATAATGTGCGGTTCAAAAGTCACCCCCCATCTTAACTTTTGAATGATATGAGATATCGACTTTAGATTTATAACTCGTAAATAAGACAACTTAAACTATCTTTTTGGGTATATTTAATATTTAAGCTTGCAAAATGTGGCCAGGGGGGTATGTGGGGCAAATTTTTAAATGAAAATGGGGTTGTGCTACAAATGATATTAAATCCTTTAAAATTCTCTATTTGAACACATATTTTTTATTTTTTTTTTTTGAGGTAATTATTAGGGGTTTAAAATAGGGTTGAAAACGGGTATTTTCGTCAAAATTTCTTTAAAAAAATGAAACAAATTTTTAAAAAATGGTTTATTCATGATGCAAAAACGTCAATTATACTTTTAAACTAATTTTATACTATTGGATCAAAAGTTAAGGGGGGGGGGGTACTTTGGAACGAACAGTATCTAAAGTTTTGAATAGCCCATGTGCGCTAGTGATCAAAAATCTTTGTTTTTAACTCTTAATGTCATCAACGGTCATTTTTATTATTTAACGTAATGCTCCATAAAGATAAAGATAATATTTATTATAAATAAATGGTAAATTCACAAATAATCTCATTAAATGTTTACTCTTTGTGCGAATTGCAATTACAATTTTTAAATAAATTGACATAATAATAAATAATATTTATTATTATGTACTATTTAATATTTAAATAATATTTTAAAATTAAGATAAACTAATTGTGAAAAAAATAATAAAAGTATAGTTAGTGACAAGTGATAATTAGTTAGTGCAAAGTAAAAAAAACTATTAAAAAAAATGATTTCATATACTGTAAATTTTATTTATTATGGTCTATCGATTTTAATCGCAATTGTTTTATTAATATTTGTTTATTACAAAAGAAAATTTTATTATTGGAAAAAGTTAGGACTTTATACTCCAAAACCTAGTATTCCATTTGGAAATATCTCAAATTTGTATTTCAAAAAAAGAAACTTTGGAGAAATTTTCGCTGATGCTTATGAAGATATTAGAAAATCAGGTATGTTTAGTTTTTATACATGTTGTTTTACATGTTGACATGTTTATGTTTAACCTCTTACTATTCTACTTAATTAGGCATCCCCTAAGTCCATGACTTGTGTGGGCTAGTAGCAGAGAGAACCACCGGCTTATACTGACTTTCGAACCAGTTTCTAGGGGCTTTACTTATCGCCTTCGCCAAATTTCAATTATTAATTAACTGAAAAAGGCAATAGGCGCCAGTGAGAATCGAACTCACGCAGTTGGCTAGTAGATTTGTCATGTACAGACGCGGTAGACCACTACACCAATCCTCCCATAATAGTCATGACATTCGATTTGTAAGCGGTAAATGAGCAAATTTAATTTTTTAAGCCAAAGCTACCATGACAAAAACTCAACATACACTGCCAAACAACTCCATCGAACGTTCTTTCTTTTTTGATTTTTAAGCCAATTCAATAATATTTTGTAGGTGCTAAACATGGTGGAATGTACTTTTGGGCAAAACCAGTCTATGTGCCGGTAGATAACGCCATAGTAAAAAAAATGATAATCTCAGATTTTGAATATTTTGTAAACCATGGATTGTACATAAATGAGGAAGATGATCCTATGAGTGGTCACATTTTTAATATGGAAGATTCAAAATGGAGGAATTTAAGAGCAAAGATTCCTTCTGCATTTACCACAGCAAAAATGAGAAAAATGTTTATTAACATGGCGGAGAGAAAAGATGGTAAGAATCTAAAAAATTAAAGAACTACAAGAATAAACGAATATTGCATCCAAACCATTTTTAATAACAAAAATATTATCCAGTTTGAAAATTCATTCATGGTTCTGAACGTCTGAACTTCTTATAGTGAAGTGGTTTATTATAAAATAATTAAAAAAAGGGCTTATAATCGACTTCACGTTAATTTTATTATTGAAAACAATTAGTGTGACCGCGGTTTCGCTATAATAGATATAGCATCTACGGACTTAAATACATATAATGGGACATCTTTAACATTCTGGTCATAAATAACACTAAGGACATTACACAATTAATAAATTAGGTTACAGATTAAAAATGCGCAATAAAACGCACCTTGCCCAATCGGTAAACATAACCTAATTCATGCCACTGAAAATGCATATTTTTAATCTGTAACCTAATTTATTAATTGTGTAATGTCCTTAGTGTTATTTATGACCAGAATGTTAAAGATGTCCCATTATATGTATTTAAGTCCGTAGATGCTATATCTATTATAGCGAAACCGCGGTCACACTAATTGTTTTCAATAATAAAATTAACGTGAAGTCGATTATAAGCCCTTTTTTTAATTATTTTATAACAAAAATATTTTTCAACATCTAGACGTAGTAAATTATTTTTTCACTGTTTTTTTTTAGGTCTTATTTCATTAATAGATAAATATTCCAACGGCAACAAACCTGTAGACATTAAAAAAATTCTTACTCGATTTTCAACTGATATAATCACAAGAGCAGCTTTTGGTATCGAAACCAACTGCCTTAAAGAAGAAGACACAGAATTTATAAAACATGGACGATCATTTTTTGACGATCAATGGAGTGTTTTGAATAATACTTTAGTTGTACTTACCCCAAGACATATTTTAAAGTTTTTTAACTTTAAATTATACAAAAAGGAAGCGGTCGATTTTTTCACGAAGTTATTTGGAGATATCAAAACGCACAGGGAAAAACTTGGGTCGACCAGAAATGATTTGACTGACTTACTGTTAAGATTAACTAAAAACAACACAGATGATGATATTTTTAAAGATATTGTTGGTAAAAATCGAATAAAAAACTTGAATTTTAACGAATACGCTGCTCAGGCTTACGTGTTTTTTGAGGCCGGGTTCGAGACTTCTTCTACAGCTATGACTTTTGCTCTTTATAGTTTGGCTACGAATCTGGAATGCCAGGACATTTTGAGAAAAGAAATAAATACCGTTTTGGAAAAATATAACGGAGAATTGACTTATGATGCCGTTTTGGAAATGGATTACCTTGATAAAGTTGTAGATGGTAAGTTTAATTTGAATTCTAGATCTTTATATTTTTTGTCTAATTTATGTTCGATATTTGGAAATTACACAACCTATAGATTTCTATAAATATATATTTGCTTTCCCAGAGAAAAGTATTTCGTTAGTAAAATAATTGAAAAATTTGTATTAATTTTTTTACGTTTCTCGACGTTTTATATTTAAAAAATTTAAAATCTTCTTAAGTAAAATTACCTGTCGGTCTGTCTGTCTCTCGGAAAATTTTTGAACACGATAATTCCAGAACGTTTTGAGATAAAGGCTTCAAATTTGGACCATAGGATGATTATCCAAAGTTTTAGACTGTTATTGTTTTTGGTAAATTTCAGGGTGGGGGGTAAGAGGGTAAAAACAAGTTTGAAATAAAAAAATTAAATTAATACTTAAGGGAGTTGAAAATAGAACATGGGGATAATTTCTTTTTTTTTTTCAGAAACTCTAAGACTCTACCCACCATTTCCAATCATGCCCAGAATTTGCAACACCAACTACAAGGTCCCCGGAACGGATTTGACCTTAGAAAAAGATATTCTATGTATGGTAACGATGATGGGGATACACAAGGACCCAGAATATTGGCCTGAACCAGAAAAATTTGATCCAGAACGTTTTAGTAAAGAAAATAAGGCGAAACGGCCATCCTGTTCTTACATGCCATTCGGAGAAGGACCAAGAATATGCATAGGTAAAAATTTTTATTCGATTGATTCTAAAAGTGTCACTTTGTGTTCATGTTTTGAGGGCGAAGAAAAAAAAGAAATATGACCTTTTGGTCACAAAATTTCAATTGTAAAATCAATTTAAATATTTATAATATTTATATAACGCTTTTAGAAGTATTAGGATTTTCATAACAAACACATTTTAACACGAAATTAATCAAAACACTAAGCTAATTTGAAAATGAAACCGTACGCAAAAGAAACGATTTAATTTTTTTTTAGAGATTTGATTCGATAGAAATTCGTCATGGATAACTATATTATAAAACAGTAAAAGGAAATATTTTTTGCAATTTAAAATTAAATATATTTTAATAATTTATTATAATTAATAACAATCAAATAAAAAAGTCCAAACTATTATAATTAATCAAAAATAAATCTGTGAATTTTGATTTTTTTTAGGTAAACGGTTTGGAATCTTTCAAACCAAAGTTGGACTTGCAACCATCATCAGGCACTATGAAGTTCTCCTCAGTGAAAAAAATATCAAACCACTAAGACTAAATCCAGCTACTTTAATTCTAAATATACATGGTGACTTATGGCTGGATTTCAATAAACTTACAGCATAAAAATTATTATTTCTGTTTGTTTGTCTGTCTGTTAAAGTCATATTTTTTACTTATATTTAAGATTGATTAATTTTATTATACCTTATTTATAATATATTTAGAGTTATACCTAATATTTAGTGTACTACCTAATATTTTTATAAAAATAAAATAATTACGTAAAACTTTCTTTTATTAAGGTTCAAAGAGAGTGCTTTTAAATAGTTAAGAAATTTTAGAGTCTACACAAACATATCTGCCTTAAGGGGTCTTTCTACCTTCAAATTTTTTATATTTTTAAAAACCATCAAAAAACAGTGGTCGCCATGATTCCGGCCGTTTGGATCGACTAAAAAAAACGGGATATTATTCAGTATGGAAGTGGCTATAGCCCTCCCTATATATAGAAAAAAAATTGGAAAAAATATTACAAAATGGCAGACGTCTTTATTAAAAATATTTAAAATTTTTTGAAAAACGTCCGCCATTTTGTTATTTTTCAACCAAAAATTTTTTTTCTAGATAGGGCTATAGCGACTTCAATACTGAATAATATCCCGTTTTATTTTTCAGTCGATCCAAACTGCCGGAACCATGGCACCACCATTTTTTGATGTTTTCTTCAAAAAAAAAATATAGCAAAAATATGTGCACTTTAAAAATGTAATAATTATTTTGTATTCTTTAAATATAAATAAACATACATACAAAATTTCACAATGATACCTTTTTGCTCTCTACATAAAAAAGGTTTAAAAACATTTTTTTTTTAATTTCAAGGTAGAAAGATCCCTTAAATGCTGTGTTTCTCTCCATGTGGTGAAAACAAGCGCAGAAAACCAACAGACCCAGACAGCACATGATAACTATTAGATATCCAGGGGATATACTTTCTGGATATAGGGTATATCCAGTGGATAGTCTGGATTGCCATTAGATATCCCATGGACATCCAAATGTCCTCCTATATCCAGATCCTGGCAGGATATCCACTGGATATCCACGAGATATCCAGTGAACATCTATTTTTTTAACCTCCTCAAAGTATATCCACTAGATATTCATTCGAGATCCATCATGGATATCCTGGATATCTAATGGCAATCCAGGCTATCCACTGGATATCTAATAGTTATTATATGCTGTCTGGTGAATGAGAGAAAAGTAGACTGACTTTAGACCTAAAACTTACTTGAACTAATTCGGAAGCCTTGTGTACTAAAGATTCTGGAGACATATGAGTGGCATCTCCGTAATCTGCTCCTAATGCTACAGATAATCTTCTAACAAAATCCTGGAGCTGTAACCTGGCAGACTCTTTTTTCTGTTCTTCCGCGTGGAGATCGTGTTCCAAAGTTCTGAGTTTGTTTTCCAAGTCTTTGGATTTATCTTCATGATATCTAAAAAGATATTATTGTAAAATGTAGTATGTTTTTTGGAATTTTAGTTGTAAATATCTAATTTTTGTATGCTTAAATTTTCAATATTTTTTAGTCTTGCAGACACTGATTTTTTACCAAATCGAAGCAGGGCAGTGCCAAAATATAGCCAAATAATATTTATAAGTATTTTTTCTATACTTTTTAATTTTTTTGCGGTTTCATCAGCAGTTTCTAATGCAAATGCTAATTTTCAGGCTTCCAGGTATATAAAAACCTCTGGAAGGGCAGACAGACAGGCAGACAGACAGATATCCCTTCGATTTTATTATAAAGACTACCCTTGAGTAAAATCAGAGCGTTTTCAGAGTGTTTTCGTTTGGACTTTTTTTTTTTTTTGATAAAAAAAAAAAAGTCCAAGCGAAAACACTATGAAAACGCTCTGATTTAAAAAAAAAGTCCAAACCCACTTTGGATCTACTGTGAATCAAGCCTGGAACCACTCTGATTCAACTCTGACAAAATGGCACAAAACCACTCTGGAAACACGTTGGCAGCAGAATGTTTTCACTCTGACTCTGTTTCCAGAGTGTTTCCAGAGTAAGTTGAAGGTCGCAAGGGTAGCTGTTAAGCCGTTTTTCGACAGGCAAGCTCATATTTAAGCAAAATTAAAAAAGGAATCGGTTATATTTACTTCACCAGTTTGAATTTTAGGTTTTTGAGTATTGGTCCGCATTAAGATTAACAATTTGTTGATCTTCTTCTTTTATTAATAACAAAAGAAGCCTTTATACCCAATTTCATCTAAATCAGACATTTTTCAAAAATGTTGAACCACCCTAATGACGAAAGTTTTCATTTCAGATTCTTCAATATTTTTTTCGTAGTCAGCGGTACAAAACATAGCACTATGCAAAGAAAAAGAAAAATTTTGTAATTTTTTTTTCTGGAACCAATGGTGGCGCCTCCGCCAGTTTTGTAAATGTTTTTTTACATCGGCACTTAGTGTTACTAAGAGTGCCGATTTATTAAAATCTTCGCTGAAAAACAAAATCTTTGACCATATTTTTTTCACATTTCTCGAAGTTTGGACCTTTCTGAGTCGAAATCAACAAAAATGGATTTTTTAAATTTTAGGGGTGGGGGAGTTGGGGGGTAAGTTTTATATAAAATTGTATTGTCAGCCGAGTTAAGTAGCCTTTGGCAGATTTGCCCTAAACAAACAAACATACATACTAATAACAACAAACTGCAAGTTAAATAAAAGCTTGTAAAAAGGAGAGTCGTGTGAAACGCCATTTTGATAAGCTTATAAAATTCTCTATTTGCCCACATATTATTTTATTTTTTCGGAGCAATTTTTGTGGGTTAAAATAGGGTTAAAAATGGTACTTTTCCTCAAAATGTCTTTAAAAAAATCAAACAGTTTTTGAAAAATTGTTTGTTTCATTAGGCAAATACGTTAATTATACTTTTAAACTAATTTTGAATTATATGAATAAAATTTTACAAAAAAAATCTTAAAAAATTGAATGAAAATAACCTTTGACACGCTATGTAAAGATTACCTACCTGTTATCTCTCTGGATAGTCTGGATCTGTATCTCATTCCTTCCATGCTCAGCTATAAGATTCCTTTCTCTTTCCTCGAGTTCGTGAATCCTCTTCTTCAAGGACGAAATTACTGCATTTTGTCTCACACTCTGTTCTCTAAGTTGCTCAGCTTCAACTTGAAGGTCTAGACACCTTTGGTCTCGAGTTCTTATTTGGCTGCGCATATCCTCCAAGTCGGCAGTAAGTCGGTCTTTTTTGTATTGAAGGCCGGCTAGTTCGCTTCGGAGGGATGTTGTTATATCAACATCCGGTTCGTCCATCTGATAAAATGACTTTTTAAGATTCGAAAACATACTTTATTACTAAATAAGTTAAATTCAAAAATTAATAATAAAAAAATACATATAGGATGCTTGAAGAAAAAATAGTATGTTTCACTCGGAGGAAAAGTGCTTTTTTTTACTCGTCTTCAGTTTTCCTCTTAGTAAAACAATATATTATTTTCTTGCATCTATGCACAGTAAATGCGGCCGAGTTAGTAGAGATTATTCTGTCTGCAAAAGTCAATAACTTTCTTGCTATGCGATCAAATAAAGCAATCTGGGCTCAAACAATTTACATGTTTAGTACCTCATTTACAAAGAATTTTTTACAATATAAAGCAAAGCAAAATATTAATTAAGAAAATTTAGTAAAACATTCTATTATATACAACTTTTTCAATTATTTTCTAAAGTAAACTTACGCATATCGACGTTTTGCCTAGTTTAAAGGCAAATAAAGCCTATTTCATGGGACGGAAATTCAGTCACGATATGGATAGGTATCTATTTTAATGTGATCAATTTCATGAATAGCAACCAACGAAATTATTTTCTCTGGTAAACTTTGCGCAGAGGATTATGAGTTTTAGAAAACAACTTTCGCATATTTTTGACATTATTTTAGTAAAATAAATATACGCAAAACAACTTTTTTATTACGTAAAATGATAAAATAATACTACTACAACTACAGCAACTACAGCAACTTTATTAGCGAAAATATTTTTTTCTTTAAGCGTACTAAAATATTCATATTTTATAACTGAACACACTAGATAGAAGTGATCTATTTTTGTACAGGAAAAAAATAAGTTCATTGTTGTACGCCGTAAAAAAAAGTTAGTTAGCAAAACCACCACTGGCGGCAGCATTTTTTGATTTTTATAACAGCCATACTTCACAGTTGTTTGTTTATTATGTAAACAGGTCGTTGACTCGAGATTCTGTGTGAAATTGTGTGAAATTGATTGAAGAAGAATATATGGATTGTACACTGTACAACCCAGTCCGCACATATATGGATGCAACATGGTAAAGAAAGATTTTTTAGGTAACATGTGCCATATTACATGAGACATAACATACATATGTATGCTACATAACATGCCCTATAACAGAAAGATTTTTTACGTTACATGTGCCATATTACATAAGATGTAACATACATATGTATGATACATAACATGCAATATTGCATGTTATGTATCATATATATGGTACGAGAACATACACGATACATAAAATGTTATGAATTCAATACTAAATATGGCGTCTATATTATTTTAATTTTTATAGGTTAGAATCACTAATATTCTTAAAATTGTTGTTAATAATAAACGTTTTACCCTTAAGTAGTAGAAACGCATGTATTTTTAGACAACTAAACTGATTTTAGATAATTTTAGACAAAAAAATAAAATATATATATTTTTTTAAAATGATTATTTGCTATTTTTTCTCTAAAAATTGGCTTTTTATGTGGCCCATGATTTTTAAGCCTGGTAGAAAGTTTGCTTTCACAGTAAAAATGCACATCGTATAAGAATTTTGCCTGATGGATGCTACATATAAAGATATTTATATACTTTAATTACTAGGTTTACCAAAAAGACGTAAAAATGTTCAGCATGTCTAAATCTATGATGCACTCCATAACAAGTAAAATTCGGAAACGCCTACTTTTATTGTTATGTACCTAGTATGTATCTGATATGTAGCATGTTCTGTAGCTGATACATAACTTGAGGCGGAATTGTTAAAGTCCAAGGACTATACATGGACTATAAAAATTACATGTCTGCAACATCACATAGAACAGTGGTTATGTACCTGCTATGTTCCTGCCATGTATTTGTGTTGACTGGGAATGTACAGCTACAAATCTCTATTAGAAAATATACCATCAAATCTCGAAAAGTGCAAGATTCAGCCGAAGGGTAAACCGCAGAGGAATTCAGGTGTACAAATTGGAGGAAATCTGGAGGAAATCTTTGAAGGTTACGAGATTATCTGAAGAAAACCTTTGGAGATAATCTAAAGGTCAGGTGTATAAATTGGAGGTAATCTGGAGGAAATATTTGAAGGTTACGAGGAATTTTTCTTCCTTTTCTGAGGAAATCTTATAGACTCGAGATAATCTTTGGAGGTAATTTAAAGGAAATCTTTTAAATGCGAAAATTAATATAAAAAATAATCTTTAGGACTCTTGAAGTTAAAATTGTATGTTTCACTCAGAAGAAAAGTGCTTTTTTTACACGTCTATAGTTTCCGGACTCCGCTTCGCGTCGTCCGTAAATTCTACATACTAATAAAACAATATACTATTCTAAACTGAGCACTCTGGATTTGTTCACCCAAAAAATCTATGCAATTTTAAATCAAAATATTTTGAAAACTAATAGATGGACTTAGATGATTCTTGAATTAAGTAAAAGACTATTTATTTAACTATAATTTTCAGTATTATAGCTTTTAGAAAATTAATAATATACATATTCCTGCAAAGTGAACCTGACAATTATTACAGAAGGACACTTCGAAGTGAGAGCCTTATTTTTGGGTAAAACTGGAAAAAATAGAATAAGACACAGACACGAAATAAAATTCAGCGAGTCTTCATTAGCGAAAATATTTTTTTCTTCAAGCGTACTAAAATGTTCATATTTTATAACTGAACACACTAGATAGAAGTGATCTATTTTTGTACAGGAAAAAAATAAGTTCATTGTTGTACGCCGTAAAAAAAAGTTAGTTAGCAAAACCGCCACTGGCGGCAGCATTCTTTGATTTTTATAACAGCCATACTTCACAGTTGTTTGTTTATTATGTAAACAGGTCGTTGACTCGAGATTCTGTGGTGAATTGTGTGAAATTGATTGAAGAAGAATATATGGATTGTACACTGTACAATGTACAGCTATAAATCTCTATTAGAAAATTTACCATCAAATCTCGAAAAGTGCAGGATTCAGCCGAGGGGAAAACCGCAGAGGAATTCAGGTGTACAAATTGGAGGAAATCTGGAGGAAATCTTTGAAGGTTACGAGATTATCTGAAGAAAACCTTTGGAGATAATCTAAAGGTCAGGTGTATAAATTGGAGGTAATCTGGAGGAAATATTTGAAGGTTACGAGGAATTTTTCTTCCTTTTCTGAGGAAATCTTATAGACTCGAGATAATCTTTGGAGGTAATTTAAAAGAAATCTTTTAAATGCGAAAATTAATATAAAAAATAATCTTTAGGACTCTTGAAGTTAAAATTGTATGTTTCACTCAGAAGAAAAGTGCTTTTTTTACACGTCTATAGTTTCCGGACTCCGCTTCGCGTCGTCCGTAAATTCTACATACTAATAAAACAATATACTATTCTAAACTGAGCACTCTGGATTTGTTCACCCAAAAAATCTATGCAATTTTAAATCAAAATATTTTGAAAACTAATAGATGGACTTAGATGATTCTTGAATTAAGTAAAAGACTATTTATTTAACTATAATTTTCAGTATTATAGCTTTTAGAAAATTAATAATATACATATTCCTGCAAAGTGAACCTGACAATTATTACAGAAGGACACTTCGAAGTGAGAGCCTTATTTTTGGGTAAAACTGGAAAAAATAGAATAAGACACAGACACGAAATAAAATTCAGCGAGTCTTCATTAGCGAAAATATTTTTTTCTTCAAGCGTACTAAAATGTTCATATTTTATAACTGAACACACTAGATAGAAGTGATCTATTTTTGTACAGGAAAAAAATAAGTTCATTGTTGTACGCCGTAAAAAAAAGTTAGTTAGCAAAACCACCACTGGCGGCAGCATTTTTTGATTTTTATAACAGCCATACTTCACAGTTGTTTGTTTATTATGTAAACAGGTCGTTGACTAGAGATTCTGTGTGAAATTGTGTGAAATTGATTGAAGAAGAATATATGGATTGTACACTGTACAACCCAGTCCGCACATATATGGATGCAACATGGTAAAGAAAGATTTTTTAGGTAACATGTGCCATATTACATGAGACATAACATACATATGTATGCTACATAACATGCCCTATAACAGAAAGATTTTTTACGTTACATGTGCCATATTACATAAGATGTAACATACATATGTATGATACATAACATGCAATATTGCATGTTATGTATCATATATATGGTACGAGAACATACACGATACATAAAATGTTATGAATTCAATACTAAATATGGCGTCTATATTATTTTAATTTTTATAGGTTAGAATCACTAATATTCTTAAAATTGTTGTTAATAATAAACGTTTTACCCTTAAGTAGTAGAAACGCATGTATTTTTAGACAACTAAACTGATTTTAGATAATTTTAGACAAAAAAATAAAATATATATATTTTTTTAAAATGATTATTTGCTATTTTTTCTCTAAAAATTGGCTTTTTATGTGGCCCATGATTTTTAAGCCTGGTAGAAAGTTTGCTTTCACAGTAAAAATGCACATCGTATAAGAATTTTGCCTGATGGATGCTACATATAAAGATATTTATATACTTTAATTACTAGGTTTACCAAAAAGACGTAAAAATGTTCAGCATGTCTAAATCTATGATGCACTCCATAACAAGTAAAATTCGGAAACGCCTACTTTTATTGTTATGTACCTAGTATGTATCTGATATGTAGCATGTTATGTAGCTGATACATAACTTGAGGCGGAATTGTTAAAGTCCAAGGACTATACATGGACTATAAAAATTACATGTCTGCAACATCACATAGAACAGTGGTTATGTACCTGCTATGTTCCTGCCATGTATTTGTGTTGACTGGGAATGTACAGCTACAAATCTCTATTAGAAAATATACCATCAAATCTCGAAAAGTGCAAGATTCAGCCGAGGGGTAAACCGCAGAGGAATTCAGGTGTACAAATTGGAGGAAATCTGGAGGAAATCTTTGAAGGTTACGAGATTATCTGAAGAAAACCTTTGGAGATAATCTAAAGGTCAGGTGTATAAATTGGAGGTAATCTGGAGGAAATATTTGAAGGTTACGAGGAATTTTTCTTCCTTTTCTGAGGAAATCTTATAGACTCGAGATAATCTTTGGAGGTAATTTAAAAGAAATCTTTTAAATGCGAAAATTAATATAAAAAATAATCTTTAGGACTCTTGAAGTAAAAATAGTATGTTTCACTCAGAAGAAAAGTGCTTTTTTTACAAGTATAGTTTCCGGACTCCGCTTCGCGTCGTCCGTAAATTCTACATACTAATAAAACAATATACTATTCTAAACTGAGCACTCTGGATTTGTTCACCCAAAAAATCTATGCAATTTTAAATCAAAATATTTTGAAAACTAATAGATGGACTTAGATGATTCTTGAATTAAGTAAAAGACTATTTATTTAACTATAATTTTCAGTATTATAGCTTTTAGAAAATTAATAATATACATATTCCTGCAAAGTGAACCTGACAATTATTACAGAAGGACACTTCGAAGTGAGAGCCTTATTTTTGGGTAAAACTGGAAAAAATAGAATAAGACACAGACACGAAATAAAATTCAGCGAGTCTCACTATTTACACTTACATATCTACTACGTTAGGGGAGTTATTATAATTATGTATAAATATTAAAAGCACATACGAGGAGACGCATCGCGTGCGTTACACTTTGCTATCTGGGCTTTACTAGGTAGTTTTGTTAATAAAATTATGCTCCATCAAATTTGGGTTATTGGGACAAGAACTGCTGTGTTATTTAAGATAATCTATTGACGAAATTTAAAAAAATCAATATCGCGACAATTTTAACCTGGTACCCAAGTTCTTTGATCTTCAAAATTGATATGTGATATCAAACATGAATAGCTAACAAAACAAAGTTTCAGGGACAATTTTATTGTTGCTTCATACACCCAAATCATAAAGCAAGACAAATTATTATGCTCTTAAAGGCGCAAAAATCAATTAGGCAAAAAATAATATTTTCCAAATTAAAATTATAATTTATAAATCTTAAAAAAATAATTAATTATTTACGCGCTTTCGCCAAAATTGTAAAAAGCCCGCTATATGTATCTAGATATCTAGAGAGGAAAAAAATTGTTTTGAAAACAATAGTTATTTATTGTACTAGTGGGTAAAGTAAGATATTGCCCATGAGAAAATTAACCTGCGAGGCGTCAGCCAAGCAGGTTAATTTTCGAGAGGGCAATATCGGTTTACCCATGAGTGCCATACAAGGTTTTATCCAATAAATAGCTTAGGAATTTATATTTTTATTAAAAATTTTAATGACATTTAGAAGAAAATTATTTGAGTAACAGTTGAGTGGGTAAAATAAATAATTATCCATTAAATAAAGTAAAAGCCACGCGGGGGTTATTATTGAGTTTATCTATTAAAAATAAAGCTGGTAATTTTCTCATAATCTGTATGTATTGGATAATAGTATATTGTTTTACATAGAGGAAAAGTGAAGCTTTTTTTACTAGTCTGTAGAATTTACGGACGACGCGAAGCAGAGTCCGGAAACTACAGACGAGTAAAAAAACGCACTTTTCCTCTGAGTGAAACATACTATTTTTTCTTCAAGCATCCTATATATATTTTTTAAATATTAATTTTTGAATTTAATTTATTTACTAATAAAGTATGTTTTTTTTATTAAAATAGGCCAATAAAACCCTTTCGAAATAAACTTAAACCTTCCTTAGCTCATTTTAAATTTTTTTCGTAGGCTAAATCGTACACTTTTCCCGATTTCGATGGTAACTTGTCTAATGTAGCATTTGCAATTTCGGAGAGATTTGTAGGTGTATAAACCATATATTCTTCTTCAATCATTTTTAATCAATTTCACACAAGGTTTTTGTACAGAATCTCGAGTCGACCACCTGTTTACATAATAAACAAACAAGTTTGAAGTATGGCTGTCATCAAAGTCAAAGAGTGCTGCCGCCAGTGGTTGTTTTGCTAACTAACTTTTTTTTACGGCGTACAACAATGAACACATTTTTTTACAGTAGATCACTTCTAACTAGTGTGTTCAGTTATAAAATATGAACATTTTAGTACGCTTGAAGAAAAAGTATATTTTAAAATATAAAAAGCCAAAGCCAAAACTAATTGTTTTTTAAATGTGTTAATTTAAAAACGTATTTGGCTACCTACCACTACCTCCCAAAACTGTAAAATTTTCATATACCTACGAAAGATTCACAATTTTTTCGAAAGCGCTAATTATATAGAAAGCCTAATTCGTTTTTAAAAGATTATTTGTTTAAAAATTTCACGTTTCTAGTGGGCGCTTTCGTCAAAATTATAAGTTTTTCATATACGGAAAATATACAATTTTGGCTAAAGCGGTATTTCTAAACAAAGCCAAATTCGTTCTTTAGAGCTTCTTTATTTAAAAACCTCACGTTTCTTGACCTAATTTGCTTGTTATTTATTTTAACTTAACCTAATTAGTTTGAGCTAAATTACTTGGTGTGCACACGCGTACACTTTAACCAAAATTGTTAATTTTTAATAATTAAATATTTACAATTTTGGCTAAAGCGTTCTTTATAAACAAAGCCAGATTTGTTTATAAAAGCTTTTTCATTTAAGAATCTCACGTTTCTTGACCTAATTTTCTTGTTTATTCGTATACGAAAAATTTACAATTTTGGCGAAAACGGTGTTTCTAAACAAAGACATATATGTTTTTAAAATCTTCATTTGAAAATCTCACGTTTCTTGATTATTTTGCTGGTTTATTATTTTAGCCTAAGCTAATTAGCTGAAGCTAAAATATATAGTATCCGCTTTCGTCAAAATTGTAAATTTTTCATATACGAAAAATTTACAATTTTGGCGAAAGCGCAAAGAAAGCCAAATTCGTTTTTAAAAGCTTCTTTATTTGAAACTCCCATTTTTTGGCGCAATTTCATTCTCATTTATTTTAATTCCAAGCTAAGATGAATTACAAAGTATTCGCTCCTGTCACAATCGAAATCTTTCTTAATCAAAAATTTTAAATTTTGGCTTTTTAATTTAAAAATCGTATATTTCTTGGCGTGATTTGCTTGCCTTTTTAAGCTAAATTGATCAGTTCAAATTGCAAAAGGCGCGCTTTCGCCATGATTTAAAATCTTTCATAATAAAAAAAATACACTTTTAGAAAGTGCTAGGTATATAAAAAGGATAAAAAATCAAGTATATATCAAAAGCTTATTCTTATCCCAAACCAAATTAAATCTACATGAATATGCTTGGTCCTAAAAACCATATTAATCAATTCACTTTAATTTAAAGAACCATGATTCTTTAAATTCTTACTGTGTAAACCTTTAAGGGCCACTTGCACCAATGCTGGTTTAACTTTAAACTTGGATTAAATTGGCGGCTGACCAATCAGAACGCAGCATTTTTAACTTAAACTCGGTTTAGCTGAGATAATCCCGTACCAAAATTTGGTGCAAGTGGCCCTAAAAGAAATCAGTGCTAAAAATAAATTTTTTCGTGCTCTCTCTACCTTTGTATTTATATTTTCGCACAAAACTTCAAAAATCTTCCAATCCTCCTCGGTGTTTCCTGACGTCACAGACTCTGCAGCGGCAGGAGCAGATTCTTCCATAGTTGTTTAGTTTGATTAATTTCTATTAATTTTAAAACAAACATTTATGTTTTGTTATAAAAACTAAAAAAGTTTAAATTTGTATTATATTTTTACAGTTAGGTACAAGGATTTGTATACATCGTACGTATTGTTAGGGTCACGTCATCTTCACCACGATAATCAATATAACCAAGGAGTTTGGAAGCTATTATTAGGTAGTTGGTACTAAAAAAAGATCAAATCAAATAGAAATTAAAATATATTTCTATATAGGGAAATCAAATTTAAGTTTATTTCAGAGTTTATTTATTTATCATCAGTGATGATTCATCAGTATCAAGACACTCTAAATACAAGGGGTGTTCAAAAGATAGAGACTAATTTATTACAGAAAATAATCTTTGATCAATTTTTTTTTATAAAAATTCTTGAAGGTCAAAAAAGACCAATCAAATAAAAATAACTTTCAAAATTGTATGATACATATGTATCCGTATTAAAGGTACAAGTCCTTTTCGAAAAATTACGATTTCAAAAACGTTTTGATATAGAGACTTGAAATTTGGATCAAAGGTCTTTTTTATTATGTAGATAAACTTTCAGTAGGTACCGATTTTTTTTTGCGGATAAAGGTATAATAATAAAATTAAAACAAAAGTATTAGAAATAACTATAATTTATTAAAACAAACAATATATATATATATTTGAAAACAACAAACAATTAAAATTCTTGATACATAATTTTAAAAATGTTTTAAAGAAAGTAAGCTATAACATTTTGACATCCATATAATAATTGACTTAATAACGACGCAGTAACAAAATATAAACAAATTTAGATTTATTACAAAGGATCAAGAAACTAAAATACAAAAAATACATATTTTAGGTATTTAAAAAAACACGGATGATAAAAAAAGAGTTATACCACAGTAAAAATGATTAAAGAGTGAAATATATTTGTAAATCATTTAAACGAAAAATCTAAATTTGTTTAACTTTTATACTGCATTATAAAATCTTAGATTTTCCAAAAACCAAATTATCGAAAAGTTATTGCGTGAAAGGCATAAAAATATATTGTACAGTATAGTACAGTCTTGAAAAATAAGAAAACGTATATACAAAAATATATACATGCTAAGATAGTATCTACATATACAGGGTGCTCGTGATAAAATTGTCCTTAATTGGAGTATATCTGTAAGAGAACCCTGAAGAAAGTAGTTTGGAGGACATAGATTTTTTTAAGAACTCACTCGTTGGGAAGTAGGTAAAAGTAGACAAAGAGAGACCTTTAGGTCATATTCACAAAGCAAAACACACAGACATCATGCTCCATCTCATTTATACAGGGTGATTCATTAGACTCTATAAAAACTTTGACAACGAAAAGTAGATTTAATTTCATGAATTTTTTTTTATAAACTTAGGTCCTATCTTTATTTGTTCAGAAGTTAAAATGTTTAAGTTCATAAACGTAGTAGCCATGATTTAGCAAAAAACTATTATTCTAAATAATCCAACATATAAAAAAAGGTTTGTTTATGTCAATGGGCAGCGCTACATTTAGATTAGATAATGAGAGAAGTTCTACAGAGGGGACAAAAGTATAATTATTATTAACTTTTAAAATAAAGTTATGCATATTTTAGGTAAAAATAACATTTTAAAGAGACTAATGAATACCTAAAATATGCATAATTTTATTTTAAAACAATATTAATTATACTTTTGTCTCCTATGTTGAACTTCTCTCCTTATCTAATCTAAATGTAGCGCTGACCATTGACATGAACTATTTTTGATAGGTGATTAATTCAAATGAAATTTACTAAATTTTGTTTTGGTAAATCATGGCTACTACGTTTTTTCAACTTAAAAATTTTAAAAGCGCTATAACTTCTGAACCCAGAAAGATAGGACCTACCTTTATATGAACATTTCTTCATGAAATTAAATCTACTTTTTATCGCCAAAGTTTTTACATCACCCCGTATAAACAAAATGGCGAGGCCCCTCATAACTTTGTTTACCAATATACATAACATATATTCTAAAGGAAATAGAGTTTTCCATATCGCAACCTAATCCTGAGTAGTTCTATGTATATATAGGTTTAAATTTTTTATCTATTTACATTCTATCAAACATTTTGAAAATTCTGAAGGATACATTTTTGGGCACAACCTTAACAGTTTTAATAAAAAGCATATAGCAAATATTATCATAGAAAAAAAAAATCTTGGGAAATAGGCAAGATACGTTTATGGGTAAACTTAAACCCCCTAAAAAAATAATTAAAAATAAATTATTAGAAAAAAACTATTCTTGCTTGAAGGGTTGGCCCTAAAAAAAATTTTAGTCTGTGCGAATAACTTAGAGTCAGAATAGTTTTATTGTTATTTTTTTAAATTTTCAAATGGCCTAAAGTAAATAATGTTTAAATTGCCGTAAACTTATTGTTAATTTGAATCCTTCTAAATGTATCTATAAATAACTTATTAATGCTATGCGTAAATGCTTATTATAAATAATAACGGAACTATTTAAAATAACATATAATGTGAACTTCTTATAATTTTCTGACTCTTAGCTACCCACAGAAAAACATTCCCAAAAAAGTACAAACAAACATTTAAAAATGTATACTATGTAACAAATTTTGAAAGAAATATGCACATATCGTTTCTAACCTACTTAAACATATTGCAGAATATTATTGCTAAATTTTACAGTTTTAGAATTTTAATAATTTAATATAAATACACTGAATGCAATAAATTATTATATTATAATTTTGATCATTGTAACTACAGTACAACCTCTTTAATCTAGACCCCATGTAATCCGGAGTCCGGTTCCGGATTCCGGACGGTTTTCCATTTCGGAATACCTCTATATTTAAAAACATATTAAATTTTTACATATGTATTCCGGACGCACCTTGGTTTAATGTATATGGGTAAATATATTTCTAGAGGAACAAAGCTGTCCCTAGCAAAAAAATATATTTCTGCTAAATAAATACGGCTTTTTCTGTTTTCATGTCAAAAAGGATGTTTTATTGTAATAAAAGCAACCATTTATGCTTTGTTTTTCACTTTATTTTTGACGCAGGCGTCTATTATTGGTGATTTTATTCTTTTTGCAAGCAAAAAAAAAACGAGAAAACCATTTATTTATATCAGAACTGCGGATCGCTTGAACATAAGCTCGCTTTTGATTCTTCAGAAAACAATTACTAGACGATATTTAATTTAAACATAATTTTTGTCAGTTGTGTAACGGTCAGTTATGTGACATCAGAAATAAGTTCGAGAATTTTAATGTGTGATTCCACATTAAAAAATATGAAAAAAAGTTCCCATGAAGGTTGGTCCGGAAATGAGCTCTAAGGGAGCTACGACTCTCCTAAAGGTACATCTAAAAATAGTTTTTATTTCATAACTCTGGAACGCTATGAACCACAGTAACGATTTTTTACATGCCTTAACATTGATAAAGGCTATACTTTTATGTAATTTTCATTTGGTAGTTTTAACCAGGGACGTGAAAAATGGGGGGCCATGGCAACTTTTTGCCCCCAAACTGTTTTATCTGTAATTTTTTGACATTTTCTCAATAAAATATGATTCTTTAGTTAGAAATACATTAAAAAGGTACTCCTATGTAATTCCCTAGGTTCAACCGTTTTCGAGAAATTTGCAGTTTTATAGAAATTTTCATATCATTTTATTATTTTTTTTTTTGAAAAAACGCTTAAATACTGTTTTTTTTTTTGTGAAAACGATCGATGCTAGGGTCAAATTATTGACATATGTTTGACTATTTTAATCATAAAAAATATTTTGGGCATTTTTTTTTTAATTTCGATCTTGTTTTTTCCTGTAGAAATATATTTACCCATATATATTCGGATTAAATAGATTCTACTGTATATGGATATATAATTTACGCCTCCATATGTAAAAATCAAGCATATGATCATATAAGTTGTATCACAAAATATTGTGTCTTTTTATTTCAGCAAAACAAAAACAATATTGTTTCTACAGTTCCCTTTTATAATAGCTAAGCTAACTTTATAGGAAGATTGTCAATATTTGTGTATATTATACAATAAAATTGTGTATATTATACAATAAAATATCTACTATAAATTATAAAAAAATGGTAACATGGTTTTTAAAAATAATATGTATCGTTAAATTATGTAAACTGATCTAAAAAAGTTAAGGATATTGTTAAGAATGGTGCTTTATCTGGGGAAAAACAGTTTAGGAAAAAAATCATAAAATGTCCGTGATCTCGAATCATTTCTAAAAAAAAACAGATAAATTTAATAAATTCAAAAATATTTATATTCGGGATTTAACAATACGTTTTCCTTAATGTAACAAAAGGGAAATTATTTTAGAAAACTGAAAACTAATAGCCAGTAATTCTACCTCTTTTGGCTATAACCGCTTCAACTCACCGAGGCATACTTAAAATTAAGCGATTTGACTGATCTTGGTCCAATACATCCCATAACTCCGGAAGACTTGCTAGTTTCCTTACGTCATGAAAATGTGGTTGACGCTCAACTACTGCTGTACCAAGCATGTCCCAGGCATGTTCAATACAGTTAAACAAGATAATGGGACAGCGGCGGGCCATTTTTTGTTTTTTCGATAATTTTTTCTCAGAGAAACCAAAATATCCTTAACTTTTTTTCGATCAGTTTATTTCAACTTTTAAACTGAGTTTTATTTACAAATGTATTTTGTATAAATCAGAGCACTAGATAGGTATGTTTGTTAGGGTAGGTGGGTAGTTTGAGTGGTTCCGTGGTTTCTGTAGTGTGTAAACTACCTACCTAACCTAACAAACCTGCCTATCCAGTGCTCTAGTATAAATTAGAGGAAGTCATCACATGTTCAGTTAGTAGCAGCTCAAAATGGTTACTTTTCCATGAACGTGTTAAAATGCTTTTTCATTTACCACTTGAGAAAATAAAGTTGGAGTATGTGCTTATATATAGTACATATACTAGACAAAAAATGTGTTAGCAAAAAGTTTTGTTATGTTCTTATCTAAACAGGGTGACCACAGGTTTTAGAAATTAAGATTCCCTGATTTTTCCCTAATTAAAACTAGAAATTTTCCTGATTTGCCCTAAAAAAAAAAGTTTTTAAAACCAATATGCGCAAAAAATTGAAACATGCTGTTTCGTATTTGAGTTATGGGCTTTTTATTTTTTTTACTTTTTTTTTGTTTAAAATGGGTTCGATGGATTGGTAGACCTTTATATTTCAGAAAAAATCACAAATCCCATAAAATGTAAAAAAATCACTTTATTTCGATAAAAGAGATGATATTTGGCCAAAAAACATAATAATATGTACAAATTGCTTTGAAATGTGTTTATTTTTATAACTGGGTGTTGCGATTTTTTTTGTTTCAAATTTTTAAAAATAAACGTCCTACACATTTTTTGAAAAAAAAATTATATAATGTGTTTTATTACACAATATAACATACTACAAGGCATTTTAAAAACATTTTTTATTTGCTACAAAATTGATATTTTATTGCAATTTAAAGCATTTTTTAACATTGATTGAGATATTTAATTATTTTTTGGACACCCTGTACTTTTTTTCAAAAAAGTAAATATAAACCCTCAATTCGGACATATAGAAGAATACACTAGAAAAAAAAAGAACTCTTTGGAAAAAATTCTAAGAGCATTTTTTTTCAGCCTTTATTAACCTCATGTGTCAATTTTTAGCATTTTTACCCCATAAAAAATCCGTTTTATATTTGTAGAGGGGCATAAAAATTGAGAATATTCCTTTATTATCCAGAAACACTCTTTTGTTCCATAAACGCCCAATATCAAAGTTTGTATATCCTTAAAAAAACCCTTCACATAAAAATAACAAAGCGCCGGGCGAAATATTTTTTAAAAAATCAAAAAATCAGGGTTGTTTTTTCACCTAAAGGAACAATTTTAAAGGGTGGGACCCAAACAATTCCGTAGGTCCTGGGCACCCTAGTGTCCAGTATACTCAATGACTATAATTTATTTATTTAGACCCAACGTCTCACCCTTCTTGTTGAAGTCCGGCTTTGTCAGTTAGCCAGCAGTTTTATTTCCACCACCATATGTAGTACCTTCCACCCCGATTTTACCTCTATCCTACTCTCTCACAAAAAAGGTCATTTGACGCTACTAGCGACTCGCTAGACCAATTATCCAATTAAACTTACCCCGGTACTCCCTCCTAAGGACATTCAATCGATGGCGCCGTCACTAGGAAGCTGACTTTAAAGATCTAATATGCTTACTCCCCCCCAGGAAAACAGTTCCTTACATATGATCGCTGTCAGAGTTATAAGATTTTTTTTTAACAACGATTATTTTTATCTGGCACGTGTCAATCTGTTCGTCCAATCGGGACGTTCCATAATTTTAGTCTCATTTAAACTAATGTATTTTTATTCAGTCCACATGGAGGGCGAGAGGCGTGGTCTAAATAAAGAAATTATAATCAGTGAGTATACTGGACACATATCCCACCAATCCTACATATGGTGGTGACAAATAACGTTCGACCCCATCCAATCATATTTCACAAAAGATTTAGCCACACCCACAAGGTATATGCAGCAATAAATATTTACTGGGCCGGCTTTAATTTGTTTTATTTGAGTTCTGTGCATCAAGCTATACAAGATAAATACGTATTTAATATAACAAAATTTAATTACGTTCCTGTCTACTATTAATCTGTTTTAAATGTAAACATTCTACTATAAATGTGACACCAACTATACCTTCAAAAAAGGTTAATTTTTTATTCTCATGTGATAGCGGGTAAGTTTTTTTTTTTTTCAACACGCTCATAGAAAACATGGCTTAAGGTCCTAAAGCCGCCACCAACATATTTAAAAAGGAAGAATATTTGTAAAATATCTGTTACTTATGGTTTCTTGTTTAACAATGGCTAAAAATTTAACGAACTTTGACGAAAGTTTGACTTAAAAATAATTTAAAAACAAATTTTTAAATTAAAAATTTATTTCCGCTAAAATTAAAGAAATAAAGCGTGACCACGAATAAAGACAATGATCTTTAGTTATCAGAAAAAGATATCAAGAAATAAAAAGATACATAACATTTTTAGATTATCCGCCAAAAAGTATATTATGATTAACGTAAAATGTTTCGGGATTATGTTATCTTACCTTTAGATTTTACAGATAAATTATTCTCAAACAAGTGTAAAAGTAAAAAAAAATAAAGTGAAAGTAAAAATTATCCAAAAAAATTAAATACTTTTTTATTTTTTCATATTTTGGTCCATATTTTTTTATCGGCAATGTCTCGCATTCATGTAAGATGTAATTTTTTTGTATTGAAAGCCAATAATTTGTTTTCCAATGTATCAGACGAAATTTTCAGTATTCAATAAATCACTTTCAGTCAACATTCATAAAATAAGAAACGACCCTTTTATTTTACCATTACAGTTTGGAACATTAAGAGCCACTTGCACCAAAAATGGTTTAACTTTATACTTGGATTAAATTGACGGCCGACCAATCAGAACGCAGCATTTTTAACTTAAACTCGGTTTAGCTGAGATAACCCCGTACCAAAAGTTGGTGCAAGTGGCCCTAACTAAATAAAATTTTTAGCATATTTTTATAAAACATTGTAACGCAGGCTTTTTTTAGAAATTCCAGTCAATGAATAAAATTACAATTAAAAAAAGATCTAATTCTTTTTTACAAAAAACGAAATTTTTAAATTTTTTATGATAGTTTTTTCATTTTAAAAAAAGTTTAACCCCAATAACTTTTGTTTTTATTTTTAAGGGGGATTATTTTTAAAAACAACAGGGATATTTTCCTCATAAAACTTGATTTTTCCTGAAAATTGCAAGTCAATCGGATAATTCATTCTCGAGTTATTGTGTACACAAAAATCGTGACATCAGAAGGACGGACGGACAGACGGGCATTTTCAAAGTTTCTTAATTTTTCATGAAACACATTTGTATCCAAGAATTTTCTGTCTAGGACGTTTTTTGGCGATTTTGGGAAATTCGAAACACCGTATAATACTAATGTGAATAGTATAAAAATTTAACAATGTTTTTTTAAATTATACAAAATTTTAAATTATGGGTATTATGTTCCAAACTAGTAAAATTATACATATTAAACCTATAAAGTATATGTTATACAATACAAGGGGTCGTCCATAAAATACGTCACGCAAATTGCCCAAAATTGACTTAATTTCTCGCGTTATTAAAGGATGTTTAATATGGAGGATACCAGAAAAATTAATACCTGTATGCTCTATTATAACATTATACGTACCAAATCTCCTTCATATTTATACAATAAAATACGGTTTCGTTCTGACATACAGAATATTAATCTGAGACATCAGAAAACTCTAACACAGCCTATACACAGGACTGCTACTTTTGAGAGATCATTCTCTTACCAGATTGTTAAATGTTTAAACGCACTGCCCGAACACTTTTATCAACTCTCCAAATATCGCCTTAAGAAAGAATTACTTGAATTAATAAGAAGCAATAATGTCCTTTGACATTTTGAATATTTTTTAAATTTTGTTATTTTTTCATACTTGATTAGAATCATGAAGCAAATGAATTATAATATAAAATATTTTCATAAAATAATATTCTTCGAATTCAATCTCATGTAAAACTTATAAAACTTATATTAGTATCTACATATTTTATAGGTTAGATGGAAGAACAGCTTCCTGTGGTATGTATGCTGCATTGTGTAGCGTACATATTTTCGGGAAAGCTGAATCTCGCCTTTTCTTTTTACTATTTATATGTATTATTTCTAAATTATTTTGTAATGAACAATGAATAAAGACCTTTATTATTTATTATTATTATGTAGAGATTTCATATTTTGGCTACCCCCTCCCCCCCAATAGGAAGGGTGTTAGGGGGTAGCCAAAATATAAAATCTCTACAGTCTTTAATAACGCGTCGAAACGGGGTATGAAATGTATGAATTTTGGTCAATTTTCGTGAAGTATTTTATGGAGGACCCCTAATATAGATACTAAATAAAATATATTAAAAATTTAAATTCAACGATATACAATAAATGTAAAATACAACTAAAAAAAATGATAAATTTACTACCCTAATAGTTCAAAATTACCTATTTTGCTCGATATCCATTTCTCTTCTATGTTTTACCCACTCATCTTCGTTATTGTTATTTACAATTTTGTTGGGTGTAGTTTTACTTTTTGTTCTAAGAAGAAGCCTGGGTTTAAAGGGAGTTTGTTTTTCGGAATCGTTTTCGTTGATATCCAGAGTGCTCAGGCGCATGGCCTTGTACGATTCTTGCGTTTGAGAACTTTGAGAGTTAAACCGTTTCCGGGTTCGAATGCCGGCTAGGTTTAGCAAAGTTTCGGCACCTTCTTTGATTTTTCTCTCTTCGTCGTCCTCGAAATCGATTTTTCGACAGGTTTTACTTTTTAGCACTCTGAAAAAAATGTTTTTCATTACTAAAAAAAAAATAAAATGACGGCAAGGTTGAAAGGTTTTGTTCAAATAAGGTCAACTCATAAAAATAGAGCTTATGTATTACACAGGTCAAGAGCTGAAAAAGTGCCTGGGTTCAGTCAACGGATTCATAATCTACGTAATGCCTAGTTATAGTTGGACGCACGGATCTGTGGCTACGGGAAATATGTTTGGAATGTGTGTGCAAGTGGGAGGCCCGTTGTAGGAACGCGGGCCTTATAGCGCAATTGAAGGAGAGAAGAGAGCGCGAATTATTCCTCCCCCTTTCCTCGGAGACTTAACTAACTAGGCATTAGGTAAAGTCAGAATCCGTTAACAGAACCCAGACACCTTGAAATGTGTTTTATTTTGTAGAGCTGTGTTATTTAACAGTTTAATATGGAACCAATTTTCTGACATCCCTGTTAAAAAAAACAAGTAGAGACCAGTAGAAAACGAATCGGAATCTACTGGAACCTACTGGTCTCTACTTGTTTTTTTAACAGGGATGTCAGAACATAACCTAAAAAATAAAGAATAACGGACAGTTAATTAAAACGAACTAATAACTCTTCTCTCTAGAATAGGCATTTCATTTGTAAAAACTGACAAAAACGTAGCCAACATATACATTTGTCTGTCTTACTCGCACAGCTTTGTTCTAACAGAGACAACAATAACAGTTACTGGTAATTGTTATTGTTCAGGCCTGAATATACCTACTATTTGTTTACAAACAAACCGAGATGTTGGCGATACTTTATATTAACGGTATGCGTATTCTAGAGAGAAGAGTTGTTAGTTCGTTGGTTAATTACCTATTTTCCTCTGTAGACCCGTCTTGGGAAACTTCAGCAGTGCTATAGGTATGATCCTGACTGGGGGAAGTAGTAATGATTTGCCATTTTGAGCCAGCTACACCAGGACCATTTTTCAAGCTGAGCATCGCTGCAGCTGCGTCAGCTTCGTCCAACGAATCGGAAGCTTCCACTTTAATCGAGGAGGCCAGTTTTTTGGATAAATAAGGAAACAATTCTGGATTTGGAAGACGTTTGTTTGGGCTGGAAGTATCAGTATCGGTTTGCATCTCGCTCTTTATTTTCGCTAGAAAATTTGACGTGTCCAGGGTCGAACACGGGTGAAAGGGGGATCGGGTTAAGGCCTGGATGAGGTTTGGTTTGTATTGTTGGTCGACTGTCCATAAGGAACCTTTGCCGAAATTCTGGAAAAAAATGTTACATTGCAACAATATTTTTCTTTGTTTGCAAATAGCAAATATAAGAGGGTTCGGGTTGGAAAGTTCTTTTACTCTTTCTACCCCTTTGCTAACTTCATGGCTAGTTTCACTAAATAATCTTTGATGACAAGTAACATATCATGAATAAAAATTAAGTTTTAGTGATTTGCCAACGCATAATAAGCTAAAACAGTATAAAATGAAGAACTATTAGGTCGACTGTGGTCATTTCTGATGAAAAAAGTCCATTATCTTCCGAAACCGAGCACCTCAGATTCTACTGTTAATGGCTTTATAATGTGTAGACCTCCTACTAGCAAGATTGACTCTTGGTCTGCGTTGGCAAGTCACTGAAACTTAATTTGTATTCAAGATTAGCGTGCTAATCGTTTAATCCGAAAGCCAATTTGCTCTTTGGCTTTGTCAGGAAGCTTAGCCTTGCTTTATTCTAAAAAAATTAAAAAGACCTGGATATGAATTCTTTAGTTTAACCATCATGTACTTTTGAATACATTTTATTTAAGTAGTTGCAGATATTCGAAGCTCACAACAACTGATCATGCGCATTAGTGTGAGCCTCTGCAAATCCTATAATTTTTCATATTTAGCACATTAAGCGCCATGAGAATTCCTGAGGAGCCCACTTAATTTGCCAAAATTCCTCTAGGCATCCTGTAGGATGTTCAATGAGCAACCCAAGGGATGCTCAATGAGCAACCCAAGGGATGCTCAGAGCAATTTGCATGTTCATGGCCTTTAACATGTTAAATATTTGACTGAACTCAAGAATTTATATCCTGTATACTATATCAAACATTTACCATACTTACTGGAGCTTTCTCCACTTTCTGGAAGCATTTATTCAAAGACAAATTATGCCTCACACTATTCTTCCATCCAGTCGGAGCGTGCTTAAAATAAGGAAAATGATCCAAAATCCACGCATAAATTTCTTTAACAGGCAACGCCTTTCGAGCCGAATCCTCAATCGCCATGAATATCAAACAGGAAAAGGAGTATGGAGGTTTATTATTTGTATGTACCTGAGGATCATAAGGTATATTGTGAGGATGTCTGTTCCTTTGACTGGGAGAAGGATTCGTATTTACTACGTTAATGTTATTCATAGTCATAATTCGATTGTTCATGGTAACAATATCGGTGAAATTTAAAGGGGGGGTGGATAACTGACTTGAAATTGAGCTATTCGTCGTGTCCAAAGTGTGGCTATCTTCTGTATATTCAACGGGAGCTGGGGAACTCCGCTGGATTATTATTGTGGGCTTCAATGGACTTACGCTGTTTGATGGAGACTGATCAATGTTCATTCCTAAAAAGGATTATTTATTTAAAACAATCTGACATTTAGTCAAACAAAAATTTGTTTACAAACTTGGACAACGTTACCTAAAAAGAAACAATCTAGTATTCTATTTTTTTTTAATAAAAGGGAAATATTTAAACTCCGCGCATTATCTATCTGAGTTGATGGTCATTTGTTTCTTGTTATTTGGCTGGCAGAATATATTTAGTTCCTTATGTAAGGTTTTCATCTTGTTTAAAATTTATTGTCAATCAAGACATTATTTTGACATTTATAAAAAAAACCAAATAATTTGCTTTAGCAAGAAGAAAAGTGCATAAAAAGAAAACTAAAGCATCAATCTATAAACATTTTGTTTAAATGAAGTAATATAATGCAGTGCTCTATAAATTTTTGAAGTAAACACTATAACAGAGAATTTTTTGGTTAAAATAATACTGGTCCGTAATTTTATTCAGGTAATGTTAAATTTAAGTTTATAATAGCACTTTATGAATAAAAACTTACTTTTATTATAATTTTGAACAAAATTTTACTTTTTAAACAGATTTTGTTATTATTTGTAAGACGTAAAATGACAGTCAATTTAACCTAAATGTTAAAAATTATCAAAAGCACAATGGGCTACAAAAATATTACTAAAAGTCATTTTTAAACCACTAATCATAGCTTCCTTGATCCAATTTGTTACTCAGATAGATAATGCGCCGAGTATACATTCTATTGCTAGGAAATAAAGAAAAAAGTTCAAGAATAGCTTGTTTATGTTTAAATATAAAATTAATATACACAAATAAAAATAATATCTTTATCCAAAAATTTATTTATTTGGACATATTAATAGTCCGGGAGCCCACGCCCAATAGATTTTTTTTATTACCTCACCGTTGAGACTTTGTATATGTGTTCTTTATATCCAGTCAAACAACTTCTTACATAAGAAAATTTTCGGTAGCGGGGCTTTTTGTTTTTGGAACCAACCGTTAACATTAGGGGGTCCCACAAGGGTATTACCAGAAAATTTTTTTTACACACAAACTGTCAATAATAAATCTTATGTGCTTATGTATAGCAAGTGAATGTGTGGATAAGTCTTTATGTCTTATGCCGTATGCAAATTATGTCATTTTGTTATTATGCGTTACGTTTCGTTATGCAAGCCTGTGGATAGGCCTTTACTCGCCAACATAATTTTCGACAAATTGCCGAAAAATTATTATATATTTTAAAAGTCAATATGTTAAATAGTTTGATTTTTTTTAAACAAAAAATCAGAACAACCCCTTAAATGATATTCAGTTGGATTAAGATATTATTTTTTTCTGTGTAGACACAACTATTAACCTTTCAATAAATCTCTGTCATGCAACCAGGATAGACTTGTTAAATCGTCATCTGGGTTCTTGCTTTGGCTTTGTGCAACCGCTAGCAACAGAGACATTGGGGATCTGGCGTCTTGAACGGGGGTGCCTGCAATTGGACTACCTGGTACCGACATTTTTGGAGTTCCCGCAGTTTCGTATTGTGGAGAAATGGCTCTTTCTGGAGACATATTTTTATCTGGAAAGAAAAAAATACATACTATGAACCAACATATAATACTATAAACTACGGCTCTGCAGAAGAGTAGATAAAAAAACAAGCCCTGAATATATTTAATGCTACGCATTCCATTAAATAAACGATTATTATTATTATTATTATTATATACTATTCACAGTAAATGGTATATCGCATTTTCCTAAATACTTAAAAAAATAATTTTCAAAATTTTTTTTTAAAAAATACGATTTTTTAAAAAAGTCCAAACGAAAAACAAAAAATTATTAAAAAAAAAAATTAAAAAAAAAAAAGTTTCAATTTTTTTTTAATGTGGTTGTCTGTTTGGCATTAAAAAAAAATAGGTTAGGTTAGTTTAACCATGTCAAAAATCATATATTATCTTTTTCTGAATAAAATCAATGTTTGACAACTTCCAATATTGACACTTTAACCTAAATTTAAACAAGTAAACAAATATTTGTCAAATGAAAAAAAAAACAATTTACAATGTTACATTTTTTTCATAACCCTACTTTTCCATTTTTTTAAACCAACTTTAGTTTTAAGATTAATAACACGTTTTAAATTTTTATCAGTATTTATAAATATGCAATTTTTGATTTATTTTTGAGTCTGGCTGGTATCTATCTGCAATTATCTATATGTATCCTTATCTTTATTTAAGAATTAACATAACGCATTTATATCTACCGAATTTAATTTTTAAAGAAGTAATATAATTATTTTTTTATATTTAAACGTAGAGTATGTATACAACGTTGCCAATTTATATAATATGGGGAGATCTCCTTTACACATACAGTATATTTTATATGTATTCTTTAGTTCTATTTAATGTTATTTGAATTATTACCCGGAATCGAAAAAATAAATTGAAATCGTTTCAATATCACTTCTTTTTCTTTTTTTTATGTTTTAATTTGATAACACAGGCCCACAAAAAAAACAAAAGTGGTCTGCGACATGAATAGGACCAAACGGAATCTGTTTAATCCCTATACGTCTGAAATATTAAATTATTAAATGTAAATTTTAAAATCTTGTGATTGCTAAAGTCAAATAAAAATGGCTCTTGCTTATGATTATCACAGAATCTGTGGCACAGATATATCTGTGCTTTTGCTATAGCACAGATATATCTGTGCTTTTGCTATGGCAAAAGCGGAATAAATCAAAGTCATGTCTAAAAACTTTTTGATTACTATAGTCTAAATTCTGCAGAAAAACCTCATTCAACATTAGGTCTGTTCGTTGGTGTTGCACTTTCTTGCACTTTACAGCCGAAAAAAAATCTTAATCCAATACATACAGATAATAAGACAATTACCAGCTTTATTTTAAATAGATAAACTCAATAATAACCCCCGAGTGGCTTTTACTTTATTGAGTGGATAATTATTTATTTTACCCACTCAACTGTCACTTGTCAAATTATTTTCTTGTAAATGTCATTAAAATTTTTAATAAAAATATGAATTCCTAAGCTATTTATTGGATAAAACCTTGTATGGCACTCATGGGTAAACCGATATTGCCCTATCGAAAATTAACCTGCTTGGTTGACGCCTCGCAGGTTAATTTTCTTATGGGCAATACCTTACTTTACCCACTAGTACCATAAATAACTATTGTCATGTTTAAAAATTAGGGCACAAATACAGTACTTATTTGGTTGGACGAAAAGTGTGCGTCAGTGCAAGAAAGTGCAACACCAACGAACAGACCTAGTGAATATTAATCTGATAATCATGACAAATCTAATTATGAATCATGACTCATGACTACACATTAAAAGTGATAACAACCTGTTAGTTACCAACCACTTTGCATAGTGATTTTGATTAAAAATAAATAAATAAGACAGTAGTGACATCAAAATTTAATATATTATAATTTCATATTAAATTTGTAAACAAAAAACCTTAGAATAATTATTGCAAGATTATCCCTGTACAAGCTCTTCGTAATCTTTACGTAATCTTTTGTCTTTTGTATTATTTAATCTCTCGTAATCCTTGGCTTGCGTAATCTTCATTACACGAAATTTTAGGGAGCGTAACCGCTCGAGATTATTACCGATTGCTCTTGGTATATTATTATTTTATAATATTTTAAATAAATATTCATATTTTTTAATTAATTAGTTAAATAAACAGCTGTTTTTGATGATCTAATAAATATTTAAGCGTATTATAGAGAGCGGTCCAAAAGTCACCCCCCCTTTTAACTTTTGAACGAGATGAGTTATCTACTTTAAGTTTAGAACTCTTAAATAAGATGTAGCTGAAGTTTGCAACGTTTTTTTGCATCGAAAATTCAAAGTATATTAAACCACTTATTCCATAACACGTTTTTAGTGGACTAGTACTTTAGAAAACTCGCCGCAAGCGGCTTGTTTTCTAAACTTGTACTCGTGCGCTAAAAACGTATGTTATAAAACTAGTACTTTAATATACTATTTGAATTTTTGTTGCAAAAAAACGTTGCAAACTTCAGCTTCATTAAATAAGACAACTTAAACTATCTTTTAGCATATATTTTATACTTTCAGCTCTTAAAATGTGGACAGGGGGGCGCGGGGGACATTTTTTTAAATAGAAAGGGGGGTCGTGTGATATATCATTTTAAAGCTTATAAAATTATCTATTTAAATATACATTTTTTTTGGGTTTAAAATAGGATCGAAAATGGGTATTTTTGTCAAAATTTCTCTAAAAAAATCAATAAAATTTTTAAAAATGACTAATTTCATGATGACAAAACGCAAATTATAATTTTAAACTAATTTTAATTGGGATCAATAAAAATTTACAAAAAAAAAAAATAAAAAATCGCATTTTTTAGCACAAAAAAAGTCCAATAGATAATTGTATTTGCTTTAAAATGATTACATTACATTACATGACCCCCCTTTCCATTTAAAAAATGGCCCCCTTGCCCCCTGCCCACATTTTAAGAGCTGAAAGTATCAAATATTTTCTTAAAGATAGTTTATAATAGATAATCTGGATGAAATCCAAGGTAATATATTATAATCTTTTAAGAAAATAAATAAATGTTTTTATCCAATACAGATAATGAGACAATTACCAGCTTTATTTTAAATAGATAAACTCAATAATAACTCCTGTGTGGCTTTTACTTTATTGAGTGGATTATTATTTATTTTACCCACTCAACTGTCACTTGTCAAATAATTTTCTTGTAAATATGTAAAAATATGAATTTCTAAGCTATTTATTGGATAAAACCTTGTATGGCACTCATGGGTAAACCGATATTGCCCTCTCAAAAATGAACCTGCTTGGCTGACGCCTCGCAGGTTAATTTTCTCATGGACAATATCTTACTTATTTTATTAAAATTTTTTTTATCTAGGTTACCTAAATTAGTAAGTTAAAACTATAAGCAATACCTAAGTACCTATATTTAATAAATTTTCTTCATACACTTTGATAGTTTAAATTAAAAATAGTTAACTATTTTATAAGATATCATTTGTTTTCTATATTGGTGCTCTTGATTAAAATTATTAAAACTAAATAAAAATTATTAAATGAGAATGTATCCAAGGAGATAGCTATGTAAATTTATTGCAATATGTAGAGCTGTTTCTATAGTAACGAAACAGAATTACCTAGCTGTCTTGTTCAATATTTGACACCAAAAAAAGGCAACTGAGTTTTTAACTCCAGTGTGATCTACTTTAAAATTATTTTTAATTTTAAAACTTATACATAATACATATTATGCATTAATTATGATATATTATGCTTATACAACCATTTATATGATCTTGAATTTGACAGATGCACATGTTTGTATAAGTATTTCAAATAAAATCGTCCTTTTATCTTGAAATCTAATATAAACAAGTGAAATAGATCTACTATAAAATTATTATCTAATAATATTAATATTAACAGATTGTACACTGGTAATGTTATAAACATTTAAAAATATATCATGATGACATAACTTTAAACAAATTTTTATTTTAATGGATTAAGAATGCACACAAGTAGTTCAACTAGAAAAAATATCACAGATAACATTTTGTTTACCAAATTTAGAAATTTGCACAATACGTGTAGACGTAATTTAAACATAACCACACAAACTTTTTTTGCATGAAAAACAAAAGAGACAATAAGTAAATATATACGTCATACTGAAAAAGTATCATATGTCTGCTAAAAGTCGATAGGCATTTGTTTTACTGCATTTACTAAATGCAATATAGAGCATAATTTAGGTCAAATATCAGCCATTAATAAACATAAACGTGAATCTTGAAACCATTATTTCTTGATATTCTCGGGCAGAATTGAATAACAATAAATTATACCATTCAATTTAAGTTTTAAATTGTTTGCTTAATTTGGATGATATATTTTATTGATTTTAAATAAATACCTTAATTAAAAAAACTTGTATAAACAACACCAAATAACTTAAAATTATTCAAGAGCACACCATTTTCTGCCACCCAAACACATGATAGCACGAATTTGTTTGATGCCATGTTTAAAAAAAGATTATTTCAAAATTTCCCGCCTTGACATATTTTAAACTTGAAATTACATATTTTTAAAGCATATTCTTTAAAGTTTATACATTATTTTAATAAACAAACATGTTAACGCCAGTTTTAATTAAAAAAGTTTTGTAAAAATTGAATAATCTGTGCAAAAACCGTAAAAAACTCAAGTTGGAACAAATTCACTAAACGCAACACGTAAAACCAATTACTGTATAACATGTTGCATGTTTATATATCGTAGGCAACCCATTAAATAATTTAATGTATAATTGGTTGCCAATATATTTTCTTATGCAATACATTATACAGCATAGTGTATAAGGAGTTGCATTTGTTTAAAAATCGGCGTAAATGAAAAACATAACCTAAAATATAAACATGTCTGGACAGTTAGGAAAAGTGGTTTCCCTAATTTTACTTGAGAGATTTGGGCCTGTAATTGAAAAAGTCGGTACACATTTATTTAAATATGGAACCAGTCCTTTATTATACATTAAAAAGTATACTGAATTGCCATTATCCAAGGTAAATCAATTTTCTACTTTTTATTCATATTTACCAATATTAAGTTTGTTTTTAGATTAAAGAGGCTCTATGTATTTTAATAAAGTATAGATTAGTAAAATTTGAACCCAATCAAAACGAAAATGTGGCCAATTATACATTATGTTCTGATAAAATAATTTTAATGTTACGATATCCAAAATATAATATATTGATAAAAAAAAAGTTTGGAGATGAAGCTGAAATGATTATAGAGCAAATTCTACAACGTGGCTATTGGACAGCTTCGGAATTAATATTAAAAGTTGTTGATCTGTTTAAAAAATCAAATATTGAGAAGTCTTTCAGTCAAATGAAGGAAAAATTTACTAGTTTAGTCGTGGCTAAGTATATTGCAAGAATGCCTGCACCTATGGACGATAAGCCTGTGCCTGTTTTTGAAACATCTGAAAGATTAATGTATGTACCTCCTGAGATTGATATAAAATTACTTGTTGCAGCTCAAAAGGTAATTTATATTTTCGAAAGTTCTCTAAAAAATTCTCAACATTAAGGAGAAAACATTGTTGTTTAATGGGGACCCTAGGGTAAAAATACGTGAAATTTTCTTTTGATCTATTTTTTTTTTACATATTTTACTTCCCTAAGTCTTATTAGTAAAAAAATTAAACAAATTTTACGATTCTCGACGTTTTATATGCAAAGATGTTTTTTGTGAAAAAAAAATTGAGGGCTGTCTTTCCAGGAAAATTTGTAACCTTGATAACTCAAGAATGCTTTAAACTGAAGACTTCATATTTAGGACACACAGTTCTTTATCAAAAATTATCAGCTAAGATCATTTTTGGAAAAAATTGTAGTAAGGTGTTTTGGTTAGTTTTTAAAAGAAAATCATGTTAATAAAAGAAATAAAAAAAAAACTTTTTCTATAAAGTTTTATTAGTAGAAAGTATTATTTTGTTAACACCGGTATTTGTTATACAGAGCGTGTCAAAAGTCCGCCCCCCCCCTTAACTTTTGAAAAGCTTAAGATATCAACTTAAAATTTAAAACACTTAAATAACATAACCCAAATAATTTTTAAGTATTTATTTGATGTGCTTAGGGGGCACAATGTAGACAGAGGGACAAGGGGGACATTTTTTTAAATGGGTAGGCGGTTGTGTGAAGCTTGAAAAATTCTTTATTTGTCTATATAGTTTTTAATTTTTTAAACCTTTTTTTAGGGTTTTCATTTTTCAATTTTTTTTTTTACTAAAAAATGCGATTTTTTAAGATATTTTTTGTAAAATTTTATTTATATCATTCAAAATTAGTTTAAAAGTATAACTAATGTATTTGTATCATGAAATAAGCCATTTTTTTGGGGTTTAAAATGACCCCAAAAATTGCTCCAAAATATGAAAAAAATATGTAGGGAAATAAAGAATTTTATAAGCCTTAAAATGATGTATCACATAACCCTCCTTTCTATTAAAAAAAATCCCCCCTTGCCCCCTGTCTCCATCGTGCCTCCTAGGATACCAAATATATACCAAAAAATTATTTGGGTTATGTTATTTATGTGTTCCAAATTTCAAGTTGATAAACCGTTTAAAAGTTAAAGGGGGGGAGGCTTACTTTTGACACCCTGTGTAGAATTATCCCTTAAAATTTGCAAAATTATTTCTAAATAAAATAAAAAAATTTTATAATAATAAAAGCTTTTTTCCACCCCGCGTGTGGAATGGATTTTTTATTATAGGTATTCACTTTCAGTAAGGGAACGTTCAAGTATTACGTAACGCAAATTTTGATCATTTTCAATAAATTATAATATCAAGTCATGTAAATCATACAAAAACTTTTTACTCAGAAAATATTTTCTTGACTGGGAAAGCTGGTTTCCAATACTTTGTATTGTTAATGTTTTTAGGAAAACACTGTACATAATTTCCCAGACAAAGATATCTACTGGACAGTAAATTTCGACAGATTTCACCAAGACATGCGAGATAAGTTCATAGTAAGCGCCTTTTCCAGAAAATTCGATGACAATGCGGGTGAAATCGTCCGGCTTTTTCTGCAACAGATGTACATACGGACGGAGCCTTGGGCAGACGTGTCGAACCCGGTACCACTTCTCGAGATAAAAGATATAATTAGAAAGCAAGGTTCCAATCCGCAACTGGTGGCTTTTTTTGATCAGTATATTAATATTTTAGAGCAGGACGGTAGTCAGATTATACGAAAAGCCGGCGAGGCGAGTGGTGGTTCCTTTTCGATTTATATGAAGGAGGCGTTCACGTTGTTTGCATGGGAGACCTTGGAACAAATGATTTTGGATAAATTCGATAGCAAAGCTGCCAGAATATTTAGGTAATAATATCCCTGTAAAAACGTTCTGGTTAATTCCTATTCAGACCTTATAAGATCTCATACGATTATATAAGACCAATAAGAACTTAAGAGAATACAAATTAGGATTTAATAAGATTTATTAAGAAAATTTACATAAAAGAAAATTCTTGTAGATTCCTGTAAGATTAAATACGAAAATGTACTTAACTTATAATGTAGGTAGGCTTTAATAAGAAAATACTAATTAGAATGTGGATGATTTATTAAGCAAATTGGTATAAATTTAAATAGCAGGTTTTAAAGAGAAAATTCTAATGAAGTACTAATAAGATTAAACAGGATATTCATATTAACTTAATTTGAGAGGTCTAAGGCAAAAATTTAGAATGTAAAAGATTTAATGAGAAAATTGATATTAAATTTAGATACCAGGTTTAAAAAGAAAATTTTAACAGTCCCAATAAGATTTAAACAGCAGATTCATATTGACTTAAATACAGTTTTAAGGCGAAAATTCCTATGGTATAGGTGGCGCCACATGTTATTTCATACCACTAACAAAACTTATTAAATGGATAAAGTCGCTTTCTTGAAATACTGTCGTTATAACTTACTAGTTAGCTAATTTGATACACATTATTGGATTGGTATGGATGAAGATATCTGAAGGCTTCCGGTTTCTTCACTTCCGGTTTCTTCACTTCCGGTGTCCTCAAATTGTTGAAAATGGATTTATGTGGGGGTGATTTTTTCGTTATTTTTTTGATATCTTTTCGCGTTTACAAGATACAAGCAAAAATGTGTGTGTGTTTAAAACCATTGATCCATTGTAGAACCAGGTTCATTCTTATAAAAACCTGATTCATTGGTAAGAAATTTCGTTCAAAATCTTATAAAAACTTCTTAAGATTAAACAAGAAAATTTGAATAAGAATTAAAATGAAATTTCTTTTTCAAAACTTGGTTCATTCTTATAAAAACCTGCTTTATTGGTACGAAATTTCGTGTAGGTTATATATTTTTTATTTTTAGACTGGTAAAATCAAAAGGATATATAGAATCCGATCAAATACAGCAGCAAGCAATGATACCAGCTAAAGAAGCTAAGAGATTATCCTATCAGCTATTAGAAGAAAATTATTTACAGGTATTGGGATGTCAATTTATTTTATTGTTAGTTAAACTTAAAATCGCTTTTTTTTGTAGATTCAGGATGTCAAAAAAGCGGCTTCCAATAATGGTCCGGTAAAATCCTTTACATTATTTCACATTAATTTGGAATCAAGTATAAGAATGGTGCTTGAATTGGCTTATAAAACGCTGTACAATGTAATGACAAGAAGAACGCACGAGAAAGAGACAAATAAAAGAATAATCGATAAAAAGCAAAGAGTGGATACTATCATCATGGGGATGAGTGAAAAAGGCGCTGATGAAGAACAATTAGCAGATGTAAGACTTTTTTCTAATAGCCAAGAGTTAATTCATCAGGGGTGCTTCCATGGGGTGGTGGGTTTCGAAAATTCGAGTGGTACTGTTCAGCTTTGCTGATGGAATTATAATTTATAATATATTTTCGTGTGGTGAATATTGGCTGCATTGAATGGAAACAGGGAAACCAATCAAAAGTCATCAAATGATAAGTTTTGATAGCAAACTGCTGAACGACTAATATCTGTAATTTTTCACAATTACCATTTGAGGTTAGAAATTCCCACAAAAAGTACAAGCAAAACTCAAAGCTGTCAAATCACTACTGAACGCTATGATCCGTTCCGATTGACAGATGTGGCTGAGTTTTGAAATGATTACTTTCGATTGATTTTTTAAAAGCGCGGGAATGTACTTTTTGTGGGTATTTCTAACCTCAAATGGTGGTTGTGCTAGCGAAACCTATCATTTGATGACTTTTGATTGGTTTTGCTGTTTCCATTGAACGCACCCATTTGGCGATATAGTTTAGCGCACGTATTCTTTGATTGTTGATAAAAAACTCAACTTATTTTATGCAGAAATGTGCAAAAATAGACATTTTCTGACCTTTAATTGTTTATATCTTAAAAACCACACCAAATCCACCGCAGAAAATTCATAGGTTTTTCTTCTATACACCTGTATTACCTTAAAAACTTGACAGACCCCTGGATGAGCCACTGTCCCCAACAAGGTATTTTTTGCTCATATCCCTCAACTATTAGTGATACGCTGCAACTTTGATCACTTTTCCATAAAACAGAATTTTTAAAAGGCTCATAAAAATTAAACATATGAATTGTTGTAACGTTCGCCAAATGTTTGGAACTGATGTGCTTTATTTATTTAATCTCAGTTTTGAGTAGTAGTAGTCTTTATATATTTTTTAAATATTTTTTTAGATTGCAGAAATGATAACACCGCCTGAAAAAGAAATTTTAGAAAGGATTGACGCTACACTGAAAAAATTAAACACAGTAGAGCTAGAAATAGATGAAACTATATTTTTAATACAATTATATTTAACATATAAATAACTTATAATTTTAAAACTGTCTTTTTTTCTATTTTTTATTACTGTAATTTCCAAGACTCAATTTTTGTTGATAAATTATAACAATGGTACATAAAATTGATTCTTTAGTTAAAATAATAAAATAAATATAGTTAGTGAACATAGAAATGTAACAGTAAAAAAATGTGCGCCAATTTAATAATTTATTTATTAATAATTTATTTTAATTTTTCAAAATGATTTTTTTTCTGAAATACATATAACCAAACATTTCTATGTTTACTAAAATTAATGTAAATCTTTTTTTGCTATATGCGATATATATGTAACTAGGAATACTACAATAATTAATGCAATATTTAGTAGACATGATTATAATATTTAATATACTTAGTAAGTACTAAAACGAATGAAAAAAAAAATAATATCTACAACTGCGTTTTTGTGTAACAAAATGTGTGCGGTCAATGAACAAAATTGGGAGTCCTTTCGCTTAGGCCAACGAACTAATAACTCTTCTCTCTAGAATAGGCATTTCATTTGTAAACACTGACAAAAACGTAGCCAACATATACATTTGTCTGTCTTACTCGCACAGCTTTGTTCTAAAAGAGAAAACAATAACAGTTACTGGTAATTGTTATTGTTCAGGCCTGAATATACGATACTTTATATTAAAGGTATGCGTATTCTAGAGAGAAGAGTTGTTAGTTCGTTGGTAATAGCGCATACTATACTGCCGTTCTAAGCTGAAAGGTCCTATCTATATAGGTTTAACATACACAGATAGGACCCTTCAACTTAGGAAGGCAGTATATGCGCCCTCTAGTTACGACCTAAAATATTATGTTTAGGAAGAATGTTACTTAGTGGACTAAACATTTAATAAATAACATGGATTAGTTAGGTGGAGCTCACCATCCATGATCCCCAGGACACACTAATTTATACAAAAAAAGCAGGTATCATCGCCCCGCCCCAATGTATGACATTCCGAGGGTATATTTCTGAATATGAACTTTCAAAAATATATTTTTTAATGCATTACATTTAAGCGACGATATTTAAAATTTATATCACTAAAACATGACAATAAATAACAATAATTCAACATAAAATTGTACATAAATGGAGGTAAAGAAAACCATATTGTACTTTTAATTTCTAAATTCATTAAATGCAAATTTTGCATATATCTACACCCCAGAAAAGATGCTTTAATTAAATTTGATCGTTACTGACAATAATAATAATAATAATTTATTGCTTCTTACAGCAAGGGTTTGATATAATAATAAAAAAAAGAAAACCTAAGAAATAAATATATAACAAAGTCACAATGAGTACCTAAGTAATTATCTAATATTCAACCGCTGAAATGAAATACAAAATTTAATATATATAATACACATACCTATGCCAACCATATTATGCATATATAATGGAACTTTAGTCATTCAAAACAAAGGCCCTTAATTTGACAAATTGGATGAGATAGTTACAAATAGATTTGATTTTGCGTAAATCCAGGGTATCTAATAGACTCACAAGTTCATTGAAGTTTGTTAAAAAAAGTATAATATATATTATATGCTAATCTAAAAGGTCTATACAGTGGGCACTCGAATAAAATATGCTCAAATGTTTCCAGTCTAGACAGGTTACACATTGTACATAGCTCAGAGTAGTTAATATTATACAAGGACCCTTTACTGACAATAATAATGATTATTATTATTATTGAATTTCACATGGCATTTAACGCAAAGGATCATTTAAATTTTGACTGCGGATGCTAGGTCCTTTGAGGTAGGCGCAGTTTTATGTCAGTGCCATAAAAAGGTCAAATTTAGATTTATTATACTTTTACTTGGGATATCGATATGTGAATTACTAAAAAACGATATAATTTAAAATAAAATATTATCAATATTATTTTTAAGCGACAATGTTCGTAACTTCGGGTTTGGCCATAGACATAACTGTACTCCATAGCTGAAATAGAACGAAATGACTATGGTCTGTTTCATCAAGCAAGATAGTAAATTAAAAATCACACAGCAAATATTTCTACAACAGGTTCGAATAGTATATGTTTGTGTATAGAATATAGTTGTTTTATAAAATAAACTACGCAGTATATTCGCATCTGTTTTGAAAATATTCACTGTGCGATTTTTAATTTACTATCTTGCTTGATGAAACAGTATTATGCTGCTCTCGTATTCCCCTCAGATGAAGTCACGTGAGTCGCACCCGAATTGATATGATCTTCGCCTTTTACCACACTCAAATGAGTCACGCCTTGTATTTCAGACACAGAGTATAGAATTTTAAAACCTTAAAAATTCCGTTTGATTTATTTATCCCGCGCATATCGGATGAGCGATATGCGCATTTAATTTGAGTGTGATAATGAGTGGCTGCCACAATGCATAAAACTGTGTGTGTAGTGAGTTTTGTCTGAACCAAGTTTAATGAGCTTCAAAGTAGACATGTTTTCGAGCATCCCAATTGATTAGAAATCTAGAATGTCCTTGAAGTGCAGTTCTTTATCCACACTCGATAAAATTCAATTTACTTAGCTTTAACCAAAAAGGGGAAATTTGAATAACATTTTATTTAGGGTGTAACTTTAAACCCAACGCTTTTGGAAACAAATTTACTCATATTTTAGCATAGGTAATACTGTGCGTAAATATAATAATAGCATATACCGGGTGTCCCAACTCTATTTACCCAACGATTTTCTCGAAAACTTGGGATAGGCAAATTCTGCGAAAACCATCTTAAATAAGACAACTTAAACTATCTTTTAGCATATATTTGATACTTTCAGATGAGGGGCACAGGGGGATATTTTTTTTAATGGAAAGAGGGGTCGTGTGATACATTATTTTAAAGCTTATTAAATTCTCCATTTAACTATATATTTTTTTAAATATTTTTTTTGGGTTTAAAATAGGGTTGAAAATGGGTATTTTTGTCAAAATTACTCTAAAAAATCAAGAATTTTTTAAAAGTTACTAATTTCATGATAAAAAACGTAAATTATACTTTTAAACTAATTTTAATTGACATAAATAAAAATTTACAAAAAAAAAACTTAAAAAGTCGCATTTTTAGCACAAAAAAATAAAGAATCAAAACCTTAAAACGATTGTTTACAAAATAAAAAAATATACAGTCCAAACGAGAAATTTATTTGCTTTAAAATGATGTATCACACGACCACCCTTTCCATTGAAAAAAACTCCCCCCTGTGCCCCCTGCCCACTCTTTGAGAGCTGAAAGTATCAAATATATGATTAAAAATAGTTTAAGTTATCTAATTTAAGATGGTTTTCGCAGAACTTGATTATCTCTTTTAGTTTTCGAGAAAATCACTGGGTAAATAGAGTTAGGACACCCGGTAGAGCCCGCATTACAAGCATCTACTTTAAACTGAAAAATAGTATCATCAATTTTATCAAATAATATTTAATTTTACCTTTAATCCCATTCAAAAGAAAATAAATGACACAAGTACAGCTCTTATATATAACACCTAACATGTATTATCCTAAATTTTACTGATAAGCCTACATTGTATTAAGATACTTTCAAAATAAATCAGAAATGATTGGGAGTTAGCAATATTATTCAATTTAAGTACTCTACAAAAAAAAAAGTCAGGACTGTATTTTACCGGACTATGGTATTCCTAGGTATTTTGGCGCCCTGAATCAGATCCCGGGGTCAGTTTTGCCCCCATCACGTCAGGAAAACGAGATTTCAAGGTCATTTGAGGTCAAAATGGTGATTTTTTGGAAGCAGCCCCACGACAATATCTCAAGCGACCTGTTAACTTCACGGGTAACTGTGTAGGTCTTGAATACTTTCTGAACGTTGAGATGTTGTCCCGGGGCCGCTCCCAAAAAATCACCATTTTGACCTCCAAATGACCTTGAAATCTCGTTTTCCTGGCGTGATGGGGAAAAACTGACCCCGGGATCTGATTCAGAGCGCCAAAATACCTAGGAATACCATGGTCCGGTCAAATAGTCCTGACTTTTTTTTTTGTAAACCTGTGTAATTGATAGTTGGTGCCCAAAATCAACTCAAAAATACATGTATCAAAAATCTTTGTCCAAATGATTAACTGATTGTTATGTGTTGTACTCATTTAAAAATATCTTAATATTCAGCATTATTTAATTATTTTAAAGTTAGAACTTTGGCCAAAATAAGATTAAATTTAACCTAACCATGCAAAATTAATTCTCAAGAAAGTTTATACAGGATGTTTCAAAAAGTACGAATTGTATGTTAACAGTGAATTTAACATAGTGACAGAAGTTATATTTTTTTATCCACGGCCGTGATTAATGGGCCTATTAATCACGGGTCTGTAAAAATAAACCGTTTAAAATTTAAAACGACCGTGGATAAAGTATAGAATTCTGCTAGCGTATAATAGCTATTAATCATTCGGGTGATTAGTTCACTCGCCTTTCGGCTCGTGTCCCAAAATTCACCCTCATTGATTAATAGCAATTATTATACGCTCATTGAATAATATACTATGTGTTGCTTGTCATGCGATTTTCTAATGTTTTTCCTACGACCTAGTTAGTAGTTAGTGTGTATTTCCCATCCGTTGCCTATAACAACAGATTGAAAGAGACATTCAGCTGATTTTACATATCTCCTGTCAGAAAATTAGTTAAACATAACCTCAAATTGACAAACTAATTTTAACCATGCATGATTTTTCAGAATTAAAAATAAAATTTAAAATCATGCGTAAAACGGGCACTCTCGTGCACTAAAAACTAGGTTCGCGTACTCGGTGCGTAATATACTATTGGACTATAGAAAAGCGTTTGATATAGCCACTTCGAGTCAGCCAATATAATTTGTGATTTTGACATTAAAACAATTTGCTTGAATGTTGGACATGGTCAAGGGTAGTGATGAGGTGGCTTATTGCGATTGGTTAGTGTCAAACTGAATTAAACATTATATAAGATTTTCAAAACTTCCTGTATTTTGACCTAGTTAATTTTAACATGCAACATCTAGAATCTTACTTCTAAAAATTATATAAAATTTTACTGTATAGGTATGAAATATAGGTAGTTTTTAAATATGTATATGTAATATGCATCAATAGATATATTCTTACAGCAAATCTGATACAATCTGTTCATAATCAATATCAGGAACTATTAAAACTGGCATACCGTTGTAGTTGTAGTATTTTATTTAAAATGTCAATTAAAAATGTTTAAATATTCGTAAAGCATGAACATTTAAAACTTTTTATAAGTCGACACACTTTTGTATGTATTATACTTTTTATTTAATATTAAAGAGAATTAGCCTCATCATTTATGGGATATTTATCTTTTTTTCATATACAAGATAAAGAAGCAGTTAAATCTCTGCTTAGAGATTTAAGAATTACTCGTTTACAACAAAAAGTGGTTAATGTTTTTGATATTTAGGTTAAATTGACTATCATTTAACGTCTTACAAATAATGATAAGAATGATAAGAATGAAAAAAATGAAAGTTTGTTTGAAATTACAACAAAAATAAATTATTTTATTTATAAGTATTAAAATAATACTGCTTGCCGATAACATTTATGTGTCATCATTTAGTATAAAACTTTTGTTCAGCAGTATTGCTTCATTTTAGCAAAACATTTGTGGACTGATGCTGTAGTTTTCTTTTTAAGTCTTATTTTGTTTTTTCTACCATTTCCTTATCAAATTTGGATTTGTATGTCAAAATAGTGTTTTTACCTATGGTCTGCCTACCATAAAGTAAGAACAAATGCGTATCAACGCAGAAAGATTCTGTGTGGACTTTTTAAATATAGTATTAGTACTTATTATATACTACTCAAAATGTTTTTTGCTTTATTTAGTTCAGTTTAAACATAACGGAACTCCCTTATAGTACGTTTTTTTTTGTATATTTTGTATATATAAGATTTTGTTCAGTTAAGCCTAAAACTTTTAAAGTCAAATCTCTTCTGGTCAAAAATTTCATCAAAATACATAAGTATATAGAAACTTTTTAATAAATTACCAATATTTAAAGCCAGGGCGCTGTCATATGGGGCATTGGTATATTAGTATACCTTTTAGGGATTTACATGTAATTAAGTCAAAATATCTATACCTTTTAGGTATTTGGATGCCCGTGGCCCTTTGGAAGGAATTTCCCCCTCGAGTACGTGATAAAAAGTCCAAATGACCACCCCTGAGCCTGGCAACTAGATCTATCTACTCTATGGGTTTTTTTAAACGCGGGGCCCCGGTCCTCAGTACTATCAGTTTTTCTTTTACTTCATTTCTGTCTTAGCTACCATGACTTAATAAAATTTTAGCTACTATAGTTACTCAAGCTGCTAATGTTTTCGCTGGTGCATAAATAACGATTGAAATAAATTTAAAATATACATATATACAGACACGACGAATTTATTATCGAGTATAGTAACGCAATAGCATATACGAACTTGATTAAGCGACTGTGATTTCTTGTTACAGTCGGTCAAATAAGAACGTGTCACCTATAAGTGTAGTCGGTAAGAGAGAGAGCCCTCCTTTTTTTTTGAGGATATGGTTTACTTCCTGACGAACAATGCTTTGTACATAGAAACTCATTCTGAACCTTATTTTTGGTGAACCGAAACGCTTTAAAACATGAGTGCTGGATACCCGTCACGGTTCGAGGCTGTCTTCCTCTATTGGATTCCAAAAGGTCCGAAAATGACGGTTACAGCGACTGCGAAGTATATGAGCAAGTCGAGCAATTGAAATGATACTCGAAAACGAAAAATATTGACGACTTACTAGATCGTGGCTCAACAGGAAAAGTGTCGGCTAAGCAAGTAAAATTATTTTAAACATGTTTTTCAGAATCCTGATGCAAAAAGGTTTGGATATTTCGCATGAACAATTCCTTTCCCATCTCCGGGCTTACGATTTAAAGTGGCAAAGTGCAATAAGAAACCCTTTGAGAGTAAAAATCAGAGAAAAACGACTTGCGTGGGCCAAGGAAAACATCGATCGAGATTGGCCGTCCCAGTCGCCTGACGCAAACCCCATCAAGCACAAGCTTCGTGGGAAAAAAGGTATACACATTAAAGCAGCTGTCGCGAGACAATTTGGAGGTCTTTGCCGTAGAAATATGTGGAAAAACTAGTCAAGTTCCTAAGTTATTTGCATTGATCTACCATTCATTGACTGTAAATGAATGTAAAAAAAATAGTATAAATAAATTCTTAAATAAGCAATGCGTGACACACTCTTACTTGACAGACTGTATTTGACCAATCTACACTTATTACTACTATGTACCGATGTACTGAAGTCATCGCCGACAAGTTAATATTTTTGACCATGTTTTTTCACATTCCTCGGAGTCTAAGTCAGTAAAAAAATTGCGTCCGTCTGTTTGTAAACTTGTTAACATAATTTCTAGAAAATATATATATATATATATATATATCAGCTTTCCAAGAGCTTATAAAAATTTTAGGTCAAACGATTAGGGTTAAGGGAGTAAGAATGGGGTAAAGCTCCCATTTTTAGTGTTTTTTTTTATTATAATTAATGTATATTGGATTTTATTAAAATAGCGCTTAAATAAAAGATAATTTTAAACTGCTCAAAAAACGTTTTGAAAAATGGTTCCTAAACTATATACTTTTCAAGATATTGTCGTTTAAAGCAGCAAAATATGTTTTTTTTTTAGTGTACCTCACTTATTAATTATCCAATTTCAAAAAATGAAAAGCTTTTTAAGCTCTATAAAAAATGTTATTTAAAGTTTTTTGCTAGAATATAACGTTTTGGAGCTACAGACGTTTAAACATTAATAAATTATGCAATACGCAGGTGTATTAATGGTTGCCTATTCACATAACTTTACTTTTCAAAATAGTGCCGATGTTTTGACAGGATGCTTGCAACTGTCGATCTAGTTAAATTTTAAAATTTCTTTGTTTCTGATATTGAAACTGAATGAAGATTGCATTTAAGTCACACTTGATTGGTGTTTTCCTTCGAGTTATTGCAAACAGAAATGGATACTTTACATAGGAAAAAAATGCGATTGTTTTAAACTAGGGTTCCTGCATGATTTTTGACGTTAACGTACAATTGTGTGATGCCGCATGGCATAAAAAGTATCACTTTTGCTATCCCGCACTGGCCGCACAGTGGTCTCAGAAAAAAAATTGAATTTTTTTTGTTATTTTGGCATAGTGCCATGTTTTGCACCGCTGATTACGAAAAATATAGTGAAAAATAAAAAAAATGAGTCAATAGGGTGGTTCAAATTTTTTCAAACATGACATTTCAGCTAAATCGGACATTTTTGGAAAATTTTGAAACACGCTAATGACGCAATATTTTTTCACTATTTTTTATTTTTGTAATCAGCGGTGCAAAACATGGCACTATGCAAAAAAAGTCACTTTTTTTTCTGAGACCACCGTGCGGTGATCAGTGAAGCAGAATAATGCCTAAATTTTTAAGGGCAGTGGATAACTATGGCTGTTTAAGTACAATTGTACAAGCTAAACGCCAGAACGACATTCAGGCTCTCTACTTTAAACTGTTCAAAACTGTCAAAGGGAGAAATAGATTTGGTTGTTCGGCCCTTGCACAATTTGTCATTGCGTTACAATTTTCCGATATTTCTTGTTGGGTGGGGGGTTTAGGTCGTCGTCATCGAAACGCTCGTAGGCGTATTCGGGTAGGAACTTTTCCAGCTGATCGTCGAAGAATTTTTCTAATCTTTTGGCGTACTTAAAGATTTGGGTATCCTCCTGAAAGAAAGAAAAAACATTTATTAAAGGTGTTCGCAGTCTTTTGGTAAAAAATAAAAGGGATGATTCTACATTACTAAACATGAAGAACCAACAAAGGAACATATGTCTAGAAATAAGCACTTAGGGAGCTATGGCTCTTCGAAAATAGACATATTGAATGGGGAACTAAAAAGGAACCAATAAAGTTTTCATGCTGCAGGGTAATTCTTCATTTAAAACTAAGCAAAAAAGTATTTTTCACCAACACCCTTAACTTTAATATTAAATAAGTAATAGCCTTTTAAAAAGTAACATTTGGTGGCACAAAATGTTACTTCCTCTTAATTGCATTTTTTTTAATGCTGCTCTTACAGTGTTACACTATATGACATTTTTTATGTATTTTTTCTCAAAGAATCTATATTTTTTACAAAAAATAAAATAAAAATACACATAAAATAGTTTGGGGCCTTACACATTTTGTCCGTCTGGGCACACCTCTGTAGATTCAAAAAAAATAATTAACTTAAACACAAAAGCTACCAGTATTATTAATTAAAAAATTATATGTACAATTTTAAAGGGTCGTAACTCTCTTGAGTTCGTTTCCAGACCTATGTTTCTATGCTGGTTTTTCATGTTTTGTGATGTAGAATTATCCCCTTTATTTTCCGCTAAAATGCTGCAAACACCGTTTATTTTAGAAACTGTTTCTGTAAGGCATTGTTAAACTGTCAAGATATATTTTACATAAAATTAAAAGTGTTCCTAATTTGCTCTTGCAAAAATTAATAAAGGCAAATGATTTTAAAATATGTAATATTTAGGCGCTATATGTTTCAAAATTGATCTTTTTTTAATAGAATTTGGGAAAAAAATATTTTAAATATAAATAAATAATGTCTGTTAAAAGAACAAAGTTCATGCAAAAAAAAGTTAAAAAATTGCCCAGAGATTTAGATTTTTACGATTAAATAAGTAATAATTTTCATATTTACCTGAGCAGGCTGGAAACACAAATGTTTTTTATTTAACTCTCACAGACATTAAAAACCTAAGATTCCTTGATCTTACCTTTATGTACTTTATTATATTTGTATGGCCATTATATTATCATAATGATGCCCTCATTTATTCTGTACATACAGGATGTATTTGAAATAGGGTCCGAAATTTTAAGGGCTAATTCTACATTATAAAAGACGACAAAAAGTTTCTATAAACATATGTCTAAAAATTCGTCGTAAGGAAGCTAAACCCCTTTGAAAGTCGTTAAAATATACGGTTTTTATTTAGTAACTCAGGAACCCTTTGAGATATAGCAAAGAGGTTTTACACGTGAACTTATCTTAATAAGGCCCATCTTGGTATGTTATTTGCATTTACTTATTTTAACCAGGGGTGTGCTAAACGGGGGGGGGGGCTTATCAGTCTTTTGTCCCAAACTTTTTTCTGTGTAACTTTCTTGTAATTTAATTTGTGGAATGTGATTCCTCACGTCAAAATACATAAAAAGGTACTCTTGTTATAATATTGTAGGATTAACCGTTTTCCAGAAGAATGAATTTTAAGGTGAAATTTCACGGTTTGAGGACGAAAAATGAAATACTAAAATGTTGAGAACCAAAATTTCAATTTTAACCTACTATGGTCCTTTAAAAATTGTGCATTTTTAGGAGACCATAGCTCCCTTAGAATTTATTTTCGGAAGTACCTGTATATGAGGTTTTTTTCTTAGTTTTTGATGTAAATTCACATTGGATCATTTTAATTTCGGTTTTCAACATTTTAGTATTTAATTTTTCGTCATCGAACCGTGAAATTTCACCTTCAAATGATTTTTTCTCGAAAACGGTTAATCCTACAGTATAACAACAAGAGTACCTTTTTTTATGTATATTCCACAAATAAAATCACAAAAAAGTTACACAGAAAAAGGTTTTGGTTAAAATAAATACATGACAATAACATACGAAGATGGGCCTTATTAAGATTAGTTCACGTGCAAAACCTCGCTGCTATATCTCAAAGGGGTCCTGAGTTATTAAATAAAAACAGAATTTTTTAGCCACTTTCAAAGGGGAGTAGCTTCCTTACGGAGCTTTACATCTTTAGACATGTTTATAGGAACTTTTTGTCATATTTTCTGATGTAGAATCACCCCTTAGCATTTCAGACCCTATTTCAAAAACATCGTATATAAATGATATAGCCCTAACTTTTAAGACAAAAGGAAGTACGTTATTTTTGACGTAAAAATTGATTTACTTACCGGGTTAAATATGTAAGCGTTTTTGAACATCTGTCGAATATCCCTTATTAAACTTTCGGTAGTTGTATAATGTTCTTCACTTTCCCAATTTAGTTTTTTACGAATTCTATCCAATGCTATGGGGTTTTTGATGATTTCATAATACGCAGTATGCTAAAAATTCGAAATTTACCATTAAAATATCATTTATTTTAATATATTAGTTTTTATCTAATTATTATCAACTTCCAACTTTTAAACAAAGGTAGATTTTAATAGTCCGAGAGCTGGTGACCATTATTATTTCATTATTTTATCCCGGCTGTGTATAAAATATTTTATATATGTTTGACAGAACATTCAAATTAAGCTATTTCCAAATTGCTAGGCTCCGGATCCGGTTCCTTTGGGTGCTAGAAGCTCCAAAAGCTGTGACAATAAGCTACCAATAAATCTATTTTTAATTTGCCTAGTCATATACATTACATTTATTACATTCAGGTTAAGCTATTTTCATAGTTATATACAATAATTCTGGGGCCAAGGGGTAAGAACAGTCTTTAAAAAGTGCCCTTTGACATATGATGGGGTGAGAATCCAAGGGGTACAAGTGACATTTTTGGAAAAATGGAGTTAAGTGCGGTTGTGGATAGTTAATAGATATGAAATGTTGTTGGCAAAGGGATAGAAGTAAATCTCTGTCATGTGCTGAGATATAGCGCCGTAAAAATCATATACTTAAAAAATCGGCTGTTTTGTTTGGAATCCTAGGGGAACAAGTGATACGGACTGTCCGAGAAATCACGATAACTTAAGAACGCTTTAAGCTAGAGACTTGAAATTTGGCAAAGAGGTATGCTACTAAAAGTTCTCGCTCGGTTTTTTTTTTGGTAAATATTGGGGTGGGGCGAGGGGAGCAAATAGAGGAAAATACAATATATTTTCAGAAAAAATTGAAAATTGCTATATAGGGGGTTTTGAGGTTGCTGAAATTGAATTGAATCGAATGACTTAATTGTCACGTGTACCCCTCAACCCATCATATGTGATACTCAAAAAGTCCAAACCAAATGTTTTTCTCTAATCAATAAAAGTTAAACCATGCAATAATACAAATAAAAAACTTTCACGTCTTTCTTGAACATTTAGGAACGATATATTTTTCAAAATTGTACTCTAGAGTCCTGTTTTTAAATAGACACACACACCACAAAACTACGATTTTTAATAAGAATTTTAACTACGCTAGAGCAACATGCAGTTATGTTAAATAGTATTTACCTTCTCCTAAAATTTTCCATAATTGTTTAGATGGTTAGTTGTGAAGTTAGTTGAATGAAAATGAATACAATGATATTAGAATTATCTTTTATTAGTAATTAATTAATAGTTACAGAATAACGCCGATTAAAATCAACCAAAAAATAATTTTTTTGCATTTTCGGGTTTAGAATCTCATAAAACGTCCAGAAAATGTGAAAAAGGAGGGTGTTAAAAAAATGTTTGTCTGTCTGTATGTCACCAAACGATGCAGGACCTTTAATATTTGCGTCACATCAAATATGGTTAACATTGGCTTATGGCAAGGGCAGAGCCGGCCTTTGTATGAATCAAGTGAACCCCTTGCTTCAGGGCGCGAGCTTAGAGGGGCGCCGTCGAGTGGCGTTTTTTAGCCTGAGTTTTTTACTTCAGGGCGTTTTTTTTTCTAGTGCGCCAAGTTTTGGTAGAAACCGTCAGAGACAAAGTTCTCGAGGGTATTTTTTTGGGCACCCATTTTTTTTTTGAGGGCGCCAAGTTTGGTAGAAACCGTCAGAGACAACGCGCTTTTTTTCTTGAGGGTATTTTTTTGGGCGGTGCAAAGTTTTGGTTGAAACCGGCAGGGACAAAGCTTGAGGGTGTTTTTTGCCAGGGGCGCCAAGTTTAAGGCTTGCTTCAGGGCGCCGAAATGCAAAGGTCCTAGGCAAGGGGGGCAAAATGGACAAAAACTATAATTTTTAGCATTATCTCACTTATTATTTATAGTAGGACAATTTTTTTTGCATAAATGAAAATAATGTTTAATTCCCTACAAAAACATATGTGAACATTTTTATCGTAGGACTATTAGTTTCCGAGATATAGGCATTTTAATAAATTTTGATATATTTAATTAGATGTCAAATTTTGACACTAGTAAAATTTCAATCATAGGTAAAATTAATGTCAATTCACTCTACTTTTAATAAATTTCTGTTAATGGTGCGTCCAGAAAAACAATCCGATAAAGCTTTAAAGAAAAACCCAAAGGAAATGGTCCAAAAATACAGGAAAAGTGAAGTTTTGATATCTTATTTTATTTTTTTTTATTTTCCACTCGTCTAGAACAGGTACCCGGTTCACATTTTTAAGTTATTTTTGATTTTAAGCAAGTTTTGGTTGATTTTAAATGGATTTAAAATATATGTCGAGTCTTACCTCTGGGCCAAGAACCTCTCTGAAAGGTAGACTGAGATCATATTGACAATACAGTTCTAGTACTAGTCTCTCGGCAATTTTTCTCTCTTTAATGCTTAACTCGCCTTCTTTTTTCTCGCCCATAATATTTTGCGGAATATCCGCAAAATTCATACACAGCAAACATTGCCACGTGTCATTTTCCCTAATAGAGAAAAATATTTCGTCTTTATCGAGTCTATTTTTTTCAAAAAACCAAAAATAGTAATTATATACCAAGGTAGAAAAGATATTTTTTATATCCGAGCGTATTATATCCCGAGATGTGTAGCATCGAGGGATATAAGAGTGAGTTGCTATAATAGTCTTCTCTAGCCTGGTTTATATATTACTTTTTTCACTACTAGCACATTAAATAAATTAAATAAATTTTATTCTTATTATTTAAACGTTTTTTTATCAATAATAAATTTTTAAAAATTTACGCATTATTCTGTCAAAAAATTATATTTAATTTATTTATTAGTGTTAATTTAATATGTTAGTATTGTATTGTGAACGTTATTTTAATGATTTTACGACGGATATTACAATTTGTTGACGGTTTTTGAGGTAGGTAGACATAACCTCAAAATATTAAATTATTATCCATGTTTTTACTATCAGGTTGACTTTCTTTTCACTATTTTTAGTATGTGGCCTGAAGATGTCCCATATTGTTTAGGGAATAAACATATGTAGCCAGTCGAAATAGAAATATAATTATTTAAAAAATTGTGGAGAAGACTTCAAGTTTTGTTTTATATTTTGAAATATTTTACTCCACTTTAAGAATGGACAATAGATTATTTGAAAAAAATATTATTGCTCTAGGTGAAGAGATTTAATTTATCGGATTAAATAAATAATGGTATGTACATTAGTAGTGGAAAATAATACTTACTCAACACTCAAGTTTGGTATATGACAGTACTGATGGAAAACTTTCGGACATTTATCACAGCACACTAGTTCGCCTCCGTCCATACAGACGGCGCACCAGTCCTCGTTCGGATCGTCCTTTGACGTTTCCGGCTCGCTCTTAATTTTCCTCAGCGCCGGCGGGGGCGCGCCAGTGGTATCGCCTGTCGAACTATCCACGTGGGGCGATCCACCTAGTGAAATAAAATAATAAAAATATATGAATATTTTATCAGTTTGAAAACTCACATCTAAAAATGAAAATCAAGAAAACAACGTCTCAAGTTCTTTTTTTTGTCAGGGTTACTTATTGTTCAGCCATTCAACAAATACATCAGGTTTTTTCGACATACCGGTCTCCTATTGGGGCCACCTCCGTTTAAAAAATATAAATTTTCTAAACAAACTTGATTTAACAAAAATAAAATTGGTACTGGCTAATAACTAATTAGTAATTAGTCTAGCAACAAAAGCCAAACTGCTAGAGAAATAAAAATAAAACTTCGTATCTTTCTACTGTAAAAAAAAACAACAAAGCCTCATAATTTGTTCAAAGTGTAACATTTTACTTTACTACTTTACTTATTTAATTTATTACACCTTGATTCCTGGAAGGTTTATATTCTTTAAAGTACTGTCACAAAAAAAGGCAATGAAATTCAAATTTCATACCTCCTTGTTTAATCTTTTATGTCTTTTCTTAAATTTAATAACCATTTCAATTATAATATTGAATTTTTCTTATTTTGTTGTTGCGAAGTACGTCTGTAGTGTTTATATATCATGTTGGCGCTTGACCTTGCGAATTGTAGCATTTATTCCGCCATCAATATAAGCCAGCCGCGACCGATGCCAGTCAGTAATTAGTATTCAATTGCTCTACAACGCGTACGGTGCGTTTATACGCGTGTTTATTGTACTCTCGCACGACAAATCATACAATCAAAGCTATGAACTTTCTATGAATATATAGGCAAACTGCTCTCCCAAAATGCAATCGCGCGCTTAATAGGATAAAGGTGTATCTACAGCATTCCAGAGAAGAAATACTAGATCAGAAGAGCTTGTAAAGGAATAAGGTAATACATCTTTATCTAGCGCTGGTCCTTAATTACATTTCAATTATTTTTACCCTAAGCTTTTACACTCCTGCTTACCTTTTTGTCGGCCCTCAGCTAAAACCTGTACACCATTAGAGTCCAATTTTGCGATAGTTGCCATCAAATCGTTCACCGAATCCTCACAAAATTTGTCCATCTTGCGTTCCGCATCGGACCGACCTTAAAATATTAAAAAAATACTTAAATCAACGATATCTACATACCATGACAGAAAAATAGTCTAAGAGCTGGTGACAATTTTTATTTCATTAATTTCTCCCAGCTGTATTTTATATATGTCTTAAAGTACATTCAAATTAAGCTATTTTCAAATCGCCAGGTCCTGGATCCGGTTCCTTTGGATGCTAGAAGCTCCGAAAAGGTGGTGAAATGGGGTCACCGAAAAATATATTTTTAACTTGCCGAGTCGACCATATTAAATTTATTACATTTAGATTAGTCTATTCTTACAGTTTTACACAATTATTCAGTAGGCCAAGGGGTAAAAAATGCTTTAAACAGTTTATTTGACATATGTCAACACTAAAAAGTCTAAATAAATTTGATTTAATCAAAATGTCATTTCATAAATTTTCATTTATTTAAAAAATTAAGTATCACATAAAAAGAGCCTTTGACATATTATGTCAAAGGCACTTTTTAAAGACTGTTCTTACCTCTTGACCCCATAATTATTGTGTATAACTATGAAAATAGCTTAATCTAAATGTAATAAATGTAATGTATGACACAGTAGGTTAAAAATATATTTTTGTAGCTCATTGCCAGAGCTTTTGGAGCTTCTAGCACCCAAAGGAACCGGATCTGGAGCCTAGCAATTTAAAAATAGGTTAATTTAAATTTACTTTAAGACATAAATAAAATACCACCAGGAGTAGATAATGAAACAAAGATGGTCACCAGCTCTCCCAGTAAAACCCAAATAAACATGATAAATGTTACTTGAAGTGGTTAATTTTACCTTGGTGGGGGCTTGGGGTCTTCGGATTCGTCGACGTGACAGTTGATGGTAAATTTTTATTTTCCGTGCAAGCCGGTTGTTGCTGCTGCTGCTGCTGCTGATGTTGCTGTTGCGGTTTTAATGTTATCTTGAAGTTATCATTGATCGATGGCAGGCCCATGCTACGGGCGTTAGCCATTCCGTTACCAAGGGTGTTGTTGGCCCCCTGTTGGGGGGTATGCCATTTCAAACCGGGGCTGTTTCCCGGGGGGGCCGTCGTCTGTTGGTTCGTTACTTGGGGCCCATTGCCTTGTTGAGACTGTTGTCCCTAATATTAAAACATACCGGGTAACTTTTTGCAACAAGTAAATTTTTACTCCGAGTTAAAACATTACTTTTTAAATTTGAATTTCGCACCTGCAAGATTCCTTGCAGTCCCGAGTGGGGAAACAATTCGACAGTTCAAACCACTCGATCCTGCAAGAATTCATCAGATTGAAAACTGATTAAATATTAAAAAAAAAAATAATAAACGCAAAACTTTAAACTGCATTAAATTATACAATATTTCATGGTAAAATATATATCTTTTTGCTAATTTTGCTACAGTTTTCTTTGCTTTTATATACAAGAGATGACACCACATGTGCTCATTCTAACACCGTCTCTAGAGCTAGAATGGTTTCATTATATGTTTGAAAAGATTGTGTATTTTCTTTCTATCTAAACTAGTCGTAGAAAAATATTGTTTTAATCACTTACCGGTTGCATTTGAAACCCCAATCGCTGCTGTAAACTGGGCTGTTGCATTCGATTTTGTACGTTGTTGTTCATAAGCATTCTCATCTGGTTGTTCTGATTTTGGGCTCTAAATTGAACCTGTTGCTGCATGTGCTGGTGGTTCGGGAACCTTTGAAACTGCTGCGCCAAGTGCGGCGTGACCGCTTGGTACTGGTCGGGCCCCGTGCGTACGTAAACGGCGCTAGGGTTGCTCTGATTGTTGTTGGGTTGCAAAAGATGGCGCAAGTTGCTCCTGTCTTGCATCATGGGGTGCGTTGAAGAAGATACCTAATACAGATTCGAACTAATCAGTTTTTCATTTTTAGTGGCGGAAATGTTGAAATCAACGCAAAAAAAATAAAGAAGAAGAAGAAATTTTTCATTTAAAATTATACATTTCATTATATACACGGTGTTTGCAGTCTTTTGGCGGAAAATAAAGGGGATGATTCTACATCATAAAACATAAAACATAGGTCCGGAAACGAAAACTAAGAGAATAACGAGCCTTTAAAAAGGATCCGCCAAAAGACTGCAAACACCGCGTATGACGATTGACAACGAGAGAACATAATATTATAATAACTCAACATTTTTAAGTCCCTTACCTGATTTATGCCCATGCTGTTTGGTAACCTTAACAAGGCCCTTTGCTGACCTTGCGGCGATCTTACTCCCAGCCGGTTTAAATTTATTTGCTGTAAAGTCATTGCAGCATGACTTTGGTTCATGTTCATATTGGGAGGTCCCATATTGTTTGTTAATCTGGCCACTAAAATTAAAATAAAACAAGTCATTTGGGGCTCTCACTAAATTTGTACTTATCTCACGGTTTGCCGTTGTTCAATTTTAGTTTGACTTTGGAAAAAACTCAATTTTCTTGTATAATTTCTTTACTTATAATGTAAATCTCAATTTAAAACCCAAAATCAAATAATCTATCGGGCGAAACATTTTTAAACGCAAAAAAGGGTCACGTGACGTCCATAATTTTTGAATCACTAGGTCAATTTGAACAAAAGTTTCATTGTCAAATTAACCTATTTATTAAAAAGCTACGGAGGTCACGTGTCCCTTTTTTGCGATTAGAGAACGTTTCGCCCGATAGATTGATTTTTGGTTTAACAATTATATTTCATTATAAGTAACCATAAGTCAAAATAAAAGTGAATAGCGGCGAACCTTGATTTACTAACACTGTTTTTAAAGTTATGTAAATAATCCTTTTCCCAAATATTTAAATTACGCCTATCTCGGGATTTTTATTTAACTTTCCCCTCGAGACAAGCGTAACAGTTTTTAACGTTTACGGGGAAAACACAATACAATATCCACTGTGAGTAGTGTAGTTGGCCTGAACTTACCAATATTACTTTGTTGTTGATGTTGTTGGTTAAGATTCATATTATTCTGATTCATATTATTCTGATTCATATTTGAACCCATATTGTTCTGACTCATATTTGGGCTCATATTTGGGCCTATATTGCTTTGATTCATGTTGTTCAGGTTCATACCTTGCCCCATTGCAGAGTTCATACTCTGATTTTGATTCATGTTCATGTTTTGATTTTGACTCATGTTCTGGTTTTGATTCATTGTTTGAGTTTGGTTTTGATTCATGTTTGAATTCATATTAGATGCCATTATTTGGTTTAAATTCTGATTCATATTTAAACCCTGCTAAAATGGTAATTATTAAGAAAAGTAATATTTTTTATTGATTAATTACACAGGTCAACAGCTACAAAATTTAATGTACCTTTCTACTACACACCGTTTTCGTGATAATTGATTCCAAAATTGTTAAAATAGACAAATTAGAATTTTAACCAATTACACAATATTCTTGAAAATGAGTATCCTCGGGTTTTTGAGGTTGCTAAAACCCAATACGATGTTAAAAATTTTAAATTTAAAACGGCGGATCTAAAATGGCGTCGAAATTTTAAAAATTTCAATATTTTTTGCAGAAAATTGGTGATCAAGTATTTTTGAGGTCGCTGAAACCGAATCCGATGTTGAAAATTCATAATCAAAATGAATGATCCAATATGGCATCAAAACAGACAATACGATATGGCATTTTCTAAATGGTTTCAGCGACCTCAAAAATAATTAATTACTAATTTTCGGCAAAAAATACTGAAATCTTTTTAATTTCGACGGCATATTGTATCCGCCATTTTGAATTTTAAATTTTTAACATCGGATTCGGTTTGAGCAACCTCAAAAACCCATTTTCAAAAATACTGTGTAATCTGTCAAAATTCTAACTAATTTGTACATATATATTAACAAGTTTGGGATTAATTATCTCGAAAACGGTGTGTAGTAGAAAATCTTTAGTAATCAGGCCAGTAAGTAGGTATTAGGTAGATTCAGAATCCGTTGACAGGACCCAAGTTTCTTGAAATATATTTTATTTTGTAGAGCTGTGTTATTGCAGAATTATTTATTTCGTATTACATTTTTCTTACCTGATACTGTTGATTATTGTTTCCATATTGATTGTAAGGAGGTGCTGGAGCAAGCATCCTGGACGCTTGGAAATTGGGGGGATTGATTTGGGGATGGTGCGGGCTGATTGGAGAAGGAGATTGCTGAGGTGTTCTGCTAACACCCGGACTAACGGAAGAGTGGGGAGGAGGTTGAGGGGAAGGAGAATCTTGGGAAGGGTAAACTCGACCATCCACAACAATTTGACCAATAGTAGACATAGCTGTAAAAATTTGTGATTAATAACAACTTTTTTTTTAAACAAATAACAATTAAGAAATATCATTCAAAGTCTATTTTTACCTGATGTTAATCCTTTGAACGAAAGCATGAAATTAAATTAAGTATGAGAAATAAAATTCCGACGGTAAGCGACTGCGGTAAATTCGCCGCTAAATGACCTACCTTTGATCAATTCAGGAACTTTATCCAGTGCCAAATGTATCCTAACCGGTATTTCCGGATTAGGAATATCCGCCCGTTTGCATTTGATCCGTTTTAAATGCTCAGTCACTTGTTTCTTGCTGTACAGCAACGCCATATCGCTGCCCCTTTCCAACGCATGCTGCGTAAACTCTATGCAGTGGTCTGTCATTCTGGATAGTTGTTCCAAGGCTTCTTTCTTTTCTTGAAGGGTTTTTTGCTTTGAATCGCACACTTCGGACAGCTTGGCCACCAACTGCTTGCCTCTCACGTTTATTGTGTTTGTTAGCCTGTAAGAATATACCTGATTATTTTTTAATACAAACGGATGTAACAACCTAACTCTTTGGTTGAGGTCGGGTTTTCCGCCTGTGGTGTTTTTGATACTAATGGGATGGCGTAACGGAGAAAATACAATTTAAAAAAATACTTTAACGCTTGAAACGCCCTAAAAATCAGTCAATAAGAATACAGGGCGTATACTTAGCTTTCTATACGTCTGACGTATAAATATATAAATAGCCTGTTCCATGTAAACTACATTACGTCCGACGTCCGACGTAACATAACCTAACTGTTTGGTTTAGATCAGTTTTTTCGCCTGTTTGGTGTTTTTGACGCTAATGGGTGACGTAGCCCTCTTATTTAAATGGGGAGAATACAATTCTGACGAAAAATATACCTTAAAAGATTAAATAACCCTAAAATTCAGCCAATAAGAATACAAGAGGTACACTTAGCTTCGTATGCGTCGGAAGTGTTAATAGCCTGTTCTTTTTTAATAAGAGTTAATGTAAAATTATTACTATAAACCCAAATTAGTGTTGTGGCTTATGATAAAATGAGTTACTTTAAATGACCAGAAAATTATATTATTGATATAAGTTAAAAAATGCGGAAAAAATGGAAATAATAAATTATTACGCATGCCTGTGGGTTTAAAAAATCCACCAGCTACTTTTCAAAGTATAATAGTCGATAATAGTATTAAATATATTTTAAAATATAAAAAAAGAATGGACTTACTTTACCACAAGTTGTGTAATTTCTCTCACTAAACCTTGTTTCTTATCAGTAATTAGATTTTGACGATCTTCAATCACCTTCATCGCACTTGTAAGCAGTACTCTTTTGTACCTAAAATTAAAAAATATGTTTAAAAAAAACAACTAGGTATAGATTAAAATTAAATAAAATTAAACAATATTCACCCAACATCTTTAAGCATCTCTGCAATATACTTTCTGGTTTCAGACGCAATTTCCGTGGTAAATTTGTACTTGTGTTCTCTGTGTTCCAACAACTGACAATCTCGACAAGTGAGCTTATCACAACTTTCACAGAAAAGTGACAGTTTCTCGTGAGGGTGGTTTGTGCAAAACAACGTCGAGATTGTGTTAGAGGCTGAATTTATTTCGGATAAACCGTCCTCTTTAGGTTTTATTGTGTGATCCTTTGTAATTTTTAATCTAAAAAAGATATTAAACAATTATTTTTGGTCAAAAATAAAAATAAAACAAGTATTATTATCTTTGTAGTTACTGCTACACTGTTACTACCATCAGTTTGTAATACTCCTAAATACAAATATGTCGCATATTTGTCTTTCTTTTCTTTAATCATGACAGTTTTTTATTTTAAAGTTACTGATATATATACACTTTATATACTTTATATACATATATATGTATATACTTTAATACATAAAATAAACATTAAACGAGTTCTTCTCAAAATGCCATTTTTCAAAACGGTTCCAAAAATTAAAAAAACTATTTAACATATTGACTTTAATCTTTCGGCAATTTGTCGAAAATCATGTTTGCGAGTTAACTAATGTACAATTTTATTTCAAATCCGTTTTTGGCCGGAAAAATGGCATTTTTTTATTTTTTTCACTAAAATACGCATGGATTTTTTTTTTAATTTTGACTAATGCGACATTAGCGAACTAAAGGACGTAATTTTTAACAAGACTGTTTTTGGTTTTTGTGTTTTAGACCAATGGGGGCGGAGCTATCTCTGGAACCGTCTGCCATGTTATTTTTGAGGTGTCAACTTCAGCGCGTGCTGCACATTTATGAGGGCAAAAAAATAAAAAATAATTTTTCTGTTGACTTTAAAGAGTTGCCTAATACAGGTTTTCTATAAAAAAAGATCAAAAAATTGTCAATTTTTGCCTCGAAAATCAGAACAACCCCTTAAAGGATAACTGTTATTTGAGAAAAAAAACTTACCTTTGATGGGCTTGAACGCAACTGTCGCATATAAACTCGGAGCAGTCGGTGCAGTAACTGGTTGCAGAAGCGTCATCACTGCAACTGCTGCACTTCAAATCAGAATTTTTTGAAGTGTTCGGATCCTCGACATTTGATGCTTCGAGTAGAAATTGGTTCTCAATAAACTTGTTTGTGTCACAGAATACTGCGCAAATCGGACATTGGATTTGTATTTGCATTTGTCCTGAAAAATAATACATATTTAAGGGGTCTTTCTAATTTTAAAAATATATACTTATATATTTTTTTAAACATTTTTTTTTTATAGATATATATATATATATATGTAGATATATATATATATATGTAGAAAGAAAAAATATCTCATTTCGATATTTTGTAGGTATGTTTATTTATATCGATTTATATTCAAAAAATACAAATAAAAAATATGTTTTAGTGCCATTTTCGGCCATATATGTATTTTTTTTTTGAAAAAAACGTCAAAAAACGGCAGTCCATGATTTCGGCCGTTTGGATTATTATTCAGTATTGAAGTCGCTATAGCCCGGACTAGAAGAGAATCTTTTGGCCAAAAAATAACAAAACGACGTTTTTCAAAAAATTTATTTTTTTTTGTATTTTTTAAATATAAATAAACATATCTACCTACAAAATTTCACAATGATATCTTTTTCTTTTTGTATAAAAAAAAATATCTAAAAAAAAGTTATTTTTAATTTTGAAGGTAGAAAGATCCCTTAACTAAATTTGCTAGTTTGACTAGTTTTTATCAGTTTTGGGGACAGGGACAATAATTTATAAATTTTACAATATTTTTGTGAAAAATGGTATATAAAACTGAATTTGATAATAAAAAAATCAACTCCACCCATGAGGGACAATAATTTTAGCAAAGAGTGGAGGTGGAAAATCAACATCCCCAATGAAAAACTGGCCCTCCTCCTCCTTGTAGTATTATTATTGTAAATCTTTAGCTGTAAGAAAAAATTGACCAGCGATGTTTCTTTTCTATAAGACTCTTGTGTGTGAAGGTATTTTTTCTAATACCTCCTTAAATATTTACTCCTAGTTACATATTAAATTTCTGTAGAGCCTATATGCTATATGCCTGTCAGTGGGGGAGGGAGATTTCGAAAATTTTATCGCGAAAAAAAAATATTGCGAAAATATTTCGCTAAAAATTTTTTTGCGCGCAAAGGATTAACAGCGATAAACCTTAACCGCGAAAAAATATTAAAGCGAAATAAAAATAGCGAAGACTATAACCGCGCAAAGTTTTAATAATAGCGAAAAATATATAGCGAACGGGGAGAAATCACTAATTCAATACTATCCAGGCGCAAAATCTACGCCGTGTCTATTGCTAAGTGTTAAAATGTAAGCGCGATCATATTATTGCGCGTTAAAAGTATGCGCGATTATATTTTTGCGCGGTAAAAGTATGCACAATTTATATTGTCGTGGTACATTTTTTTGGCTAGATCCCTGTCAGTACTTGCCTAGATATAACTTATATCGAGTGTTACTTGCCTAGATATTACTTATACTGAGAGGTAAACTTCAATTAAAAATTTGTACATTGAATTTTTGAATTCCAATTTCAAGGAATTTCTATAGAAATTACAAGTAATTGGTATTCCAGGGAGGTTTATCACTTGTCTTATATGGTAAATTTATTATTAACTTACCTGATGCATCATGCTGATCATACATCTTCAAATTAATACAAACAGAGCAAGCGTTATGTAGACACTCCAATAATTTAGGCTCATCGGTTGAACTTAAAACTTGGTCACAAAAAGCACACTTAAATACAAACTCATTTCCAGTTGTGGGGCTTTCTACATCATTTCCAGACTCTTCCGGAGGGGTTATCTCCACTTTTTGGGGCTTTTGTAGAACATTAATATTTACAGCAACTGGATCTAGATTTTGTATAATCGACTCTAGAGGCTCAGAACTTGGTGCAAGAGGATCTGTATCTAGGGCTAAAGGGTCTGTGTCAGGAGCTAACGGGTCCACAGCAGGATCCATTGGGAATCTTAACGAATTTTCCAAAGAAGACGTTTCCATCGCGTTTGGGGGGTGATTTGTGAGATTATTTGATGTATCATTCATAATAGCATCAATTAAGAGGTCCTGATTAAGGTTATTTACATCCTCAGACGATATAATTACTCTTTCAGCGGAATTTGGATCCATCATAGGAAGAAAGCACGAAGCGTCCAACAATAAATCATTTTCAGCCATGGTAAACAATTTTCACAACACTTCACTTGAACTTTCTCCCCGATTTCTAACACATTTAGGCAAAATTTTTCTTCATAAAAGTTCGCAGATACATGTTTAAAGATTTTTCGATTATTTAATAAACATTATATCGGTTTTATGGCGCAATTTATTGTTTTATTTCAGTTTAATAACATTTTTTTATGCGAAACCAGCAAGAAACAGAAAATTGATAATGAAGATCTGTATTATACCAACCGTTTTCGCATTTATGTAAAAAATCCCCAATTATAGAAAAAAATATATTTATAATAAACTTGAAAACCATATAATACTTTTAAAACTAATTAAAATCTAGTCTTAAATAACATTATGTTTTAAAAATTATTTTATTTTTTTTTCTTTACCAAATAAATGCAAAATAGGTGTTGTCTGGTGGAATTTTTTTTGTGAAGTTGGTCACGCATGGTGAAAGCAGTCCAAATTTCTCTTTGACGTAAATTGACAGTTTTTATAATGAAATTTTACAATAAATAATAATATTCTAAATTAACAATTCTATTAAACAATAATATCCATATTTATGGCCTACAAACAACTTGATACATTAAATTAAACATAAAGCTAAGTATGACAGAAACCGAAACCCCCATATTACCTGAAAATGGAACTGTGTTAAAAGAAACAAAATTAAATGTGAACGTGTTAAAGGACCTGTGTAAAAATAATGCAGAATACTTCTCAAAAGATAACAGTGAAAATGGGCAAAGATTATATATTTCTTTTTTGGCCATAGTCGATGGGTTAGATGTGTTATGGCCTCGATACAAACGTATAGAACAACGATGTTCTGACTTTGATTTTGATGAAAATACGCCTGGAAATGGTTATAGAAGCTTTATAAGTGTTGTTAACGCATCTGTTGATGGAGCTATACAGCTAAACCAAAGAGTAATGTTAAAACGGGCAAGTGTCTTGTTTCGAAAAAATACAATTACAAAGTAAGTGGAAGGTTATAATGTATAGTTCTGCATTTTAAGCAAATATTTAACAGATTTTTCATGGGATTAAGTAAATATGTTTATTATTATAACTAACTTAATTTTGATTTTTATAGAAATCAAAATTATTTTAAGATGATATAAAAAGCCTATACCTACAACAATTAAATAGCAATGTATGTAACTAAATATAGGGCAACCTTAAAGGTTAATGGTGTGAGCGACAAAGTTTTGACTAAAAGAATGTTTCAAAAAATAGCTTAGAAAGAAAACTTTTCAACAAAAAAGTTTAAACAAGAAAAAGTTCTTGTTGCTAAAAAAAAAATGCAAAAAAAAAACTTTGAAAAATAATTTACAAAAAAAATAAGCAAAATAGTGCCAAAAAATCGTCTTAGCGTTAGGAAAAAATAGAAAAATTTAGTCAAATACTGAAAAGTATAAAGCTGCACTAAATTTGATAAAAAATTGATCACAAAAAAGTTGGGCTAAATAAAAAATATATATTTTAGGGATGTAGAATCGTATTCCCATTTAATTTCGAGCTTGGACACATGTTTGAAGCATCTAGAAACATTGCTATCCTGGAGTTCTGGAAGTAACTTATTTCCAGATGAAGCTCACTCACCTGTTGAACTTTTATCTCATTGTGAAGATATCAATCAGTATTGTTTTTATGGTAGGACCATGGGATTTCAGGTAAAACTGTCCTAAACAAAATTAATAAAAAAAAATTTCAAAAAACTTTGATTTTTTTGAAATGTACAAATGTAAAATAGTTTTCATTCCCTTTGAGCTGACACTAGAACAGTGGTTTAGCCACTAGAAAACTGAACTAGAGTTAACACACTTAGTATCCTTACTTCAAACCCCTTCATTTTATACTAAAGAGGCTTTTGGGTCAAATGATCTTTTTACTCTTTTCACTCCATTGCTAAATTTATGTTAAATATCATCAGAGTTGATACTTTCATTACAATTACCTGGTCAGATGAGGAATTTTAAATTGTTTCTAATTTTTGGTGACTTTGTTTAATAAATACCTATGCCGAATAAGATTATAATATATTGTCTGTATACAGACATATAATTTTATTTGGCATAGATATGTATTAAACAAACTCACCAAAAATAAAAAATAATTTAAAATTCCTGTTGTCCGAACCTGTTATTGTAATGAAAGTATCAACTCTGATTATTATCAAAGATTGTTCAATGACAGTTGCCATGAAGTTGAGTAGCAGTGGAGTAAATAGTCAAAAGATTGTTCAACCCAGGGCCGGATTCAGGGGGGGGGGAGATTCCCCGGGGCCCGAGTAGGGCCCGGCGAAATTTTTCTGCCAGGGGTAAAGCTTTTTTTCAGAGGCAAAGAAATTTTTTTGCGAAAATAGGGACCTGGGATTAAAGTTTGTTTGGGGCCCGGGCTGGCTGTGTTCGGCCCTGGTTCAACCCAAACACTCTTTAGGTTTTGAGGTATCATTACTTTCTTCTTCTTCTATCATTGCTGTAATTGTTTAATTTTAACTTTTTTAGTATTGTGAATCTCTCAGAAATGTACTTCAATTTATCGCAATCTCAATGGCTATATTTTCCGAGGCTTATTACAGTCAGGGATCGCTGTTTTCGAAAGCAACTAGCCAGGTCCGGACTACAACCAAATATTTAACAGATCCGGAACAAAGGGCCAGAAGAATAGTAAATATCTCTCAAAATGCAGATGTTGATTTTTGCAAAGCTTTCTGGTTTTTGTCTGAAAGCGAAATCATGAACCATGTACCAAATGTGGTCTCACCTTCTGTGGCTATCTCGAAAATTATTAATATACCTCCAGAAGAGATGAGCCTAATTGTAAATGGTAGAGAAGTTGAGGTACCTGTACCCACATCGCATATTGGTAAGTACAAAATCTAACTTTTGAATCCGCGGTTCCAGGTGTTCATTTAGTCTGGCCAGTTGTTTCGTCAAACTGGCGGGGCGTATTATGTCTACATCATCATCAGAAGCAGTGTACAAGTTCAACTATAGTTTTTTACCGTATTTCTAACTAAAGATCCAGCCAAGCAATTTCCATGGAAACATGACAGGGATCATGAAAAGGTTAAAAATACAAAAACGGTTCCTACACGCCTGGAAAGTCTGAGAAACCTAGAAAATGCCTGAAGTTCAGTTAGTTACCTAAAATATCTGGAGTTTTAAGAATTTTCTTAATAAATATTCTTACCATTTTTTGAAAGAATACCTGGAAAAATGAATTATTTTAATTGAATTTATAGGTAAAAAACCGATTCAAGTCAGACTGATAAGCCACAAAATCCACAAAGGAATGCTGGGGGAGGCATCAAATGATAAAGCAGAACCGCCTTCTAAAGGATTGCTCATTCACTGTCATGGCGGCGGATTTGTCGCTCAGTCGTCAAAATCGCACGAGGGATACTTGAGGGATTGGGCAAAACACCTAGGCGTCCCAATTTTGAGTATAGATTACAATTTGGCACCCGAAGCGCCGTTTCCAAGGGCGCTGGAAGATGTGACGTATGCATATTGTTGGGCGTTGAAGAATCACGATCTTTTGGGAAGCACAGGTAAAATAATAAAGACATCAACGCTTCTCGTTATTTCATTGGTGGGAATCTCGCGCATGCGAAAACAAGGTTCTTTCTGGAATGGTTTACCTTTACTTACCTTATCCCTTTTGTAATTTTTATAGTGTTTTTATTCAGATGGTATATTTTTCATATTGTTCAGTATTTTATTTATAGGTGAGAGAATAATTGCTGCTGGTGACTCAGCTGGGGCAAATTTAGTTCTATCTACAACTCTAAAATGCATAAATTTAGGACTTCCAACACCTATGGGGATTTTCGTGGCTTATGTACCGACTGTTGTTAATTTTATTCCTTCTCCCGGACGTTTGTTATGCATGATGGACCCATTACTACCATTTGGGTTTATGATGAGATGTTTAAAAGGTAAGAATTCTTGGTGTGGCTCTTGAATTAAGTTTTAAACTCCTGTTTTGATGTTTCCAGCATATGCTTGTCCAGAAGTTTGCAAGGACAAAGGAAATGGTTCAGATACCGAAAGTTTTGAAGAAATTTCTGAATCCGATCTTTTGGAATTGCAGGCTCAGAGATCTCCAGTTTCTGAGATTTCTGATACACTTACCTACGGTTCTATGACTTCAAACAACACTGAACATGACGAATCCAAGTTTAACGAATTGAATGTATCAGAATTATTAGAGACTTACGTTTTAGGTAAGTCAGTATATACGTCTTTCTTTAGTGATATGATCCGGGTTTGTTAGCAGAAAAATAAGGTTTCTTGTTTTTAATATATTGTTGAACTATGACCCGTGTGTATGTTTACATCTTAAATTAGTTCAATTTAACAAAAATCGTATTATTTCTAAAGTTTTAGTGCTTCTTTTAACTTAAATATGTTACTTCTGATATGTTTAAGATGTAAACATACGCACGGGTCATAGCTCAGCAAAACGCGGTATGCAGTATGTCTGTTAGCTGCACATTACAAAGGGCATACTGAACCACGTAATATTTAAAATGTTTTACTATAAAATAAAAATATATAAGTAGATGTGCGATTTAACTTTCAAACCCCAATAGCAGTTATATAAAATATTTTTTTTTTCTTATTCCAGACTCAGAAACAGATACAGATGGAAATAAAGTCCCAAAATTAAGAATAGAAAGCAACGCCTCTGCAAGTTCACTAGATACATCAATTCAAGCGAAGGTATCAAGTATAGTTTCCAATTTAAGGGGCAGATTTTACAGATTATTGGGTGATAGTAGACCTTCAGGGGCTGAAAGATTTTTAGATATTAACAGAGAAGGAAGTTTATTAGACGAATTTAGGTTTGTGGTACCGAAGAACCCGTACTTAAGTCCGTACTTTGCAAGTGACGAGGATTTAAGTCAGTTTCCACCAACCAAAGTACTTGTAAGTATTTCTTTTTAAACCATATGGTATTTTTTCTATTATTATTTTTATCTTTTGTATTTTAGACGGTAAATTTTGACCCATGTGTCGATGATTGCGTAATGTTTGCTAGAAAATTAAAAAATTTAAATGTTGATGTGAGTTTGGAAATACTCGAAGGCCTACCTCATGGATTTTTAAATTTTTCATTGGTAAGTTAAAAGACGTCATAGAGTTCCGTACATAAAAAATGTTTAAATTAAATATTGGTTCTTTAGCTCATTTTGATGTTTCAGGTTTCAAAAGAGGCATATGAAGGTTCAAAATTATGTATTCAGAGGATAAAAGAATTATTTAATTTAAATGAAGAAAATGAATCATCTTGTCCATGTCCAAAAGAGTAAAAATAAACTAAACTAAATTAAAAATTATATACTTCCAATGTACTGTACTTACGAAAAAATGGCAGTATTCAAATTGGTCTATATAGGTACTTTCAGGGCAGCGATTGTAACCTAACTTTTTTATGGAATTTTTCTTTCAACCTCAAAATCAGATCTATGTTCTATTTCTTTCGCTATGGGTCTTAACTCTCATGGTTTTTTATATTTTTAGTCATAGCTACAATAACTTTGACTATTTTTTTTTATAAAATTTGTCCAAAAAAGAAATGTGCTCCAACAATAAGGTATTTTTGTATTGTTAAGTTTTTGATATAAAGTAAATTTCAAACATGGAAAAATATTGAACTAATGTAAGTACTAATATTGCCTGCAAATCACGCTAATCTTGAATGCAAATTAACTTTGAGTGACTCGCCAACGCAAACCAACAGTTTGTCCTGTTAGTAGGAAGTCTACACATTATAAAATAATTTTCTGTGAATGGATTTAAATTTTCTGATTAAAATTTACATACAATAAGGTAAAACAGTATAAAATGAAAAACTATTAAGTCGACTATGGTCATTTCTGCGAAACTGAGCACTTCAGATTCTACTGATAATGGTTTTATAATGTGTAGACCTCCTACTAGCAGGATTAACTCTTGGTTTGCACTCAAGCTTAATTTGTATTTAAGATTAGCGTGAAATAATATTTATAAATACTATTATAAAAGATTTTACACTATTAAATTTTAGCCTTTTTTCCAAGGTTTATAAGCCTTGCTGTATACAGTAATTGAAAAGATATATAATTATTTATTACGTACTTACTCAAAATATTAAGAATTACAATTAACTTAATTAAAAAATTGCTTTTGTAAAAAGTAAATTATGTAATTATTTATTTTATTAAACGATTGTCGAGTCTAATACAATGGAAATTACTGTTGCAAAATAATACTATAATTCAATTTTATAATAATAATAAAACCAAAGATTAGTTGCACCCTTTTTTTTGTATTAGCCTCATCAATTTATAGATAGGAACTAAATTAGTTTTAGAGAAAATATTAAAGATTAATTTATAAATATTTATTAATGGGTATTAAGGTATTTATTTATTTATTTTTAAACTGTGATTACGATTTAAGGCTTAATTCGGTTTATTTATTTTTAATTTACCTACGTTTATAGTGAATTCGGGAATTCCAAGGAATCTCAATAAATTCGGAATTCCTCGAGTCTGTACATTGAATTCCAGCGAGGTAATTTCCCGCTTTAAGGGGTCTTTCTACCTTCAACATTTAAAAATATTTTGTTTTTAAACATTTTTTTTTATATAGAAAGAAAAAAGATAACATTGCCAAATTTTGTAGGTACGTTATTTAAAGAATACATTTTTTTTTTTAGATTTTTAAAGTGCATTTTTATGCCATAATTTTTTTTTGAAAAAAACATCAAAAAACGGTGGTCGTCATGATTCCGACCGTTTGGATTGACTAAAAAAACGGGATATTACTCAGTATTGAAGTGGCTATAGCCCTATCTAGAAGATTTTTTTTTGCCAAAAAATAACAAAATGGCAGACGTTTTTCTTGAAAATGATTAAAAATTTTTGAAAAACTTCCCAAATTTTGTTATTTTTTGGTCAAACAACCGTTTTTCGAAGTTTTTTTTTTAATTTATGGCAAAAAACGGCACTTTAAAAACGTAATTTTTTTTGTATTCTTTAAATATAAATAAACATACCTACAAAATTTCACAATGATATCTTTTATTACGTTTTATTAGACTCAGAAAACAGAGATTTTAAAAATAGAAAAATTTAAATATGGTTTCTGGGTATCAAACTAACTTTAAATTGCGCAATTTAATTATACACGTCTAATATGTATGTAAACAAAAACACCAATTACCAAAAATATATTTAAAAATACTCCAATAAATCTCAAAAAAAAAATGCAGGGTGGAATACAGTGTATATAAGAGAACCCTATATTGCAAAAAAAAAATATCTCAAAAATGTTGATACATTTTTGTTAACCGATCCGGAAACATTGTAAACACAAGGAACAAAAACGAATACAAAACTAAAAAATACTATCTACTTTCTCAAAAAGGGAACGTTCAAGTATTACGTAACGCTCATGGGGGGAACGGGGTCATTTTGGAGTGTTATGCACATGTTAATGGTATAGGAAAATAACATTATTGTGGGTGAGTGGGGTCCAAAATAATCAATTTACGTAATACTTAAACGTTCCCCGAAACAGTTTCTAGAATTTTTTTAAACTCAAAAGCACGTTTTTGAACAAAAACCCACAAACTAACAAAAATTCGACTCCAGCTTATCTCAAAAGTGCTTGACGTGATCAGCTGTTTAAATATTTAATATAAAAAGTCCAAACTCCAACTTTAAGACCAGTGTTCCCAAGTAAAAACAAGGTGCCCATACAGTTTTGATTTTGATTATTAAAGAATTCAGGGGCCTTAATGCACAGTGTTTCCAAACAAGGCGCAATATAGGGTTAAGGTGGATAGAATGGTAAAACATAGTATGTTTCTGTATAACACCACTTGTAAGTGTTAGAATTAGGTTCACTCCATCAAGCGGTGTAAACTTGTTATATATTTTGGCGCCCAACATTACAAACTAGAATATTCCGCTGGAAGGCGCATGTTTAAAGCAGCTGGAGACAGCCTGTGGCTAAAGACCAAAACTACTTAGCCTAAGAGGCTTAACTCCAAAGTAAATCAAATTTGTAAGCCAAAATTAAAGGTATTAAATGTAGATACGATTTTGTCCGTTTATCACAAACTGTTAGATTGAATTTAGTTCAGAAAATGTTTCGCCCTGTATGCAAACAAGTATGATTGATTTAGAAAATGTTTTAAAGAATAAAATTAAATATTAAAAATTGTTAAGGTTTATTTTTTTTAATTAATAACAAAAACAAATTTTAACTTGAAAGTTAGGTGAAAATGGTAAGTATATACAACAAAAAATTAAAAAAAAAACAATTTGTTGTATGTGGAAAGCTTTCATTTCAATGGCATTACAAACTTTCCCAGGTAACAGACGTCATTTTCAAAATTGTTTCCAAGCCATAATCATTAATGCATTGAATACATCTGATTTGATAAAAAAAATTGATTTTGATGTCCACAAAAAGTGATGTCTAGGACCACGTCAGGTAAGATACTATATTGCGTAAACGAACTTTATGCTATATTGTTATTTTGGCAGTAGTCTGTGACCTGGGCTTAGAAGACTATAATAAATAATTAAAATAATATGCAAATATCTATAAAATGTTGCCGAAAACGCCAAAAAAAACTCGGAAATTGCATTTAAAAACACAGCAACTTTTTCTTTAATGTATCCAGTATTTATGGATATCTGAAAATTTTACATAAGGTACATTAAAAGTTCAAGTAAGGAAATAAAATCAGTTGTGGTGTTTAAAAATACAATCGGCAAACTAAAATTTAAACTCATTTAAATACAAAAAAAATATTTTTTGATCAGTACTCAATCAATTTCAAAATTCTCTAGAAATAATGCTTTCAAATTAAAACAAACTGGTTAAAAAAGTCTGCAAAAATTTTTTTACATAGTTCCGTTAGTGTGCGTACTATTTCGAATGGTTTTTTGCAGAACATGCGCATCTGCTGGTTCTATTCTTTTGTAATAATGCTCTTTGGTTTCAACAATTTCAAATCCAAATTTTTTGTAAAAGTCTATGGCTCCTTCATTATTTACCTGGACATGTCTAAAAATAATATTAAAAAATTATTAGATTTGATTTGTGAAATGTAATATAAAATTGTAAGATAATGACAACATAATTTTCCTACTATCTCCCTTATTCCTGGGCAAATTAAAATTTGGGTTTGAAAATTTATGACAGCAAGATACATGAATTTATGTATGAATATTTTGCCAAATTCAAAAAGATTTTTTTTTGCTATACTTGTTATTTGAATACTTACAGAAATATACTATCAAAATTTCCATCTTGTTCTACATAGTTAAGTACATGTTCAACCATTAGAGTACCAATACCCAATCTACGGTATGGATATAAACAACCTGGAAAAGTAAAAAATTAAAATTTGGTATAAAACAGGTATCATAGGGCTGAAAGAGAGCTAGTACATAAAAATTAAAATGTTTCAGGTTGATTGGATATTAAATGCGATTTTGCAAAAAAAAAAAAATAGTTCTGCAGACATCAACTGCCTGTAAATGTTGACAGAATGGGTTGAAATTTTAACATGGTGTAAAAAGAGGGTTAGTATGTAAACATGTAAAGTTTCAAGTCGACTGAATCATTTACAGTAACTGCTCTGAAAAATGGAACCTTCTATTCCTACCTAAGGTCATTATATAGAGCCTACGACTTTTTTCTGAAGTATCAATCCTACAGCACACTGCTCCCACTACAATGTCATTATAGTAAGCCAATTTGGCCAGTTCACCAGCTTCCAGCACATCCTTGTAAAATTTGTCATTGTATGATACTGGAAACACCACCGAGTTTAGTCTCTTCAGTTGTTTTATGTTGTGATGAGTTATGTTTCCTAATTCAATGTTTTCCCTGTAAAGAAATAAAGTAAAAATAATATGGTTTTAATGCAAATTCTTTTAGATTTTAATCAAAAGAAAAATAACAGAAGAACCCACAAGGTACCATATTTTGTATAGAAAGAAAAAAGGAGAAACTATCCATAAACCCCTTAAAACTGACCTTCTGCCTCCTTTCATGACAAAAAACTGCATTTTAGTTTTACTGCGAGTAATTCTGGAGGAAAGAAAAAGCAAGGGATTAAACTCAAATGCATCTATAAAGAAATATTGCCTTGCTTTACCTAATTAATTTAAATTTAAACAAATAAGATAAAGATAACAAAAAAAAAACACTTCCTGTATAAGGAATAGTGTAAAATAACTACCTTAAAATAAGTTAACAATAGATCTCATAAACTAAAAATTATTAATGCTAAATTATTTATTTCGCTATTAATGCTTATTAAATTGACTTTAATTTGAGAAAAGATGTCAATAAGCCAAAGAATTCTGATATAAGCTCCAAAAAAAATCCTTTTAATGGATGCATGCACCCCTCCAAAGTTGATGTTTTTTAATATTACCGAGATTAATTTTTTTGTAGAATACACGTTGATGTTGATGATGTGCATACATACCTGGTCATTTTTAACTACAATTTAATTTATAAACTAAATAACGAAAACTTTAATGAAAAATGATTTAGCGGGTGTCAAATTTGACAAATGTGCTTTTTGACATTTGAGGCAACGTTGCCTTACAAAATAATTTTTCAAATGACTTTCTTAAAATAAAAAAACATTATATTATTCTAAAATAGATTAATATATTCGTACTAAAAAATATTATCTTATATTATTGTCTTATTTGTTTTAAGTTGTCTTTATTAAAAAAGATGATTTTCCGTAATTGGCAAAATAGTATGATTCGACAACGCTGTACGGAGTGAAGATGTAACCGGATCTAACTTCATTTCAATCAAAAATTTTAGGTTATGTTTTTTACTGTATATTAAGATTTGTATTTTTTTTTGAAATGGTGACTTTAAGGCCCTTTACTTGTGATGATATGTATAAATTTAATAATGTGTAAGTTAATCTATTAGATTTTAAACAAAAACATTTTTATGTATTTTTTTTAGGAATTTAGACCCCTTGACCGAAACTTACGGCTTATCTTTTTATATGCAATATTTGGCTCATTGGCCGGAATATTTTCAAGTTGCGGAGTCTCCTGGGGGAGATATTATGGGATACAGTAAGTTATAATAAATTAAGTATACTGTATAACTATAACTAAGAATATTATTTGGTTACTTGATTAGATTTGAACCTTTGACTGTTAGATTAGATTTGATACATTGACTGTATACAGCATAGTCTGAGTGTGCTGCAATATTCATAAACGAGCCATTCAGCCAGTTTTTTCAACAGAAAAGTTTATATTTAAGCCCTGGGGGCAATTTTTAATTCTTCACCAGTTTTGTAAATTATTAACAAAAAAAATATTGTCCCACAGGCATCCTTAAAAAAATTGGGGTCTCTGAATTTTCTCATCAGGAGACACGGGTCCCTGACTGTTTTTGATTTCCAGCTGTTTGGGAAATATGAAAAAAAACTTCTAGAAGGACAAATAGACAGACACCTCATGAATTTTCTCATATAGATACTATAATATGGAAAATTACAAGCCTTTAAAAAAATTTGTATAAAAGAATGCATTTATATATCTAAAATACCCCTTAAAAGCTTTTCTATACTCTTCATCCCAAAGAGTGGTAGAAGACCTGCCGTCTTATCTTTAATTCAATAAAAACCAAGCCCAAATTATAGTTGATAGTTGTTAAAACCTGCAAAACACGCCAATAAAGAAACGGGATTTTTCATTTTGTTATACAATAATTATAGAAATAATTAGAAGGTTTTTTCATCTCCTGTAAGGTTTTTTCAAAAATTATAGCAATTATTGCAAAATTTTTATTTTAGAAAATGAAAGTACAAAATACTGTCTTTTTCATCAAAAAGCAATAATTTTAAAAATAAAAACCTTTGCAATAATTGCTGGAAAGTTAGCAGCTTTTCGAACTAGCGGTTGAAGCATGTGGAGCGAGAAGGTAAACGCATCATGGAAAAAGTTATATTTGGGAAAAGGTTAGGGTTACCTATTTTTCGCAGATGGTGTAACTAAGCGCCCTCTCTTGAACGGTATCAAAAACGATCATTCGTCCAAAAGTGAAGTTAGCAGGTTAACACTTTAAGCCGACAATTTGTTGAATATTTTTTCTCTTACAATTTCAGTTATGGGAAAAGCTGAAGGTAGAGGGGATAATTGGCATGGTCATGTGACAGCATTAACAGTTTCTCCAGATTATAGAAGATTAGGTGTTGCTGCTGAGCTTATGTCATTTTTGGAAGAAATTTCAGAGAAGTATGATATTTAAAAAAAATAGTTCTATATAAGACATTAATTTTCCATGATATGGAAATTATACTATAGTAGGTACTAGTACTGCAAAAAAGAATTATGTCTAAACAAAAGCTCCCCCTACTGACCCCATGGGAGCATCCCTGATCTCAAAGAGATATTTAAGTCAATATAGGTACACCCAACAAGCTGCAAGTGTGCCTTGATTCGATTTTGGCACTAATGCCACCTTTTGATTATTTTTAGAGACTGAAGTTCTTTTTTTTTGTGAAAAGTGTTTATTTTTTTAGTATTTTATTTATTAAAATATTTAATTTTATTTATACCAGTGGTAGTTAGGTTTTGATTTTAATAAGGTAGGTTATAGAATAGATTTAAGCACAAATTTAATTTTTAAAGAAAAATCTGTGTTTAAAAATAATTGAATGACCCCTTAATTCAAAGTATAACTTATAAGGTGATCCGACATATACAGTATTTAAGACTTACATTGGCTGATTGTCAAGCACCCTGTCAAAACATCGGCACTATTGTTCACTAGAGCCATCTAGTTTGCAAATTTCAAACTAGGTGTTTTGTTTGATTTTAAATTCTGTATCTTTAAAACATTATATTCTAGCAAAAAACTGTATATAACATTTTTTATAGGGCTTAAAAAGAGCTTTTATTTAAAATATAATTTTTTGAAATCGGGTTATAAATATGTGAGATATGCTAAAAAAACCTTTTACTGCTTTAAACGTCAATATCTCGAAAACAATGCGTTTTAGGAAAACGTTGTTTATAACATTTTTTGACCAATTTAAAATTATCTTTTATATAAGTGCTAAATTAACCAAATACAATAATAATTGCCTTAATTATAAACAAAAAACGCTAAAAATAGGAGTTTTACCCTATTTTTACTCCCTTGCCCCCAAAATCTAATCAGCTCTTCGGAATACGATAAGAAAGAATATGCAAAAACCGCAAGTCGATATCTCATGTAGAAATGGAGTTAGAGTTTACACCCAGACAGACAGACAACGGGCGCAAAATTTTTTTTACTGATTTCGACTCAGAATGGTCCAAAACGTCGAGAAATGTGAAAAAAACGTGGTCAAAGATTTTGACTTTTCGGCGAAGATTTTAATACATCGGCACTCTTAGTAGCACTAAGTGACGATGTAAATGTATATTTTATTTGGCATAAATCACCTTAATCTGGCGGAGATTAAGGTAATTTATGCGGGCGGCGTAGAAGCTCATAATATATAATATTGGGTATAATATTGAATGCAAAGTCATTAATGATTAATCCCTCTTTGCGTTTCCATCTGCTAATTTTTATAATTGAGTGCCAGAAAATCCAATCAACCGTGTTTTATATGAAATATCAAGAAAATAATTATTATACTTAAGGCGTTACATAATAATCAAGCGATCCCTTACAACTGTTTTACTTTACAAAGATCTCAGAATCACTTACCAAAATTCTTAACTAATAAAATAAAAAAAGGTCCTCACCTCTGAAAAAAATCTTTACTCCTGGTGCCCTCCACCAGGTGTGTTACGTAATTCTTCCCTTATCCCTTATTACATCTATTAATTTTAAATTTATTGTTTTAGGAAAAGGGCATATTTTGTCGACTTATTTGTCCGAGTTAGTAATAAAGTCGCTATTAATATGTACGAAAATCTGGGGTATATTGTGTATAGAACTGTTTTGGAGTATTATTCGGGCGATCCTGATGAGGATGCATATGGTAAGATTTTTTTTACTCATTTAGTCTAAAAAATATACTAAAGGGTTTGAAAATTTTGGGGGACCAGACTTAATATTTTATTTTTTTAGATATGAGAAAAGCTTGTTCAAGAGATGTAAACCTAAGATCTGTTATACCTTTGACGCACCCTGTAAGACCTGAGGATGTTGACTAGTTTAATACAGAGCCCTCAAAATTCTACAGATAGGAATGTATTTTCTATTTATACTGTCTGTCCTTGGCTCTTTAAAAACTGTATTAAACTAAACTATGACACCGTTCGAATATAGGCCTGATAGCAAAAAAATTGCCGTTGAAAGTGGTTTACACTAATCGAATTTTAATCATTTTACGAATCATTAAAACCCAAATTTAAAATTTTCTAATGAAGATTTTTTTTATTGTCCAGGGGGCGATAACAACTTGAAAAGCAGACCATTTTTTTACATTTTTTTTTAGAGTTTTCTTAGTATTTTACCATGAAAAATATATTTGTGTTTAATTATAAAGGATATTATGCCTCTGATTTTTTTAAAATTTAATCAAAAGTCAATAATCAAGTAATTATAGAAATTTTAAACCAAAATACATTTTTTATCATGATAAAATACTCAGAAAACACGAAAAAAAAAGTAAAAATGGTCTGCTTTTCGAGTTGTTATCGCTCCTAACCACCCTCCCTTAGTTCGGCCCTGGACTTTAATTTGCATTATAATTGTAGAACTCTAAAGCACACAATTTAAGGGAATGCCGAGATGAATCCGAAAAAGTTCACTTTTTTTCGATTTTTATAATTTTGACTCTCATATTACCTGAAATAGGGGACATTCAAAAATAAACTTTTTTGGAAATTTTATTTTCTATTTTTGTATAGGTAAAATGCATTTATCAAAGACTTTTCATACGATACCCAGCTCGATATAAAGTCACTCTATCCAGCGGCGACGGTGACTCGAATGGTTTTCTCGGGTTTTCTAAAAAAATGTTTATCAAAATTATATTTTCGACGAAAAACATAAAAATATAGCTGGACTGTATTCTCGTTAATGCAATCTATTTGTATGACCAATTTTAGATCTTTCCCTGTGAAAATGACGGGTTTGTGCACCATTTATACCCGCCCAGACCCGTCATTTTCAATAGGGTTGCGTTATAGTTTCTGTAATAAAATACATTCTTTTGGTTTTTCTATGAAGGATAAATACAAAAAGGAATAAAATTTTAAACTTGTTTTATATGAGGTTTTAAATTTAGCGATGATAAATGGCGATTTCTCCCGTTAGATTAGACAGGCACAAAAGTTCTACCCAAAAAGGATAGAAGACATACATACACTCCCACTTCCACCCAACCAAACATATTCTGTATTTGTTCTTTGTTGAACAAATACAATATTTACTTGGCCGGGCGAAAAGTTTAACTATAATATTTTTATTAAAGAAATTACTGGTGCCATCTAAATTTTAGTAGAATTATCTTATTATACAGATTCACATTAGCTATGTTCGTTCGTGCCGCTCAGTGCCACACTTTCCGGCCAACCAAATAAATACTGTATTTGTTGTATGAAAAACAAATACAGTAATTATTTGGTTGGCTGGAAAGTGTAGCACAAAATCTCATTTAATGAAATAGAGATAGGGTAGACGTCTTTTGTTTCATAATTCTAGTTGTAGAGAGCTCCATTAAAACTAAACACAAATAAAAAAATGCTTATTTTTATAGGTATAATTTTAAAAATCTTTTAACAAATAATTTTAATACATATTTTTTAATATAGATTTCTATAAATCTTATTAAGTAATTTAAACTATAAAATGATAAATATAAAATGTATATTATAATAAAAATTATACTGCACTACAATTATTAAATAATGTGCAAGAAACACTATATTTTAATGTATAAATTTATACAGTGCATGATATGGGGGGAGGACTTTTGCAAAAGATTTTTTTTAATAAAAGTTGGTGAAAATACCCATTTTCAACTTTTTTTACCCCCTTAGTAAAAAGTTTAAACAAATAAAAAAATATACATACAGGATGTCCAAACCAAATGATGTCTATGTAGATTATAGGAAAATATAAAAAAAAGTTAACATGTCTAAAAATGCGTCGTAAGGGAGCTAAGCCCCTTTGAAAGTGGCTAAAAAATTCGTTTTTTATTTAATAACTCAGGAACGCTTTGAGGTACAGCAATTAAAAATATATAAAAAAATAAACAACTTGGCAATATCGTTTTTGTTTATTGCAGTTTACCTTTAATAGTTAACATTTTATTATTTTTTTTACGATATTTACGTAGTTCAAAAATTAAATGGGGGGGGGGGGGGCTTTAGACACGCATATACATGCTTTTACTTTAAAAGGGCTGTTGAAAAAAGTTCATAAAGCTTGGTTTGTCAACGTTTCGGTAGTTTTTAGTAAATAAAAAAAACTTTAGCAATCTCTTTGTCGATTTAATAATAAAATTTGAAATTTGGGCTCTGTATCTCAAATCGAAACGTATAGACCAGTCCGGGAACTATAGGCACCGACCTTTCAAAATTACAGGGGGACCCAAAATTTTATGAAATTAAAATACCAATACATTCTGTGTATAAAATGTACCTACTTAAAATACGAAAAAATAAATACATTTTGTATTTTAAACAAAATCACAGATTTATTTATTGATTTTATTACATAAAATCTCAATTGGCCAAGAGGGAACTGTCCCCCACGTAACGAGTCCAGGGAGCCATGCCGGTAACTACTGGGAACTAAAGGGAGTACAAGCCATAGTGGTTATAGTTTATAAGTTACGAGAGGTTTAACTGAATTTCTTCTAGGAGGTAATCCCTTAAGATTTCCTCGAGATTTCTTCCAGGATTACCTTGATATCCTTTAAAATTACCTCGAAAAATCACCAAAAAAGGTCCCATGTTTGCTAAAAATCAGATTACCTCGGATTTCTTTGAGAGATTACCTCCAAGAATTTCTCCAATTTATACACCTGAATTCTTCAGCGGTTTACCCCTCGTTATAAAGTATAATCTTTTACATATATTTTTTATACTTAAAATATATAATATATGTTGGATTAAACATATTATCCTCAAATTTTACCATAACTTTATTTTCTTCCCTTGTAGCCGTGTCATAGGGTTCCGGAGGAACGTCCATAGATTCGTTTCCAAAAACTTTTCTTGCCACCAAAATATTAGCCACAAACATAACCTTATTTACTCCTTTTGCAAATTGTGATGCGAAGGCGCTTTTTGGCGCAAAGGAAACTCCTTTTCCAAATTTATGGCCTCTTGAAAGGCCACATAATCTCCAATCAAAATTATTTCTGCAAATTGAGTCGATATTTTCGGACTTTGTTGCGTGAAAGACCTCTAATTCACAAGGACTTGTTCCATAGCGCTTCTAAAAAAATATTCATTACTAATGGACCATTGGTACATTTTAGCCAAAGTCCTTTACCCATACCCATCCTTTACCCCGCACAGAGCAGTTCAAAAGTCACCCTCACCCTCTTAACTTTTGAACGAGTGGAAATATCGTCCCATCAAATCTTACGTAAACGGTCCTATAAAATCTTACGAAAATCCCATCAATAAATTAGGAAATGTCCCATAAACTTGATAACAAGGTTTTCATGGTTTTTCATAAACTTTGGTAGCGTTTTCGTCACTTTGAAATAGGAAGTTCTATTTCTTTAAAATCTTACGAAAATACCATTCTTGGTACCATTAACTCCTACGCAAACCATCAGAGCCCATTTAATTTTATTAAAATCCCATAGGAATTTGATAGGATTTGGCAGGACCGTTTTTACAGGGTTTGGAAAAAGCTAGTGTCTACATTTACTCCTTGGCCTACCCCTAATTTTGCAAAAAAAAATGGATTTTTAAAATTTGAAATCTTAAAGCATTATTGTCATCAAAAAAATTCTGTACAGACCGTCCCTCCAGAGTACGTATTCTTGACTTTCAGGAAGCAGTACCTCGCTTAGAATATGACGAAAAGAGTAGGGAAAGTCGGGGTTAACTGGTCTACAGGGTTAGCTGGTCCACCTGGATTTTATTAACTTTTTTTTATTAGTATTGGCGCCTTAGGGCAAATTCTAGTGATATTTAGTTAGTAGTATTCTTAAAAGTATTATGACGGACCGTGTTGTCACGTGTAAGTTGTAGTAAAGAAAGTTAATTTTTTTAGATGAAAAGTAGGTATTTACCTTGACTTATTTTTTAATTAATCCTAGGATAAACCATGGTTTATCGTTAATAACTTTTTATATATAAATATTTCTCTGAAGTATTAATATGTTCTAACTATAGTAATAATCTACCTTTTTCTATAGAAAATATATGAAAATTGTTTACAGGTTTTTCGAATACTCGATATGCAAAAAAAACGGCCCAGTTAACCCCGACTTCCCCTACAATTGCAACCTCAGACTCGTTCTATCAGTCGTTCTACTCCCCGAAAATCGAGAATAGGTAGCCTGTAGGAAGACACCCTACCTAGGTATACTTACCTTGAATATTATCTTATTCAGTTCGTATAATTGAGCTAAATAAACATTTTCTACTCTTTGAATTTTTTGCACTACAAAATTTTTATTTTTTAAGAGAAATTTATTTTCAATTTGCCTGTAGCTAAAATCATAGGAATTTAAATCAACCAGTCTGTATACTTCGTCAAAATATGCACAATCACATGATAAGTCGATATTTAAGTTATACAATAATGATATATTCTTTTTAACTTCTTTTTGGTCATCTTTAGAAATGTTTAAACTTCCTATTGATTTTAATAATTCATTAAATAAATCACCACTGTACGCCATTACAAACAAATTAAATTGGGTATTATGATCAACGTTCATAGGTAAGACGCAATCACAGAACACTGGACGCAATTAAATAGCAAATACTCATGCGCTGATTATACCTCGAACTTTACTCAAAGATTGGGGGTTCCCAGAATATCGTTTTAATTTTACCACAAATAGCGGTACTTCACCAAGCAATCAAAATACAATGTAAATTACATTGTCCTATTTGCACAGAACTAAACCCTTTCAGTTCTGCGCCTATTTGTCTCTGATAGATTTACCTACCCAGTCAACACAAATAAATGGCAGGAACATAGCAGGTACATAACCACTGTTCTATGTGATGTTGCAGACATGTAATTTTTATAGTCCATGTATAGTCCTTGGACTTTAACAATTCCGCCTCAAGTTATGTATCAGCTACATAACATGCTACATATCAGATACATACTAGGTACATAACAATAAAAGTAGGCGTTTCCGAATTTTACTTGTTATGGAGTGCATCATAGATTTAGACATGGTGAACATTTTTACGTCTTTTTGATAAACCTAATAATTAAAGTATATAAATATCTTTATATGTAGCATCCATCAGGCAAAATTCTTATACGATGTGCATTTTTACTGTGAAAGCAAACTTTCTACCAGGCTTAAAAATCATGGGCCACATAAAAAGCCAATTTTTAGAGAAAAAATAGCAAATAATTATTTAAAAAAAATATATATATTTTAATTTTTTGTCTAAAATTATCTAAAATCGGTTTAGTTGTCTACGTTGTCATGGGTTTCTACTACTTAAGGGTAAAACTTTTATTATTAACAACAATTTTAAGAATATTAGTGATTCTAACCTATAAAAATTAAAATAATATAGACGCCATATTTAGTATTGAATTCATAAAATTATATGTATCGTGTATGTTCTCGTACCATATATATGATACATAACATGCAATATTGCATGTTATGTATCATACATATGTATGTTACATCTTATGTAATATGGCGAAATGACGTAAAAAATCTTTCTGTTATAGGGCATGTTATGTAGCATACATATGTATGTTATGTCTCATGTAATATGGCACACAAATCTTTCTTTACCATGTTGCATCCATATATGTGCGGACTGGGTATATATATATATATATATATATATATATATATGTATATATATATATATATTGGTCTTTCACGCTGTTGCCAAATTGTGCAATTTAATATATCTTTGGGTTTTGGTTCTTTTGGGTGTTTTTTTTTTTTGCAAAAAACATCAAAACAACCCCAAACCAAAGCAAAAAAAAAAACACCAAAACAACCAAAAGCCAAAGATATATTAAATTGCACAATTTGGCAACAGCGCGAAGTACCGAATTGAATGCATTGAGGAGGTACCTCAATGGTTGAATGTGGAGAAGCGCCTAAATGCATCTCTCTGTGCAGGAGTTTGTTTTGGACTTTTTTCTTGGTTTGGTCTTTTTTTTTTAATGAAGGGGCCTTGGTTTTCGTTAAAGTTGGTTTGGCGTCTGTTTGGTGTTTTTTTTTTGTAAAAAAATATTTTTTATTTAAAATAAAATATCAAAAAATGGTCAGCGCATGCGCAGTTTATCAAAACGCTGCATAGAGCTGCACAGAGGCGCTCCTGAATGTGGGACGTAGACGTTAGAGGAGCGCCTATGTGCAGCTCTTTATGCAACTATTTGATCAACTGCGCATGCGCTGACCGTTTTTCAATATGTTATTTTAAATAAAAAACATTTTTTTACAAAAAAAAACACCAAACAGCCAAACCAACGTTAACGTAAACCAAGGCCCACTCATTAAAAAAAAGTCCAAACCAAGAAAAAAACAAAAAAAACTCCTGCATAGAGAGCTGCATTAAGGCGCTTGTTCTTGGTTTGGCTTCTGTTTGGTGTTTTTTTTTTTGTAAAAAAATGTTTTTTATTTAAAATAACATATTGAAAAACGGTCAGCGCATGCGCAGTTTATCACACCAAACAGACGCCAAACCAACGTTAACGTAAACCAAGGCCCACTCATTAAAAAAAAGTCCAAACCAAAAAAACTCCTGCATAGAGAGCTGCATTTAGGCGCTTGTTCTTGGTTTGGCGTCTGTTTGGTGTTTTTTTGTTGTAAAAAAATGTTTTTTATTTAAAATAACATTGAAAAACGGTCAGCGCATGCGCAGTTTATCAAAACGTTGCATAAAGAGCTGAATATAGGCGCTCCTAATCAAGAGATATCTACCGGGTGGGACAAAATACTGGTACACCCCTATAACTTTTGTGTTTATCAACTTCAAAATGAAATTTGGAGGATGTAAATAATTGAGTAATCTGCCTTTTTTGACATTATAAAAATATTCTGTCACTTCCGGTTTCGCCGGAAATTACCTCAGCTTTTGTTTTTTAAATGGAACACCCTGTATATTTTTACATATCTTGATTCAAAATTAAATTCTGAGTACAACCATGTATAATTTGTCAATTTTTGACAGAACATGTCATTTTTTTTTTGAAAAAATGGCCAAATTTTGCGCTACGTAATACTTAAACGTTCCCTGAGAGGAGTTCAAGTGTATAAATTTGAGGAAATTTAGGCAATTTTCAAGACTTTTTGAGGTAATCTAAACGAAAATACCTAGTAAATCTTCAGGGATTACCTCATAGAAGGAATTCAGGTGTACATTTTTTTTCAGCGGTTTACCCTTCTCATTTGCCACTACATTTATACAAAAAACAGTTCCAGTTGAGAACTTTAAATAAAAAAAAAACCGGTAGTCCACGCCCAGTAGAATTTTTTTATTACCTCACCGTTGAGACTTTGTATATATGTTATTTAAAGAAAATTCTCGGTAGCGTTGCATTTTTTTTAGGACCTTTTAGGGCGTCCCACAACGGTATTGCCCGAAAATTTTTGGGAAACTAGGTTACCACTTGATTTTAAATATTTTTATTAAACGATCCTGAAAAAATCAGCTGTGAATCACATTACATTTGGCACATCACAGCCTGTGATGTGCCAAATGTAATGTCATAACTAACCTAACTTAGTTATCATAGCTTTTTTTCAGGATCGTTTAATAAAAATATTTAAAATCAAGTGGTAACCTTGTCCTTTTGTCGGACTTTTTTCAGGCAAAACCGTTGTGGGACGCCCTAAAGTTAACGGTTGGTCCCAACAAAAGAAACGCCCCGTACCGAGAATTTTCTTATGTAAGAAGTTGTTTGAACATTTAAAAAAAGTTTTATTCCAATATCGGTCTTATAATAGTTATTTATATACCAAGGGACTAAACTGGCTGTTTTAGTCCCGCTGCATGAGTGTTTCCTGAGCAAGCGAGGGAAACAGAAATGCAAGGGACTATAATAGTCGCGTTTAGTCCTGAGGTATATAGATATACACATGTGAAAAAAATTATAGTTTTTTGCACGACCAAACATAATTTAAGTATGCAGATAGAATTAAAATTAAAAACCATGCGTCTAAAATCGGGTGTTTTATTTTCGTAATTTAATCAAGATGCCTGTGAATTGCGAAAGGTCAGTTTCATGGCTGTCGCGATTTCAATTGATTTTTAAATTGGTTGACACAAACGTCAGTTCGAAAAAATGGACGAAGACGATAAATTTTAAGTAATTTAAACAAAGTTTTTCTTTGTTAAAATAAAATAAATTCGTTTGAATCGCTAATTTATTACAAAACATCATCAAACCTAATTTTTGTAAAAAGGCCGAATCTAATTTTTGTACCAGTAAAGCATATAGTTTGTATAATATTTTAATATTATCAAGGTTGCCGTGATTTTTTCCCTTAGGAGAAAAACAGCAAGTTTAGTCCCGAAAATGAAAGCGTAAAATTAAGTTTTAGTCTTTAGTCGTGCAAAAAATTAATATAATAAATAATACGTATAAGGATAATACTAAAATTATAGTACAGTGGGTTAGGCTAAATGTGACACCCAGGGTAATTGTGACATGTCCTGTTATAATTCTAAATGGAACACTGTAATTTTTTACATTCAGTTGGAAATTCTATATACATAGAAACCAAAATCTGATTGTTTTTTTTAATTTTTTTTTGTTTTCGTTTTTATCGTATAAAAACGAGATACGCATAATTTACCTTCTTTTTACTTACTTAATCTTCAAAGTAAATCATAAATTTGGTCTAAGAAAAATCGCTGATCCAATTTTTATTTTAATATTAGTTTTATATTTTTTTAAGCTTAGGTAAGTAAAAACAAGGTAAATTATGTATATTTCGTTTTTATATTATAAAAATGAAAACTAGAAAAAAAAAAGTTAAAAAAAATCCGTTTTTTATACATAGAATTATCGGCTGAATTCAAAAATGTAAAAAATTACAGGGTGTTCCATTTAAAAAAACATATTTATTCCGGTGAAACCGGAGATGAAACAAAAAAAATTAAATCCGCCATTTTATAGCCAATGTAAAATTATAAATCAATCAAGTTTCGTTTTTATTGAATGAAGATTAATCTTAATTTTGTGGGTGGACATAAACAAAACTCACCCGCGGGTATACCGCGGTATATCAGCCCGGCCCTGTTTATAAGCAAAAAAATTGTAACTGTCTAAATATAATGAATAATATAGGAGGGATAAAACATATTGTCATCAAATTTTATGTAAGCTTTCTCAAGTTCTCTTGTTGCCGTGTCAAATCCTTCAGGAGGCACATCCATAAATGTATGACCCATAACACTATTTTTTACCAAAACATTGACCACAAACATTACTTTTTGGCAAAATTTTCTGGCAAACATTGCTGCGAAACCATTTCTAGGTGAGAAAGACACACCTTTGCCATACCTGTGTCCCCTGGAGGTGCCAAAAAGTCGCCAGTTGAAATTGTTTCGGCATATAGAGTCGACGTTGCTGAAGCTTGTTGCGTGGAAGACTTCTAATTCGTCGGGATATACTCCATAACATTTCTGAAATACATAATTTAATTCTAGTGTTTTTAGTCCCAGCTATAGTTCATATATGTTATAAAGTACATTCAAACTAAACTAATTAAAAATCGCCAGGTCCTGTATCGGGTTCCTTTGGGTGCTAGAAGCTCTTAAAAGGTGGTGAAATGGGGTCCCCGTAAAATATATTTTTAACTTACCGAGACAAACATTATATTTATTACATTTAGATTAGTCTATTTTCAGTTTTACACAATTATTCAGTAGGTTAAGGGATAAAAAAGGATTTAAAAAGTTTATTTGACATACGTCAACACTAAAAAGAATTTTCATTTGATCGAAAATATAATTTCATAAATTCTCATTTCTTTAAAAAATTAAGTATCACATATGTCAAAGGAACTTTTTAAGGGCCACTTGCACCAACTTTTGGTAGGGGATTATCTCAGCCAAACCGAGTTTAAGTTAAAAATGCTGCGTTCTGATTGGTCGGCCGTCAATTTAATCCAAGTTTAAAGTTAAATCATCATTGGTGCAAGTGGCCCTTAATACTGTACCCCTTGGCTTAGAATAATTGTGTATAACTTAGTTAAATAGTTAAACTTGACAAGTTAAAAATAATTTTTTTGGTAGCTCATTTCCCGAGCTTTTGGACCTTCTAGCACCCAAAGGAACCGGATGCGGAGCCTAGCAATTTAAAAACAGCTTAATTTGAATGTAATTTATACAGCCGGGAGAAAATAATGAAAAAGGCACCAGCTCTCAGACTGTTTGTCAAGTAGTTCGACTCTTTACAGTCGGGGTCGACGCAGCTGGCCTACTTTTGGTGATTTTGGACCCCCTCCCCCGTATATAAGAAAAAATAATAAAATCGTGAACCCCAAATGATAAGACGTAAGATTTTTTTTTCAACCTTTTGTATTTTAGCCACATGAAAAACTAATAAGAAAAAAAACAACAAAAAAATATAAAAATTGAATTTTTTTAATTGAAATGCTATCTTATGAAATGTAGAAATTTATTCTACATTTAATGAGCAAATTAAAAATATAGCATTCCATTTAAAAAAATTGAGTTTTTTATGTTTGAAAATCCAAAAGTTTGGAGGGATGGGAGCTCACTGATGCAGGAGTCGCTCCAGTCCGCAGAGGCACGTCAAAATGACGTCAAAATCAAGTGATTACTGGTCAATAGACGTCAGTCGACCAATGATCGACGACATTTTGACGTCAGTTAATTGACGAATTTCTGACGTCATTTAATCACGTCATATTGCCGACTTTTCTTGCTGATATAATATATTATACTTTTATTATTTTTATTAAAAAACTATAACAGCAACGAGGTGTATTATGGTATGGTATGTAAAAAAAATCTATCATCAAAAATAAAATATCGTTTATTGTTTAAGTAACTCCCTTTACTCAAACGCATATGGTACTTACACATTTTTTTATATTTTACGTAGCTACCTAAACTACAATTTATGTATGCATATTTTTATTTCTTATGTGTCAAAATTAATTAATTTCGACTACGTATAATTTAAATTTCGCGCTCTTATTTTTGGCTGCGCGCGCAGTACACGTCCATGTTGAATCTTGTCAGAAACATGGACGCTAGCTCTACGTGATTGTTTCGAGTTTTTGTTTTATTGTTTTTGGTTTTTCCGAGGATTTTCCTTATATTTTCGTAGGTAAGTACCTAGAATAACTATGACTATGATATTTGGGGACACCCTAAATATTGAAATAACTTATAACATTATTTTTTTATTGTAATTGTAATGGTTTATTGTCGTTCATATTTTTATGGGTATTTTACACTATATTAATTTAATTAGACAGTTATAACATAATATTTTTTTTATTATTTTAGGTTAAAGGATATCTATAAAGAAGTGCGAAAATTAAGCGAGGAGGTAAAAGAAGTAAAAGCCATTTTAAAATAATCAAGAAGTTTGGTTACTGCTTCCATACCAAGTGATATCTCTGTAGAATTTATATTTTGTTTACATCTATATAAGATCATGTAACATTGTTATCATAGTGTGGTCAATATATACACTTACACAATAATATTCAGTGGTTTTCTGGGTAAATAAAAAATATTTTAAGACGTGAAATTCACGTCTTAATAATGACGTAAAAATGACGTCAGATATATCACGTCATCGGTCTGTGACATTAGGAGGTCATTTTCACGTCATATTGTCGTTATATAGTCACGTCATATATGGAGATAAGTCACCAGATTATGACGTCATTTTGACGAGGTTCTGCGGACTGGGGCATCTGCCTTGAATTGGCGGGTAGTACTGTAGTAATTTTTGCGAGTCCCCGGTAAATGAATACCTCGATCCGACTCTGATCATCCAAAGCTTGGATTCCGAACTTTATTAATAACCACGGGTCGGATCGAAGTAGCCAATACCGGGGGCATGCAAAAATTAGAATTTAAAAAAACTCTTTTTTCAAGTAAATAGAAACTTTAAACTATTGTTCACCAAGCGGAATGTCATGTCGACGCTGTTAATACTCAGTGAGTAACTTGGTCATGGTCCATGACTCGTGGAGAAGGACTTATTTCTTTTTTTTGAAAATTGTTTCTATTTTCAAAAAACGAATATTTAATACAAAAATATTGTTTTTTTATTAGTTATTCGTTTTTTGGAATGGGAACAATTTTCAAAAAAAAAAATAAGTCTTTCTCCATGAGTCATGAACCATGGCTCACTGAGTACTGAGTATTAACAGTGTCGACATGACATTTCGCTTGGTGAACAATAGTTTAAAGTGTCTATTTACTTGAAAAAATAGTTTTTTTTTTTAATTCTAATTTTTGCCCTGATAGCCCAAAAGCCTTCTAAGAAGATTCTTAAAATAAATAGCCGGAAGGACAGCATGTTTCTTAGAAGCATATATATTTTGCTCAGGATATTCTAAGAACGATTAAAGAAATGCAAAGGATACCCTTTTAATCGTGCTGGTAGTTCCTAAGAAGCTTCTTATAAGCCTCTGTATTAAATAAGAACGTTTTAAGAAGCATGTTAAGAATGTTCTTAGAAATAGGTACATGTACTTTTAAGAATATTCTTAGCATGCTTCTTAAAATATTCTTATTTGATGCATTTAAGTAATAATATTGAATATTGCGCATGCGCAAGCAAAGTTTCAGATTTCTACATTAATGTAGTTTTTCACTTTCTTTCAAATATATTTTATGATACTCGATCCTTTTCATGGAGTGATATCATAAATTTGGACATGTCGAAAATTTTTACGTCTTTGTGATAAACCTAATAATTAAAGTATTTAAAAATCCTTAGATATAGCATCCATCTGGTAAGATTCATATGCGATATGCAGTTTTACTGTGAAAGCAAACTTTCTACCATACATAAAATTCATGCGCCACACAAAAATCCAATGTTTAGAAAAAGAAATAGCAAATAATTATCATTTCAAAATATAATAATTTTAATTTTTTGTCTAAAACTATATAAAAATCACTTTATGTCTAAAAATATATCCATTTCTACTACTTAAGGGTAAAACTTGTGTTATTAGCAGTAATTTTAAGAATATTTGTATTTCTAACCTAATAAAATTAAAATAATATAGACGCCATATTATTATTCTAAAAACATTCCCATTAGAATATTTTAAGAATATGTATTTGGGAATATTCTTAGCAAAATACTCTAATCATGCTTAGCATGTGCACTACAGCATTATTCTAAAAATATTCCCATTAGAATATTTTAAGAATATGTTTTGGGAATATCCTTAGCAAAATACTCTAATCATGCTAAGAATGTTTAGAGTAGAAGCACTTATGCTACTACAGCAGTGCACCTTTTAAGAACATGCTTAGCATGTTTACAGCATTATGCTAAGAACCTTTTCAAGGGAACGATTATTAAACCTTCTTAGGATGAAGTGTGTTATCAGGGTGCATGCCCTCGGTAAGTGGCTACTTGTATCCGACCCGTGGTAATAATTGAATCTGAATCCTGAAGAATACTCACCCTGAATATAATCTTATTTAATTCGTATAATTCATATAAATATACATTTTCAACTTTTTGAATTTTTTGTATCATTCCTCCCACAAATCTACTATCAATTTCTATGTATTTATAATTATTTCTGTCTAGATCTATAAGTCTGTATACTTCATGAGGATCATATTGAAAATCACAATTCAAATTCAATTTCAAACTACTTATTAATAAACTATTCTGTTCGACTTTTTCCTGTTGTTTGTCATGAATATTTAGTTCGTCTAATAAATCTTCTAAGGCCCTACCGCACTCCATGATTTAACAACTTTTTCTGATACAAAACTTATAAAAAGTTTTTATTAAACGCATATAGGAACGTCGAGTTATCGAATCACAGAACTTACATCGAATGCTGAATCAGCATAGCAAATCAACAATGAAAACCTTGCTTGAAATTAAGGGAACCACAGGATCAGTTTTTACGCAGATAACTTTTTTGTGAGTAATAAGGTGTGTCAAAAAATCGCGATTTTCAAAATCAAAAACGCTCTCTGGCTTAAAAGTTGCTCATTAGTAAAAAACAGTGGCCACTCAAAAATGAGCCAAATCGATAAATGTTTAGAGGTAGCTCAAAGCGCTCAAACTTAAAAAAAAAATCGTTACCTGTTTTTCGGATAAAAACTGATACCGATAAAAATTGAGGAAATTTTGGAGGGTTTATTTGGTAATATTTAGAAACAATACTAAATGTAAGAACTAAAACAATTATATCCCCCCTCCCCTTAAGTTAGAACGTGAAGATTTCGCGAAAATTTTATTAAAGTTTTTAAAAGTGCATAAAAAATAGTTTTAAATAAAAAATCTGCAAAATTATATATTAGTATATAAGCATATATACATGTTAACCTACATGACTATACAGAAAACATAATTTTTTTCCTCGTTGAGTAAAAAAAAATAATTTCGATTAGAAACCGGGTGAATTTTCTGTTTATGCTTAAAACTTTTTTCGGTGTACTTTTTTTTGATTTTTTGGTAGGAATACTTTTTTATGTAAAAGTACACAAAAAGATTTCTGTGGTTTAACATCGCAGGTTTAACCGTTTTAAAGATAAATGCATTTAAAAGTAAATTCTTACGCATGAAGAACCAAAAATTAAAAAATATAAAGCAAAAAACAAATAGTTTAGTAATGAGTAGTTATTAAACATTAAAAACATAGAAAAAGTTTATATGCACCTTGGTCAAAAAATCATTCCTAAGGAAGTTATGTCATTTTAAATATGACCATTTTTAATAAATTTTCGCGAAATCTTCAAATAATTGGCGTTTTTTTATGTTCTAACTTAAGGGGAGGAGGAATATATTTTTTTTAGTTTCCTCACAGTTAGTATTGTTTCTAAATATTACCAAAGAAACCCTCCAACATTTCCTTAATTTTATATACAATCACTTTTTATCCGAAAAACAGATACAGATATTTTTCAAAGCTTGAGTGCTTTGAGCTACCTCTAAACATTAATCGATTTGGCTCATTTTTGATTGGCCACAGTTTTTTACCAAGGAGCAACTTTTGAGCCAGGGAGCGTTTTCGATTTCGCAAATCGGATTTTTTTGACACACCCTATTACTCAAAAAAACGTTTTTTTATCTTTCTAAAAAAGTGTATCTTTTACGATTTTCTTTCAAATGGAAATTGATTTCTTATGTCATCAGGTATGTTTTAGTCCAAAAAATGTAGGGGCCACGAAATATTTATTTAAAATAACCCAGGTGAACCGCGATAACTGCACTAGCGTCTACTCGGTCTTTCGCGCTGTTGCCAAATTGTGCAATTTAATATATCTTTAATGTGAATATGAATATATCTTTGGTTTTTGGTTGTGTTGGTGTTTTTTGTTTGCATGTACTTTCGGCAGGAATTAGTAATACGTTAAGCGCGTTTAATTTTCTAGCATCAAGTCTTTTAGTATTAGTTATTTATTTGTTTATTTGCTATCTTAGATATGCCCCAGAATCGATTTTATATATTTTATAGTGATTGTATGGAAGATGTACAGTAAAATGACGAACATGTGATTATATTGGAGTAAGAAGGGAATTTTATGTTTTTTAATCATTTATAATGCTGATAAATTTTGATTTGGAAGCAACTAACACGTGAAGAAGTTTTTATACGTACAAAAAATTTTATATACTAGCGCATGCGCAAATATAATTACAAATTAAAAAACTGCCTTGGCAACAGCTAATACAACCAACAGTAAACACGAAAAGGAAAGAAGGAAAAGAAAAAGAAAAGGTCTTACAGAAGACTGGAAATTTTATATAATTAAAACAGGAGTGGGCATGGTAAAAAGCCAGACAAGAACCACTCTTGGTGAATTGAGTAACTAAGAGGGATCTGGCTAATTATCTCACTGAGAAAAGGCCAAAATAAAGGAAGAAGAAGAACTGCTAGCAGCATGCTTTCTTTTTATAACTGAAGTAAAAACTTGTGAAATTAAATTTTCAGCTATTTTCAACTCGTTTTGCTTTCCCATTCTGAAAATTTTCAAAATTTCGGAAAGCCTTGTATTCGGGCAAAAAATTTCAAAATTTTTGTTGTGTATTTTTGAGTTTTATGACGTTTTACATATGTCGATATAAATCAGTTTCAAGCAAAAAAAAATTGTCGGTCCGTCGATCGGTCTGTCCAGGAAATCTTTTGGGCACGATAACTAAAGAACGCTTTAAGCTAGATACTTGAAATTTGGCATACAGGTATGTTACCAAAAGTTCTCGCTCGGGGTTGTTTTTGCGTTTTATTACGTTTTATGTCGATATAAATCAATTTCAAGCAAAAAAAATGTCGATCGGTAGGTCGATCGGTGTCAGGGAAATCTTGTGGGCACGATAACTTAAGAACGTTTTAAGCTAGTGACTTGAAATTTGGCATACAGGTATGTTACCAAAAGTTCTCGCTTGGGATGGGGAAAAATACATTTTTTTTAGAAAAAAGCCTTGTATTCGGGCAAAAAATTTTAAAATTTTTGTTTGCGATAATTTAAGTTTTATGACGTTTTACATATGTCGATATAAATCAATTCCAAGAAAAAAAAATTGTCGGTCGGTCGATCGGTCTGTCCGGGAAATCAATTTCAAGCAAAAAAAATTTTTCGATCGGTAGCAAATGGGTAAAAATACATTTTTTTTAGAAAAATTTAAAAATTGCTGTATAGGGGTTTTCGAGGTGCTGAAATTGAATTTGATAATAAAATTTTTCTTCTCCATCCCCAAGGGGGTGTAACCCCCTCAGAGGGGGTAAATATTTTTAAATTTAAATTAAATTTTTGTGAAAACTGGTATATGAGTTTTTGAGGTTGCTGGAAGTGAATTTGATAATAATTCCCCCCCCCCCTGAGGGGTGGGGGGTAGTTCTCGTGAAAATTGGTATATTGGGGTTTTTCAGGTTGCTAAAAGTGAATCTGATAATAATAAAAAAATCTTACTCCACACCCTGAGGGGCAGGAGGTAGTTTTCTTCGGAACCTTTTTCAGTTTTTCTCGATCAGCTCGTTTTTTTGAGATATAGCGCAGTGTTTTTTTTTGCCTATGGTTGTATTAAAAAATAAAAAAATAGGTTTGATTATGTTTTTTTGATTCTTTATTATTGGGGCTCGAAGCCAAAAAAAAAGCGGATTTAAAATATATTTATTCCGATTTATTTCGATTTATTCTTTTGTTTTTAATACACTTTAAGGATCGATCCTGGCTGCCAGGACCTGTGCCTGGTTATCCATTTTGCCAGGATCTGGTTTGGGGCTCAAAGCCAAAAAAAAAGCGGATTTAAAATATATTTATTCCGATTTATTTCGATTTATTCTTTTGTTTTTAATACACTTTAAGGATCGATCCTGGCTGCCAGGACCTGTGCCTGGTTATCCATTTTGCCAGGATCTGGTTATACATTGGTTGTAAATTTGTATACCTGTGTTAAAATTAAAAAAAAACACAGGTCGTTGTTTTAAAACAAAAAAAAAACTTGTTTTAAAACAAAAAAAAAACAAAACCGTTTTTTATTATTTACATCCCTAGTTTTTGGTTAAGTTTTACCCCTTTGATTTGACCACTTTTTATCGGAAAATTCAACAACAAACCAGTTAACCAATTTTTCTAAATACTCGTAACCGGTCACAAAAATCACAAAAAACTTTTTTTTTATTAACCGGTTATGATTAAAAACCGGGTACGAGTTTTCGATCCCCAAGCCTAACCTCACTTATTTTAGCATAATGTCAGCGATTATTAATCAAATATTTATAAGAAATATTTCTACGACAGCCGTACGAAATGGAAAAAGGAATTTCAAAAAGTTTCCACTTTTTAATAAGCGTGGATCCAGACAGTTTAAAGAAGCACAAAGAACAAATCCTGATCCGGAATTATTTCACAGTGAGTATGAACAAAAAATTCAGTAAGGATCAAAATCTGCACTGTGCAGTATAATACCTACCTAACTACTTATATTGTAGATTACGAATTAAAGGGTAAAAGAAAAATGTTAAAAATAGGCCATTATTGGCCAATCTGTGCCGAGATCCATGCAAACATGAAACATGATATAATATTATCAATTTCTATAGATTTAACACGGCGCCGGCCTTTATAATTACAGAAACGTTGTGGAAAACTGTTTTTTTTTTTCTGTAAAAGATGAAAAACATTGATTTTGAGCTATTGATGCCTGGCGTAAAAAAGTATATTATAGCTATCAATCAAAATTTAATTAATGTTTTATTTTACAGACAGAGGTGTAAGGGCTGTAGGCTATAAATTGGATGATAAATTTGTTACGGTGCCAGAAAAAATACCAGAATTAATTGTACCTGATTTAAAAGATTTTGAAGTAAGTAGGCCATCTTTATGAAATCTTCCCACAATATTTAACAGTCCTGCTTAACATTTTAAACAATCTTTCACAAACTTTTTGACAATCTTTGACAATCTTCCACAATCCTTTGATTCTCACAATCTTTGAACACTCTTTTTTCAATAAAAAATATTTTCATTTATTTTTTATTTTTGTTGTAATATTATTATTACATAAGAATACAAATCAGCAGCTCTGTTGAGCTTGTGGATGTACAAGATAAAACAAGAAAGTAACGTGGTTTATAGATAAAAATGCAAAGAAAACATTATTTTATCTAGAAGTTATTGTTATAATGTTTTAAGTTTATTTAAGCTAGGCATTTCATTAATAAATACGGATTTTGGAATAGAATTCCATGATGTGATACCAGTTCCAAGTAGATAGTTTTAGCCAAAATTACATTTATAGTTTGCCAAATTCAATTTAAATTCATGATCCAGACGAGATAAATAATTAAATGGTGAAAATCTATTTTTTATTTCAGAAAAGGATGCCTGATCATTATAAGCATTATAAACTATAGTTATTATATAATTTTCACGCCTAGAAACTAAAGAAGGTTATCCAAGTTTTTTTATTGCATTTGTAGAGCTAAAAGATCTGGAGAAATTTAAATGTACCCATCGGGCAGCTTTTATCTGCACTCCTTCTAGTTCATTAATTAATCTAGTTTGCATTGGACTCCAAATTGAAGAACAATACTCCAAGCAAGGTCTAACATATGTTAAATAAGCCATGGAACGAACTTCGGGAGTAGATTTTTTTAAATTGCGCATAACAAAATTCAATATTTGATAAGAATGAGCAACAGTTTTATTAACCTGAAGTCCCCAATTAAAATTTTTAGAAATATGCATGCCTAAATGTATTATAGAATTTGATGCAACAAGAGTCATATTACATAAAGAATAATCAAATATATATCTTTTATTACAGAATGTAATAAATTGATTTTTGCTAGCATTTAGTTTCATACAATTTTTCAGTACCCAATCTTAAAATTTTCTTAGATTGTTTTGCAATTCATAACAATCATTTAATGTTTTCATTGATCTATAAATAATACAGTCATTGGAAAAAACCTGATTTTAGATTTAAGATTAATTAAAATATCATTAATAAATATGATAAATGTCAGTGGACCTATGGCAATACCTTGAGGAACACCTCAAGTAATTAAAATTTAATAGCTTTGCACATATTCAATAACTTTGCACATATATGCCTATGTACTTGAAGAGGTAAAAATAGAAGAAAATAAAATGAATCGAATAAATCAAAAAGCTAAGGCTAATAATACCCTTTATTTTAGCTAAAACCTTATGTATCATACAGAACACCAGATGTAATACAGTCCGAATTTACAGCAGAAGACTTATTTAATGTGGTTTATTCAGAAAAAATAGCAAAAGATTTTAAAGAAAGAAAACTGGATGCTAATGGAAATAGTTTAAACCCTTCACCTGAAGAACAACTAAGTCCTGAAGAGGCCAGAATAAAAGCTAAACAGACAGGTTCCGATATATTTTAAAATTGTTTTATAGTGTTTATGTTAGGTAAATATAGATTTATTGTTTAAATATTTAGTCGCTATCTTTCAGGGTGATTTATATAGTAAAGTTTTGTAATACCTATACTATACCTAGTATAGACACAATGCTTCGGTGAAATCCCGAAATGATTCGCAAAAATCCTAAAATATTAGATGAAATACCGCAGTCTTAGCCGAAATACCGCAAACTTAGCTTAAATTTTAGCCGAACTCTGGAAGTCCTACAACCTAAATGGTGTAGATCCCGAAATATTAGTAGATATCCCGAAATCTTAGCCGTATTACCACAGTTATCCAAAATTCCGCAATCCTAGTCGAAATTTAACAATTGCAGGCTGCGATTGAAGCGATTTCCTTGATTTTTAAATACAGAAATCTTGGCCGAAATCCCGCAATTTTAGCAAAAATCCCGAAATTTTTGCCGTATTCTCACATATTTATAACTAATAACTACCCTGGTGGGTTAGAACAAGTTGACCTAACGTTAGATGAATGTTATATGTCTAACGTTAGATCTAACGTTAGAATAACGTTTATCTAACGTTAGAAGTATTACTAAACGTTCTATAAACGTTATTCTAACGTAAGGAAACTAACGTTAGGAATTCTAACGTTAGAAATCGGGACATTTGGTTTGGACACGCGACCAATAGTAGGTAGTGAACGACTATCTTTATGATGTTGATTTTGTCAGAATGGACTGGCCTGCGCGCAGCCCGGACCTTAATCCCATCGAGCAGGTATGGGATCGTATGTGACGGACATTTTGGCAACAACAAGTTCTGTAGCACCCTACAAGATCTACAAAACGAGGTGGACGTAATTTGGAACAACATGGATCAAGGACCCATATAGCACACAATATCCATTGTATAAACCTGTGCTATCTGGGGATATGTGCAAAATTTTGAAAGTATGCCCAGGAGAAAGCAAGCTGTTATTAGAGTAAGAGGGGGAAATACTTGATATTAAGAACCAATATTGTAATAAAAATTATTGTTTATAGTTGCTATGTTATTTTTCAAATAAATATTTCACATAAAAAATTTCATATTTCTTTAGGGTGATCCATAACTGGCATGCCAAAATTTAAGAGGTGATTCTAGATCCAAAAATATAAAAAAAATTCCTATAAAGGTTGGTCCGGAAATGAGCCCTAAGGGATCTAGGGCCCTTTAAAATTGTAATAAAAATAAGGTTTTTAATTAATAACTCGGGAACCGTTTAAGCTAGAGCGGCGAGCTTTTGCATGTACACTAGTATTAATAAGGGCAATAAGTTTATGTTAATTTATTTTTTTAATTTATCCAGAGGCGTGCCCAGACGGACAAAATATATGAGGCTTAAAACATTTTTGCCCCAAACTTTTCTATGTGTATGTTTTTTGGATTTGTTGTAAAAAATATAGATTTCTAGAGTAAAAATACATATAAAATATCATATAGTGTAACACTGTAGGAGCAACCGTTATCAAAAAAAATGCAATTAAGAGGAAGTAACATTTTGTGCCACCAAAAACGTTACTTTTTAAAAGGCTATTACTCCTTTAATATTAAATTTAGGTGTTTTGGTGTATAATACTTTTTTGCTCAGTTTTAAATGAAGAATCACCCTGCAGCATTAAAATTTTATTGGTGCTTTTTTTCGTTCCCCATTCAATACGTCATCTTCGAAGGGCCGTAGCTCCCTTAGGGCTTATTTCCGGACCAACCTTTATAGAAACTTTTTTTCATATTTTTGGATGTAGAATCACCTCTTAAATTTCGGTACGCGAGTTCTGGAACAGGCTGTATCTCTATATAGTAATTACCATAAGTCCAGTCAAATAATGAAAAATTTATATGTTAAATTGCAATAAATGTACACAGGCTGATATTTTAAAGTGTAGTAGTGGATGGTAGCAGAACACTCCTGTTAGTTTTTCACCGGATGATTTGTGTAAGGGATGTCCGCTATCTTTAAAATATCAGCCCGTGTACATTTATTGCAATTTAAATTTATTATTTGACTGGACTACATGACGCATAACTAAATTCTCGCCGGGGTATGTTAATTACGTCTACCAAGCCTGACTCCGAACCTTTTACTAAATTGCATTATCACTACTTTTAGCCTGTGAACCAATTTGGCACATTTGTGTATCCCCTATAGGGAATACACATTAAAAAAAATTCTTAATATTCTTGAAACAAACGTATACGTTATTTGTTTCAAGAATATTAAGCATTTTTTTTAATGTTAAGTGATGTGATAATTTTTGTGCAAAGTGTATTATTAATAATAATTGTTGGTTTTATATAATTATTAGTGGGTTCAGGTTTGGTATAATAAAATTAAATAGGGAATAATAAAATATAATTTATATTATAAATATACATTTATTTAGTATTTTACATTAAATTTGATCATACAGATATTATACAGTTATTAATAATAACGTATTCTACATTAACAATGATTTAATTAGCTAATAGTCATTAAAATTTAGTAAAAAAAGGGAAAAATTAAAAAATATATCAAAGATAATTATAAGAAAAAAACTGTAAAAAATATAGGGAAAAATATATATTATTATCTTGGCTTGTTTATTTTATATACAAATTCTACACTACCCTCCCGCTTAACCTAATTAAGAAGTGAAAGAGTTCAATCCCAGACAGCACATAATAACTATTAGATATCCAGGGGATATACTTTCTGGATATAGAGTGTATCCAGTGGATAGCTCGGGTTGACATTAGATATCCCATGGATATCCAAATGTCCGCCTATATCCTTGATATCCACTAGATATCCAGTGGACATCTATTTTTTAACCTAAAGTACTTAAGGTTAAAAAATAGATGTCCACTGGATATCTAGTGGATATTAAGGATATAGGCGTATATCAATTGGATTTTCGATTCGAGATCCATCATGGATATCTAGTTTATGAAGTTATTTTGACTACATTGATCCAAAAATAATTACATAAAATATTTAATAATTCACAAAATGTTATAATTAATGTTCAAAATGATACCACCACGCCTATATGATATGTTGCACTGATCGTACAAAAAACGACAAAGTTTATTAGTTTTTGTCCTGTTAGTGCAAGATTTGTTTTTTTTTTAAGCAGAGTATGAATATATTATATTGATGGCAATATTTGTTGAATGCGTTGGCTACCACCCGCAATCTTCTCTTTCTAACCCGTTTAAAATCTAATATGGAAAACATGTTGAGAGTCGCCGGTGACTCTCGTGGTAGCCAACGTGTTCAATACCGATTTTTTATCTACTGATTCGTTAATTTTAAGATATAAGATATTACTGAAACAACAGAGCGGTCCAAACGTCAGCCCCCTCTCCTAACTTTTGAGCGAGTTGAGATATCGACTTCAACTTGAGAACACTTAAATAATATATTTTTTAAGTGTTTAAATGCCCTCCAAAAATTGTATTGATACAACTCAAATTATCTTTTTGGAGGGCATTTTTTTAAATGAAAATAGGGCCGTGTGATATATCATTTTAAAGCTTATAAAATTCCCTGTTCGACCACACATTTTTTATTATTTTGATACATTTAAAAAAAAAGAAAATTTAAAAAAAGTTACTTTTTCGAAAAACGAAAAAAAAAACAATTAAAAAAGTTTTTTTAATTTTTACCCCATTGCAGGCTGCGATTCGAAGTATGTTATACGTCAGTTGCTATTAGGATATTTGACTTAATAAGTAATAGGGACCCTATATATAATGACATTAAACTTCACACAAGTGACATAAACATAACCCTGCAGAAATTACTAAATTGGTGTCTCAACCCTTTGTGTGAAGTTAAATGTCACTTTATTTAGGGTCCCTAATAAGTAATGCCTTAAATGTCAATAAAAAAATAATTTAAAAACGTTTTTCACTATTCGGCTTATCTTTGTTGAAACACATTTGATAAACTTTGTCTTTTAAACGTTTAGAAAAGACTTTAACGCAACATAAAAGCTTCTTTTAAAGAAGATAATATCTTAAATAAAGTTGATGAAAAATAAAGTGTTTTTTTTTGTTAAGTTCAAAACTACATATAAATTTATAAGTTTATAAACTTAATATTTTCTTTCCAAAAAATTATATTAACAGTTTTATATTCCCGTAACAAAACTTATTTTTATACTGTATGACTTAGTTTACACCATATTTTACACTTAAAATTTTTAAGTCCAGGTACTTTTTATTTGTTTATCTATCTTATTTTCTTATCTTATTTACAAAACGCTATAAACATAGGTGGATAAAAAGTACCTGAACTTAAAATATAGTCCCCATGGTGTAAACTAAGTCTATACCTATTTAAATAAGGATTTAGTTACATAATTTGTCCTATTTTAGTTTTGGAAAATATTTATTATTATACAGTATAATAATATATAATTTTTTTTGAAAATAATTTTTTTGAAAAAAAAATCTTTTTTAAATGTAATTTTTTTATTTATTTTTTTTTTGAAAATTATTTTTTTTAAGTATTTGGGAAAATGCAATATATCATTTACTATGAATAATACATAATGGAATGCGTAGCATTACATATCTTCACGGCTTGTTTGTCATTAAATATTAAAAGAGACATGACATAAAAATATGACATAAAAATATTAGTTCTCAGGCTTATAATATAAATTATATGTATACATACTCCGACAACCTTCCCGACTGAAATGTATGACATTTGAAAATACATTAAGGAAAAACAAACTTATTTTATGTTTAGAAATTTATTTTATGGTAGAAATTTCTTGATTCCGTAATTGTTATTTATTTCTTGATTTTTTAATTGTTATCACCTTAATGAGCTCTCGGATCCATGGAGTCTTCTGATAAGGTGTAATAACTTAAAATGAGGCAATTTTTTAAAATACAATACCACAAAATGACCTTTTTTTTCGAATTAAGAAAAACTGCTTTGGGATTTTGCCCTGCTTTCTTAAAAACTATTTTTTGTCAAAATAAAATTTTGAAAAATTATAGGTGGCGCCAGATATCAGTGAAAGAGTAAAAAAAAAATAAAAAAAATATTATTAAAATAATTAAAATTTGACATGCGGCTCTTATTTTTGATCGTAAATCTATTTTTTAAATAACTTTTTTTTTGTATCTGTTACGGAAAGATAAGTTTACCTGAAAACTTTTTACTTTTTTACTGATTTCTGGCGCCACCTACAATTTTTAAAAATTTTATTTCAACAAAAATTAGTTTTTAAGCAAGCAGGGCAAAGTCCCAAAGCATTTTTTCCTAATTCAAAAAAAAAAAATTGTGGTATTTTCAAGTCGAACCGGGGACACAATGTATCTTTGCCTGAATGCAGGTTTTATAGGAACAACAAAATAACCTCAATTTTATATAGTTTTATGTTTTTCACTATCTCCGTTTTTAGTAGCTGTAGGGGTGTCATTTAAAGTTGATATTGCATTATTAAAATTTTAACTGTAGTTTATATTTAATTCTTAAAGATCACTGGAGACTCGACTGTCGAGTTTCCGATCAGTATACCTCCATGGAGGATCCAATAAATGATAATACTGATATATGACAGTTATTTCCAAAGCTTATATTAATTAGGTCAAAACTAAAAAAGTAAAAAAACAACTTTTTGATATATATATATTATTACTAATTAGTCACAAGGAATTAATGTCCAATATTGTGTATTATATTTCGCTTTTATGGGAGATATGGATAAAAAATATGCATTAAATATCTCATTCGCCCGTTTGGGTACTAAGGGGACATCCATAAAGTCATGTCATGCCTAAGAGGGTGAGGGGTGTCCAGGAGTTTGTGACACTTTGTAACGGAGGGAGAGGGGAGTCTTGAGCAATGTGATGTCACATAAAAATTGTAATATATTTTTTTGCTCTCATCGTTGATAACTGATAACTCAAATTAATTTTATGTACTTTGAGAAAAGTTTTATCCAAGAACATACCTGATTAGGGTGGACCTTATATTTTTTTATTATCTTAAAATTTTCATTTAGGTTTAACTAGAAAAGTGCTAATGTGGACCCTAAATTTTTCACTTATACAAAAATGCAGACAATTTTCAACGATTTTTTACGATTTATGGTAGTTTTACGAATTTTAGGGTCCACATTAGCACCCTTAGAGAAGTTTGATCACTCTCATATTTTGGACTACACCTAAATGAAAATTTTTAGATAATTAAAAAAATATAAGGACCACCCTAATACCTGATACCAAAATTGTTTTTTTTTGTGTATAAAAAATTAACGTAGCGTGACATAGGGGGGCGGGGGGTTAGTGCCGGTGTGACACTTTGTCACAATGACCAAAAAAGTGTGACATACTTTATGGACGGCCCCTAAGTATATAGTTTGCGAAAAGATGCAAGTCGTTTTCAAAACACCTTTACACTACGATATTTCAAAATTTTGACCCAGAGACTTGAACTTTGGAACAAAGATTTTCTAAGTAGTAAGTACAAAAAAATTGTATAAAACTTCAACGTTCTTGAAATATCGTAGTAAAGTTGTTTGGCAAAAGAGATGCATCTTTGCGCGAACTATACTTATATATTTGTGGATGCATACATGACCATGGTCACGCGAAAAGGGGCCTGAGTTAGGTATTTATCCATCAGGCCCATTTTTGCGTGACCACTCACATTTTATAAACTACACATTTTAAAGTACTTTAACACATTTTAGTTATAAAAAATCGGAACGATAGCTTAAACTATCATTTGAAGATGACACTCTCACTAATAGGGAACAGTCACTATTATCACTGTCATAGTACATATCTTCGTCTTCAACTGGCACTTGAAATCCTCTAAACTTTTTGGATCAGAGTTCTATCACTTCGGGGCCTTTCCACGTAATTCCGGCTTTGATGAGTTTAAAAAAACGCATCACTCCACTGATAGCCAATACCTGGAAAAACGTTGTAGGGTAAATAGGGCAAAATATAATAATAACAATATTAGTATTAGAAAAAGTCATGAAGATATGTAATGCTATGCTTTCTATTATATATTATTCACAGTAAATGGTATAATGCATTTCCCAAATACTTAAAAAATTAATTTTCAAAAAAACGATTAGCTGATTTTACAAAGATAGATAGATAGATAGAGGTTTATTTATCTTTGCCAATAAATACATTGGATAGACACGTCACAATATAAATAGTAATAAACAAGTAGATATATGTACAACAAAGTTATTAAAAAAATAATAATTTTAAAATAATTAAAATATTAAATACGTGTAAGTAGATACTAACATTATTACAACCATTTGAAATTTAATTAAAATACAAACAATAAAACATTAAAAATTTAAAAACGATAAAATAAAAAGAATTATCGTGCTATGCCATTACTAGCAGTAAATTCATCTAATGAATAAAAAGCATTACTGCATAAGTATCTTTTTAATTTTGTTTTGAATGCCGTAATTGAAGACTGATTTTTAATATCTGTAGGCAATAAGTTAAAGAAGTGGCAGCCCGCATATTTTGGCGACTTTTTATACAGCATGTAATTGAAGGTGTTTTGGCGAAAGTGGTCCCTGTTACGGGTGAAATAAGTATGCGTATCAGATTGCCTTGCAAACTGATTTTTATTTTTGAAAATGAAAATTGATATTTTGTATAGGTATATACTTGTAAAAGTCATTATATTTTTAGATATAAAGATATCCCTTCACGATTCCCTGTAGTGAAGATTAAACATTAATCTGATAATTCGTTTTTGCGCTATAAAGACACGCTGCCATTCGACTGCCATACCATACACTACAATATTGTAACTTATTGCAGAGTAAACAAGTGCATAATATGCAGATATGAGACTCTTTTCATTTAGACAATTTTTCAAGGTTTTTAAGGCAAAATATTGTTTATTTAAATTCTTACATACAGCATCTATATTTTCCACCCAACTTAGTGTACTATCAATAATTGTACCTAAGAACTTCATATCTGCTGTCAGAACATTAGTAAACGTCAAACACATAACCTCAAATTGACAAACTAATTTTAAGATAATTTTTGCGTTTTTTGGATGTTTAGGTGTTAGGTCGTAGGAAAAATAGTTTACGCACCTCGACGCAAACCATTTCAGTGCACATCGAGTGCTTTTTTTACGAGGCGCAGCCGAGACTAAAAACTAGGTTCGCGTACTCGGTGCGTAATATACTATTTCGTACGACCTAGTGTACACGAAATAAAGAAAAATGCATGTTCACTATATATCCTCGTTAGGATATTTTTCTATCGCACGAGTACATAGTGCATATTTGAATGAAATGTAAACTATGCACACTTACTTATCCAAACGATTACACATAGCTTTCATTTTGACAAAAGTCATTTGACGTTTATAAAATTTTGAAATGTCAAAATTAAACACAGGTAATTCTTTAAAATATACATTTTTAAAGAGTCTAGACTGTAGATCGAACGAAAAATGTTGTTCGCAACTCGTTTGCGACAAGTCCTTAATGCACTCGAATGATTTTTTGACTTCGCTTCGCGTCGTCAAAAAAACTTCATTCTCGTGCACTAAGGACTAAAGTCGCTTACTCGTTACGAAAACTACTATTTCTTGTCGTGTTTCTTCGGTGTGGTTACCTTTTCGAGTTACTTACATTTATTGCTGCTCTTACAATAAAAAATCCAACTTCTGCTTTACAAAGTGTGTCAAATTTCTGGAAAAATAATTAAAATAAATATTAATTTTATTATATTAATTTAACCTCTTCAGGGACATAGGCACATAGGGAACGTTCAAGTATTACGTAACGTAAATTTTGATCATTTTGGACTTCCCCCCCTGTAATGCTATTTTCCTATACCATTAACATGGGCGTAACACTCCAAAATGACCCCCCCCCCCCAGGAGCGTTACGTAATACTTGAACGTTCCTATACGTGTATCTACATGCACTTACAAATGACAAAGGCTCTTTTATTGACCCAAATTAAATTTACCTTATTTACATGGTCTCTTAAAACATTGGAATATACTATAGAAACTGCTTCAAGCGCCATAAAAGTGAATATTCCTATGACCCATAAAATTACTAATGATACGTTTTCCTAAAAGAAACACAATGATAAATATTTACTGTCGATATATCGCACCCGTTACAGAACAGTGTCATAACACGTGTTGAAAAATGTGTTTTTAGTGTATTATTATCTCTTATTGAGGTCTACCGATCTGTACAACTGGCATATTTCTAACTAGCATAGTTATATGTAATATGACAGTTATACAGATCGGTAGATCTTATAAGAGCAGTAATAATACACTAAAAACACATTTTTCAAAATTTTGGACTTTCATAGTTCTGTAACGGGTGCGATATACCTAATAATACAAAAATTTTAAGAATATTCTAATATTCTTTCCTTCTTAGAACGTTCAAAGAATTTTTTAATATTCTTTTCTCCTTAGAATGTTCTAAGAATATTCTTAGAACGATGTGTGCTATTAGGTATTTCTATAGCGTGTACATGATAGATTTTAGAACCCGTGATTTTTTTTTTATGGGTGGCGTTATTATTTGGGAGACTTTGATATATTGTAAAACATTTGTATTTATATCAGTCCAATAAAATACCTGTCAACAGGTCCGAGAACAATGCGCAAAGTTTTTTTAACCGTGTTTTTTGGAAAAAATAAACTGTATTAAAATTATTCTCATAATAAATCATGGTTCGTTATAATAAGTTGTATGTTGTTATATAAAAAATATATCAAGAAGTAATACCGCCTATTAAATATTGGATAAATTGTAAATGTTATCCGAAATTATTCTATACAGACAGGTCCAGGCAACGGTGTACAAGAAGGATAAGGTATAGTAGTAGTAGTAATGGTGGGGAGGTCAAGCCTGGCAACTAGACCATATTGGTTCTTTTTGCCTACCCCTGTGTTACTAGTTTTTCTACTCTAACGAGGATTTTTGTTGTTGTACCCCGGGACCTACAGTTTAGCGAGGAATCCGAACCTCATTTTGTCGGCTTTTTTGGCTAAGTGAGCGGCTTTGATCTTTAAGTTTATTGGCTGCCAGTGCACTTGGACCGGCGCCAAACTGCTTAAGGATCATTTTCGCTTGCAGCCTTAGTACAGATCCTGGTTGCTTGAAAGTCCCTAAAGTGATCTCGGCCAACAGACCTGACAGTTTCCTTTCGGTGCCTCCGGGTAGTATCACAGGTCCGAGTGCTAGTGCGGCATTATCCACTGCAAACCTTTTTTAATGTGTTAAAATTAGTACAGTTTGTTTAATATTTACAAAAAATGGTATTTGGGGGTTTTGAGACTCGCTAAAAATGAATTTGATATTTAAAAAATTCTATCCGTACCCCTTAATGGGGTAGAATCACCCCTTTTTATATATTTTTTAAGTAATCTGAAAAAAATTGGTACCAGGGATTTTTTGTCTCGCTGAAAACGAATTTAATATTATAAAAAGTCTCCCTCCTTAGAACCACCCCTACTTACCTACTTATATTTTTTCAATTAAAGTAATAGAACCACCCATATTTACATTTTGAATTAACCTGATAGGTATCAATGTTATTAGTGATAACATTTGGTACATTGCGGTTTTGCAAGTCGCCGAGGGGTTTATTTATTGAAAAGAAGTGTACAAGGATTGTGAGGATCAAAGGATTGTGAAAGATTGTCAAAAAGATTGTGAAACATTGTATCAAATTTGAATGAAGATTTTTAAAGATTGTGGAAAGACTTTGATGATTGTGGAAGATTGTAGATGGATTGTAGATGATTGTGGAGGATTGTAGATGGTTGTGGAATAAGGAATTGTCAAGGATTGTAAAAGATTGTTGGATAGGTGTACAAGAATTGTCCAATAAATAAACCTCTCGCAAGTCGCTTAAGACGAATTCAATATTTAACAAAATCTATGTGCCTCGCGCAAAGAATTTCACGTAACGCAATTTCATCCGCGAATTTTTTGTACACCGTTGCCTGGACTTGTCTGTATACGTTTTTAAACGTTTGCGTTTCGGATATTTTACGGTGTAATTACGCTTATGATTTATCCTAGGAAATATACGAAATTTTATTACCCTTATATAAAACGCTTATAATAGAAAAATCGATTTGTAAGCGACAGACTATAATAGACTATTATACTGACAAAAAAGTCATAAATATAAACAAAAGAGAAAAACAAAATGTAATATATATTTCCATTATAAAACATATAAGTAAGGTATATCCTCCAGCAAAATTCCTTTATAAATTCCTATAGGAACAAACTTTTATACATTTTTATATAGAAATATATTTTTGATATTTTGGTTGTAAGCGAAAATTCCCTAAAAAATCTGGTACAAAACAGGTAAAATCTCGGGTAAAATGTACAGGACTTATGCCAGGAAAAAATACACTGCCAAGTAAAAGAGCTTTCCCATTTTTCACCTCCGCGCGTAAAATGGATTTTTATTATCAGATACACTTTTAGCAACCTTAAAAATATACAACTGAAATTTTTAAAAAGAAATCCAAATACTATTTTATTATATTTGCTTCAGGGGGCTCCAGGGGTGTTTTAGACAACTCTGGCTACAGAGGTACAGGCCTACATGTAGGTATTTTTTTAAAGTACTTTATGTCAAATTAAAATCCGTTCAAACAAATCATCCGCGTTACATTTTTAAGATAAAATAAGAAAGAGCCCAAAATCTCTAAAAAGTTATGCCACTATCATCATTATAATATTAAAATATGATTTTTAGAGAACAAACCCTATTGTTTTTGAAAATAACCCTCCCCCCCCCCAAAACAAACAAGTTATGGAGGGTTAAACGTAAAAAAACACACAAAAATCTGAGGGAAAACTTGGATTGTACTTTTTTTCAGAAAAATTAGGATCAATGCAAGGATTCCTTGAGTAAATTCATAAAAATGTCATATAGTGTAAAACTGTAGAAGCAACCGTTTTCAAAAAAATAAAATGCAAAGAGGAAGTAGAATTAAGTGCTATTAAAAATGTTACGTTATAAAAGGCTATTAAATTTAGGTGTTTCAGTGAAAAGAACTTGTTTCCTTAGTTTTATATAAAGAATCGCTCTGCAGCATTAAAATTTTGTTGATTCTTTTTTTGTGCCCCATTCAATATGTCCATATCCGAAGGGCTTATGTTCTTTTGTTGGTTTTTCATGTTTTGTGATGTATAAACATCCCCTTTACTTCCTGCCAAAAGACTGTTGACACTGTGTTTTTTTTTTATAATTTAATTATTTACAGCTTTGGCATCTTTTTAAGACCAAATTTAAAAAAAAATCTAGCGATGCGTTTTTGAGAAAAACGATTTTCATTTCTTTTAACAAAAAAAATATGATATATTTAAAAATTATTTTAGATATTCAGATTTTACGTCAAAATGTGAAAAAAAAGTTTTTTTAGATGTTTGAGCTAAATTGGTTTTTAAGGGAGCTAGGACATTTTTATAATATTTATCACCATATCTCAGTAACGGTTTAACTTATTAACATGAAATTTTTACTGAACTATAGAACCAATAAATGTAAGCATTTAACGTTTTATTAAAATTAAGTTTTTGACCAGGGGCGTAGATAATGGGTGCCTCATAATTTATATGTAAAACTGTAAGTCCGCCCCTGGTTAAATATTTATTTTTTTTATGTCATAAATTAATAATGTTTATTGGTTGCATACTACAGTAAATTTTTTAAGTCAATAAGTTAAACCGTTCCTGAGTTATGACGTGAATAATATTCTAAAAATGTCCCTTAAACGTCTTCTAGCTCCCCTAAAAAGTAATTTAACACAAACGTTCATAGAAACTTTTTGTCTCACTTTTTGACGTAAAATCTTAATATATAAAAAAAAAAAACTTAAATATGTCATATTTTTTTTGTTATAACAAATGAAAATCGTTTTTCTCAAAAACGCATCGATAGATTTTTTTTAAATTTGGTCTTAAAAAGATGCCAAAGCTCTAAATAATTAAATTATGAAAAAAAACTTGGGTTATATGAAAGTTGTGCTAAAAATCGTTTCCAGACCGGGGTGCGAGGATGAAGATATTTGTATGTATGTAGAATCGTAAAAAGTTAAAAAACGCGAAGAAACGATGTTCAATAAAACTCCTGATAAATTACGAGTCGAAGTGAAAAATAGGAATTTGAAAACGTTGCTTAACATACCCTGCTCTAATTTACGACTTTGACATTTGTTTTTCGTTAAAAAAACGACAAGAAAAACATTGATTTCGAGTGTCGTTAAAGTAGTTTAAGTTTATTTCTGTCTGGATTTAAAATTTTAAAGTAAGATTAAAGCGATTAAGCACATGTAGCTACTTTAGTATACTAAAGTTAAACTGTTTCGCTGAAAAACACAGTATTACTCCCATAAATAGAGCTTTATCATAGTTAAACTTTTAGGATAATTAAAAAATTATACCATTCCGACAGGGCTGTGAAAAAGTACACTTTTTTTGAAATTGTCCAGGCCGGTGGACAAAACCGAACAAAACTGGACAAAATTGTACAAAACTGGACAAAATTGGACAAAATAAAAAATTATCCCTCATAATATCACATGGTAACGGAAAAAATATTTCAACTTCCAACTGGGGTCTGACTAGTCTAGTCTCTAGTCAACTAGAGGTGTGCTTGTGCGCCGCCGTCGGCATATATAGTGCCCCGCCGCCAAATTTACGGAGCGGCGCAAGAACGCCGTCTGGAAATAACTAAAATAATTCATTTGGTGAAGCTTTAAAAAAATAATTTTGGCAGAGCAGCGCCGCAGCATCGACGCCTGCGCGCCGTTGTAAATTTTTCGTGGGGTGGCGCGCCGCTGCTCCCGGATAAAATTTACAAAAACACCGCCGAATATCTAGTAATAGTCTAAGAGCTGGTGACCATTTTTATTTTATTATTTGCTCCCAGCTGTATTTTATATATATATCTTAAAGTACATTCAAATTAAGCTTCTTGCAACTTTTCTGTTTTTCTTTTTCACATACTACATTTTTTCGTGATCCAGTCAAGTTGTTCATGCAATTTCTAAATAGAAAACAAAAGTTCGAATAAAAAGAATGGGATCTGTATCTTTTCTTTTAAACTGAAAAGAAAAAGTCCATTGTACCAGTTTTAGAAACTTGATTTTACTTTCCAATCTATAAGATTAAAGAAGTATTGTCTAGAAGATTAAACAAAAGAAATGTTTTAAAACAGTTTTACACATAGAAGCAATAAGGGGAGCTTAGTACCGAAAAGTGGAAATTAACCCAGTAAAAAAAAATGTTTTTAACAATTATTTCACCGAATTTTTGCTATTTTTAGACAAACTCCCTACCCCCCATTGTCACATTTTCGTCCCATACAGAGTTATACACGGAAGTGGCCTATTAAAAGTTTATGGAGAACCAATAATTTTAAAAATATGATATTTTGCACTTTGAGGTTTTTGAATATGGCCAATCGATGCTTGTGCCACTTCCGGTTTTAGAAATTTAATGCAGATTTAAAAAATCAAAGTTGAGTGCAATTTCCAGTACAACCGGAAGTGACACAAGCATAAAAATATTTTTAATCGATTGGCCATATTCAAAAACCCCAAAGTGCAAAATATCGGATTTTTAGAATTATTGGGTCTCCATAAACTTTTAATAGGCCACTTCCGTGAATAACCCTGTAACACTTTCAGCTAGACCGAAATTAGAAAAAGTTGCATATTTTATTGGTTAAAAATATAAAATTTGTAATTTTAGCAGTTGTGGAGACGTTTCTTTAACTGGTTATCAACTTTTTTGTGGGGGGATAGAAGTTGTATTTTTAGACTAAAAAAAGTTGTAATTTTCGACCATCTCCCTCCCAACTAAATATTATTTGCTACGACCCTGACTGATTTATACATATTTCAAAATCTCCCAAAAATTCTACGCCACCTATTAAAGACTACACGTTGCCAATACTGTCGTGCTAAGCTGAAAGGTCCTATCTACATGGGTTTAACATACACAGATAGGACCTTTCAGCTTAGGAAGGCAGAATAAAGTATATTTACAATAAATGTCTAAAAACTTACTTTATATATTCCGATCACAAGGACTATACTTAAGAAAATCATAAATAAATGCGTTCCTATTATCGCCAAATATGCAATTTGAACACCTGCAATACAAAAAAAACATTAATAAATATTTTTCCATGTACAGAAATAAAGGATTCCTTTTTGAAGGAAATTTCTCTTGTTTCAAGGCTAGCATTTCTTTGAACCAAAGTTAATGTCCTTGAATGAAGAGCAAAAGTTTTTAAATGAAGATTCGAGCTCTTTGTTTAAGGACATTGACGTTGGTTCAAAGAAATGCTAGCCTGGAAACAAGTGAATACGGCTTTGAAAATATTAAAAGACACGTGTCTTTGGTTCAAGGAATCCTTTTTCTCCGTGTAATAGAGAATTTTTAGCTCTTTTTGGCGTTCCGTACCTCAAAAACAACAAAAAACGAAACCCTTAGTTGTTCGTTACAGCCGTTTATCTTATATTAGGAACTAGATAACCTAGGAATATGAAATTTGGCATATGCCTACTTAGATAGCCTTGGCGAGAAACTAATCCAGAAATTAAAACTATATTAGATTTTTTTTGTCAAAAAAGCAAAAATACAATTTTCTCTTATAGAGGAAATCCGCCTAATTTCGGATGGTTTCCAAATTTCGGATAGTAGTGTATTTAAGATACTGTCTGCAAAGGTAAACAGAAACCTACTTTTATGTGAAGCCAAAAGTCAAACTAAATCCGTCCTGTAATATGATAACGGTAGAGCTTCTCCCCTTTAAATGGCAGCACAAATCGTTTATATTGCAAATGGCAGTTTTGTGCTCAGTTGCATTATTATGCTTGTTTATTTTATAAATAATCGTTATAAAAGTTCGTGATTCTGTCTTGGGTAAGTTATGATGTTAGTTAAGTTGATCCACTATTCATAATTAAGCAATTTGAAAACGTAAACATTCTACAAATTTCTAATCTAAAAAGCAGAAAGTTGCCTAATTTCGGATAGACCATTTTTGTGCATTTGATTCCCAATTTCGGATATCCGCAAGGTAATTATTATTCAGGATAACCAACCATTAATTATTTTTTTTATAATGATACAACAAACTAAGATAAACAATTTTGAAAAAACGAAAATTACCTAAGATACTAAGATATTTGAAATTGGGAATATAAAATTATAGTTCCTATAGTATTTCGTAGAAAATCGCTTAATGATTAAATTACGTCTTAAATGTGAAGGAATAACAAGAAACATAAGCAATGGGATCCAGATCTACTCTTGAAAAATTTTTTTCGGATATGTCCGAAATTAGGAGCCCTTTTTCAAATGCACAAAAATGCGCTGATTTTTTTTAACCGTGTTTTTTGGAAAAAATAAACTGTAATAAAATTGCTTTTATAATAAATCATGGTTCGCTATAATAAGTTGTATCTGGTTATATAAAAAAAATATCAAAAAGTAATACCGAGTATTAAATATTGAATACATTGTAAATGGTATCCGAAATTAGGCGACTTTCCTCTACATCTCAAAAATGTATATGTATAAACAAAAAAAAATATTTTATTGACGTCGACATTTTTTAAAAAAGTATACTTTTTTGTATGTCTCCCCGGGGGCCCTCTATTTAAAAAAACGATAAGAGATAAAATTCTGAAAATAATTATTGATGGTAAGCATAAAATAAACTTTTAAAGAAAGCTATAGAAAAGCGCGTCAGGTTGAATTAAAAAATATTATTTATCGAAAACTCAATTACTAATTATAATTATCGCATGGCAAAAAATTTAACCAAAAGAGTACCTACTTAAATAATTCTATACAATTAATTTAATATGCATTTTGCAGCCACAACTAGAACTCTTGGATAAAAAGACGCGTTTTTGTGGTGTTGAAACCGCCCCGCACAAAAAAAATTCTACTGGACGTGGGCTCCCGGACTATAAAAGTGAAATAAAAGTTGCCCTTTCGCTCTAATTTTCAAAATGTAATCATTAAAAAGTATTACTTACCATAATATACATCTTCTAAAGGTGTGGTTTTTTTAACATTGATACTTATTTTCCAACTATATAAAAGTACCACTAAAACTGATATATTCTGAAATAGAAAAATATTTTGGTTTTTAACAATTTTTATCAACTAAAATGCAAAATTAAGGTAATTTTAATGTTTTATTGGCTTATTTTTATTAAATATTAATAAAATTTAACGAATTTAGAGGTTTTTTATTCCAAAAATTAGAAATATCAAACATGAATTTATTATGTCTAAATAAATAAATTTACATCAAATTAATTATTATTCATTATTTATTTAAACTACTTTTAAAGATTTAAATTGTTGAAAAATGGCTTCAAAAAATAGTCCTGCAAATACACCTCCAGATTCGTTTTTAAGGACAATGTTAAAAAAATTCTCACGAAGATTCCTGAATTTTTGACGTTACTTATCGTTACTTATGTACTTTGAACCGAGCCTTGAGCATAGCAAAACCTTTTAGAAATAACGAGTTCCTCTAACGAAGACCTGAAGTAAATTTTGTGTGGCCCGTAGTCATAAACTATGAAAAATTTCCTTGAATACTCTCTCATATAAATTATATATATCGTCCACTAAAGGCTCTAGTTGTCTAACTCCAAATTTTTCAAAAATGAGATTTTTATCAAATTTGCTTCATTATCTGATTACCAACATACTTCAAAAAAAAAAGTTGCATTAAACCAATATCAGCCTCAAAAAATGCAAAAATGTAAATATTTTAAGTCGCTAAGTGTCTAACTCCATCATATGATTGTGAGAAAACAATTAAATGAGAACTGTCACTAATGTCAAACTATTTCTCGACAACAGGGGATCCCGTTTCAAATATTTGTTAATTTACTGTTTGATGATAATTATAATTATTGCCATTAATAATGTATATATATTATGCCTACCTAGTAGTAATATTATATATTAAATATAAAAATATAAATTTTTTGTAATAATTTACGCGATATAATACGGTAGGTATCCTCTTTTATCTTCCCTTGGAGTTAGACCATTAGTGAATTTAGATTCTGTGGTTAAAATTTAATTTTCAAATAATTTATATAAAATAGATAACAATGAAAAGTTTTAAATACATTAACACATTTCAAACATTTTTACCTGTGAACAAGCTAGTTTTAAAGTTCTAAATTGCTATAATTAAGTTTTAAATCGTTTTTTACGTCTCCTGAAAAATATGACGTTTTGGAGTTAGACCGTTAGAGCCTTTAAATGACGATATATGATATAATGCGCTGTCAGAAAATGTGTAAAAATTCCCATATAAAAGCCCATGTTATGTAAAAAAAGTCCAACATTCACATTTGTTCAATATTTTTTAGTTAACTAAAAATACTGGAGGCCCCGATTCGTATGAGGATCACATTAATTATTCTTAAAAACAAAACGCGTTAAGTTTTACGTATAAAACTTTATATAAATTTGAAAATTTATAAGGCCTATTTATCAAAGTAAATCGCTTAAACACACGCGCTTTCATTTTATTTCATAAATCTCATGTTCGGGCCAAAATTACGTATAACTGATTCGAGATTGTGAAATGGTTTTTGTTTGGAAATTGCTCTTGGCAAAAAATACTAGCGTGAAAATCTAGATAAACAAATTTATCTATATGTATCTATCTTGGTTTAACCTAATAAAGTCGCCTTTTTATCTATACACAGTTTTTGGTTTTCTTTTGCTTATGTGTTCGTTCTGATTCAGAACTTCTGAAACATGGCTGGTAGACAAATATGTTGACCGGCGAAACCCTGATTTAGCGCTCCCTTGTTGAAAACTAACCCTGTTGAAAATGACGGGTCTGGGTATAAATGGTGCACAAACCCGTCATTTTCAGTAGGGAAGAAACAAGCTCATCACCTCTGAACACCAACTACCAACCATTTAGGCATCACCCTGCCAAGAAGTTGGCCTGCGACTAAAATAACCACCAACCAGTTTGGTCTAAACCTAATCACTTTCAAAAGTGACCCAAACAAGTGCAATTTGGCGCCCCTCCTCGTCAGCGACAGGGCTGTAGCCCGTATATATAATAAATAAGTTATTCCTTTTTTTTTCGAAAATTGATTTTTCTCAAGCTTGCCTACCGGAGGACGGGGTATTTTTGTACTCTCTATCATCTGGGGTCCCTTTAACCGAGTCTATTTGCAGGTCTTTGTCACATTGTACTATGGTCCGGGCGATACCCAAAAATGGCGTTAATTCGGCTGTTTACGCTACGGGCATAAAAATTGGTGTAGGGAGGTATTTTAGAATGCTAAAACCGAATATGGGATTAAAAGTCAAAAATTCCAAATGGCGGGTCCAATATCGCCTCTATAATAGTTAAATTTATAAATAAAATTTACTTTAAACTTATAATGTGCTTTTTTGGGTTGCTTAAATCAATTTGACAATAAGAATAAAAATTATAAAATGACGTATTCAAGATGGCGTCAATAATCCTTAAATTTGAATCCTCGATTTTTTTTTATTTTTTTTGGACATAAATATATATTTTTGATTACGGCTTGATCTAATTTTTTATTATTTTATCGATTTTTAATTATTATCAATTACCTACATACCAAATTTCATGTTTCTACGACCTCCCGTTCTAAAGATATGTACAGGTCGGCCATCTTGTTTTTTTGTTTTGTTAATTTTTTTTTGTCATTACATACCAAATACATACCACCCTACATACCAAATTTCAAGTTTCTACGACCTCCCGTTCGAAAGATAACAGGTCGACCATCTGGGTTTTTGTTTTTGTTAATTTTTGGTTTTATGTGTCCCTAAATACAGAATTTCAAGATTCTACGACTTCCAGTTCAAAAAAATTCACTTTCACAGGTCTTGTGCTTGGTTTTGTTGATTTTAGTTTGTCATTGTACCCCTACATACTAAATTTCTATGACTTCGAAAAATGTAAAATAAATGCATAGTCCATTTTTTTAATATTCAGCCGTGCAACATTTTACGTATTATTTTTTTTCTTGGCGAAAACAAAAATCGACAAAAAGCCACCACTTTTTAAGAAACGACATACCTTAAGTTACAATTTGGTACAAAAAAAAAAACTAAAAAATCCTGTGGAACTTCGGGGAGCTTTTAAACGAAAGTATGTCTTAAGCTAAAAAACAAAAGATCAATAATTATAATTAGCCTAAGAATTAAGTAAAGAAATTCCTTTTTATATATATTATTACGGTAAATTATAGTTCATATAATAATGCAAGTCCACAACAAAAAAAAAAGGAGGTACAACTATTGTGTAAGAGAATATACAATTTACAAAATGAAAAATTAAATGAAATTTTTAAGTTTGAATAAGTTTCAGGCATAAAGTACTCAATAAATTTATTTCATATTTATGCTAAACATAGTTTAACTATCCGTAATTATAAGGACATAGTTTTTAAGCCTTATGTTTTAAGTCAAATTAACTCCAAAAATAAGGAATCCCTGGACCATAGTGCATTGGTACGGAACAAGCAAAGAATTATAATTAATATTAATTTTACATTATAATATTCAAGATTTATAACTATACAAAACACCCACGGTTATACAAAACAAGCACATACAACTTTGAGCTAAATGATTTAACTAAAGGCGACAAGATAAACTTAGTTTGCAAAAATTTAACATGACTTCTAGACAGATTTAGGAAGAAAATACAGCGATAAGCAACGTGAGTCTGTTTTCATTAGCATCAGGGGAAAATAATAACTTAGTTTGTGTGACGGTACTTGCTTGTCCGTATAAAGTCGGTATATACATGGAGTATTTGAAATAGGGTCAATAGTTTTAAGGGGTAATTCTACATCAGAAAATATGATGAAAGTTTCTGTAAACATATGTCTAAAAATGCGTCGTAAGGGAGCTAAGCCTCTGATTCAAAGGCTTTGAAAGTGGCTAAAAAAATCGGTTTTTATTATCTCAGGAAATCTTTGAGATGTTAATGAGGCCCATCTTTATATGTTATTTTCATGTAGTTATTCTAACCAGAGGCGTGCAAAACGGGGGGACCTCATCAGTTTTTTGCCCCAAACTGTAACTTTTTTGTTATTTTATTATTGGAACATGATTCATCAGGTCAAAATACATAGAAAAGGTACTCTTGTTGTAATACTGTAGGATCAACCGTTTATGTAAAATTTCACATTTCGAGGACGGAAAATTAAATACTAAAATGTTCAATATCAAAAATTTAACAATGCAGAGTGAATGTACAAAAAGTTAAAAAAAAAACTTCATACACATGTACTTGCGTAAATTGTACCTTTTTTAAAGGGTAGCTTTAAAAGCGAATTTTGGACCTACAGGTATAGATTTTTTTTTTAGTTTTTGATGTATAATCGCCCCCATTATTGAAATTCTTGTTTTTAACATTTTAGTATTTAATTTTTCGTCCTCAAAACGTTAAATTTCACCTTCAAGTGAATTTTTCTCGAAAACGTTTAGTCCTACAGTATTATAACAGGAGTATCTTTTTTTATGTATTTTGACCTAAGGAATTATGTTCATATAAAAATAATAAATAATAATAAAATTACAAAAAAATTACACAGAAAATTTATAATGATGATGATTGCGGTCGTTGGTATTACAGTTCTATAACCAATGAACAACATATCCAAGTAACACAGTAGCTACAAAGTCTCTTTTACCCCTCTTTCGCAGCAAAATAACAGCCATTTGCATGCAATTTTGCCGCGAGGGAGCGGTGAGAGATAATTTACAGCTACTGTGTTACTTGGGTACTTTCTGGTGTGAGTACAAAAATTTAGAGTAAAATTTTACCCAAGCCACTTTGTGACAGGTTTGGCCTTTAAAGGGATGCTTAATAATCTTAGCGGTTAAAATGAACCCCTTGGGGAAGGTTTAATAGATAACTTAATATAAATTGATTGCGGTAACCTATCAAAGGTTTAAGTATTCTACTTTAGGGACTCCTTATTAGAAAGTGCTTCCAAGAAACATGAAAGCAAACTATGTTGTAGTAGTTTTGTTCTACAAACGTTTATAATACGTGCTTAATTGTGTTTTGCAAATGACTCGTATGGTATGAGGAGGAAAGTTGGTCAATTGGTCGAAGATTAAGTTCGGATGAATTTTGAATCATAGTAGCGGCAGAGTTTATCTTATAAACAAATTAGCAAGTGTATATTATATTTTTTTTTCGTACGACCTAGTGTACACGAAATAAAGGAGTATGAGTAAGTATATATCCTCGTTAGGATATATTTCTATCGCACGAGTCCATAGTGCATATTTGAATGAAATGACAACTATGCACACTCATTTATCCAAACGAGTACATATAGCTTTCATTTTGACAATAGTGGTTTTACGTTTATAAAAGTTTGAAATGTCAAAATTAAACACAGGTAATTCTTTAAAATATACATTTTTAAAGAGTCTAGACTTTAGATCGAACGAAAAATGTTGTTCGCATTTCATTTCCGACAAGTCCTTAGTGCACTCGAATGATTTTTGACTTCGCTTCGTGTCGTCAAAAAAACTTCATTCTCGTGCGCTAAGGACTAAAGTCGCTTACTCGTTACGAAAACTACTATTTCGTACGACCTAGAATACACGAAATAACGAAAAATGCATGTTCATTATATATCCTCGTTAGGTATATTTCTATCGCACGAGTCCATAGTGCATATTTGAATGAAATGACAACTATGCACACTCATTTATCCAAACGAGTACACATAGCTTTGATTTTGACAAAAGTGGTTTGACTTTAATAAATTTTGAAATGTCAAAATTAAATACAGGTAATTCTTTAAAATATACTATTTTAAAGAGTCTAGACTGTAGATAGAACGAGAAATGTTGTTCGCAACTCGAATGATTTTTTGACTGCGCTTCGCGTCGTCAAAAAAACTTCATTCTCGTGCACTAAGGACTAAAGTCGCTTATACGTTACGAAAACTTTCGTACCTATATTTTTTTAGAGTCAATCTATATGGCGGCACCTTTAGATTAAAAATATAAAATTAGGCTTTTCAAAATTATATAAATAACAAAGGGTTATTAATTAACATCTTTTATATTTAATAAAAGGTACAACTTTTTTGTGAATTTTACAACTTTTTCCTAAATTCACAACTAAAAATGTTTAACTAGTCTTGGGAAAAGGTGTAAAATTAACATAAAATTTGCAACTTTAGTATGAATAAATTTTTTAACTTTTTCGTAATTTTTACAACTTATTTTGTGATTCAAAAAAGAAAATTTTAAATCTCAAGAAAAAATTTACTACTTATTATATTATAAAATAAACAACTTTTTGATTTTTAATTCTACAACTTTTTTTTTAATTAATGAAGTTGGGAATTGCTGCTCTTGGGAAATAATAATAATAATAATTTTACCAGAAGATGTAAAATTTACAACTTTAATATTGTAACTTATTTGTTTTTTTCTGCAATTTTTACGAGGTTTTGTGAAGTAAAAAAAAAGAAAACTGAGTAAAAATATAAATAATTTAGCGCTTTTTTTAGTCATCACCTTTATTGTCGAGGGATAAAGGTTGTAATTTTAGAGTAAAGACTAAAAAAAGTTGTGATTTTTGACCTTCTCCTCACCAAATCTTTTTCACTACGGCCCCGGAATAAGTTATTCCAATTCGTGTTCTTGGCGAAATTAATTTTCAGAGGATAAGAGTAAGGATACTTATTGATCAAATTTTAAATAAACGTCAGAATTTATAATTAATTTTATATAAAGGATTTATAAATTAATTTTAAACATTTCAAATTTAATTAAGAAAGGTTTAACAAATACAATACAATTATAAAGTGCTAGTTTTAAAGCCATTTTAGGATAACAATTTTATAAGTGTTATGTTCCAAACAATTTGTCTGAAAATTTCAACATTGTTCTAAAAGTTTTAACTGTCACTAAACTGTATAGAAACTTTTATCACGTTTTAATCAATTTGAATTAATTCATTGTTCCCAATTAAACGTTCTACGAATTTATTACGTGTACGTTCCTAAATATAATTTGAAATTAAAGAGTGCCAAGTGACTTTTAGTTTTTCCGTTTGAACATTTGCGAGTTAAAAATTACCTCCTTTAGTTTGGTAATGTCGACATTGCATTACATTTAGTGAAAAAAAAACAAAACAATGCCATTTTTAATAAACAAATATCGGGACTAGGACTTTAAATAAAAACACTAAGTTTTATGCACTAGCGACGTTTCGTCTTTAATCAAGACTTTATGAAGCTTAGCATACTTAAAACACTACATTTAACATAAATATTATTTAAATAAACAATTACGAACAATAAACAAAACTATAGAACCGTACACGTAGACTTATTTCAAATTAACAGTTAAACAGAGCCGGATTAACTATGGGCCGGGTGGGCCGCCGGCCCACCAAGCCCCGGCTCTGTTTTCGAAACTACACCCAACTGGTTGAGGATAAAGAATCAAATTTTGAGGATTTTTTCGAAAAGGGGTGCTTCCGCATCCAAAATAATTCTTATATATCTAATATCATAAAGTTGCATGAACCGGAATTTTTTTTTAGTTCGGAGTTTTATTTTCGGTATATGCGTATGAATTTGACACATTTCTCTAGAAAAATGAGTACTAAACAACGAACTAACAACTCTTCTCTCTAGAATATGCATACCGTTATTAAACAAATAGTAGGTATATTCAGGCCTGAACGATAATAATTACCAGTAACTGTTATTGTTGTCCGTTAGAACAAAGCTGTGCGAGTAAGACAGACAAATGTATATGTTGGTTACGTTTTTGTAAGTTTTTTCAAATGAAGTGCCTATTCTAGAGAGAAGTTATTAGTTCGTTGGTACTAAACGAATATATTTAAGAGTATGTCCGTCTGAAAAAAAAATATGATCTACTCTACTTAAATGTACTTACCAATGTGTATATTGCAGCAATGTTAGCTGCATGCTTTGGATTTAGTACTCTGCAGCACCCCCTGCTTGCAAAATGATCATAGGGAAAGAAAAATACAGCGTTCATGGTTGACATATCATTACGAGCCCTGAAACAATATAAAAAATACTTAACCTCTTTTAAAGAGCTTAATCTTTACCGTGGGAATTCTCACGGTAGTCCTAAAGTCAATTTAACTTTCAAAGAATGGTCAAAGCAAACAAACAGTGTTACGAGTTCCAAATTTCAAGTTGATAACTTAAGCCGTTCAAAAGTAAAGGGGCGCGGACTTTTGATACGCTCCTTACATAAGTTAACACGTTGAAAGCATAACCAACGAACTAACAACTCTTCTCTCTAGAATACGCATACCGTTAATATAAAGTATCACATCTCGGTTTGTTTGTAAACAAATAGTAGGTATATTGAGGGCTGAGCAATAACAATTACCAGTAACTGTTATTGTTGTCTCTGATAGAACAAAGCTGTGCGAGTAAGACAGACAAATGTATATGTTGGCTACGTTTGGACTTTTTCAGTTTTTACAAATGAAATGCCTATTCTAGAGAGAAGAGTTATTAGTTCGTTGAGCATAACCCTCCTTTCGATGTAGTCGGGTAACAATAACAGCAGTACGTATTTGTTTATAGAGTGCACTTTGCTATTTAAGCACCATTTATTATAAACATTAATATTCGTTATTTTGATCTGTCGCTAGTCATCTAAAATACATTAAAGTTTGTTACTATTCAAACTTCTGTTTCAATGTAATTGATGAGTTTATACAACTTAACCCTCATGAAAGTTAATGTCACAGTTGGCATGGCATGGTTCTATAACACATACAGGGTGGTCAGTAACTGGAATGCCAAAAAAAAATAAATAAATAGAAAAAATTTCTTTTTTTAGTTTTTTTTTGAATTTTTTTTTCAAAAATTTTTCATTTTCCGGAAAAAAAATTAAAAAAATTAATTTTTTTGAAAAAATCTTTTTTTTGTTTTTTTTTTAATTTTTCGTTTTTCAAAAATAAATAATATTTATATATTATACCATTTACTATGAATAGTATACAATGGAATGCGAATCATTACATATCTTCACGGCTTGTTTTCTTATTCACTAATACCATAGACAAATAAGAAAACTCTAGTAATTCCAATCGATTTTACCACACGGTTTCCAAAGAAACGGTGGACATTTAATACTTTATTCCAGCTGACCGTATTAAGAAGTTAAATAAATATAAATTGGTTTTGAGTAAATCGTATTATCCACTTTTTTGCTTAATTGAGCGCAAAGTTACTTCAATTATAGTCTAACACACGGTATAAGAAACCTACGATGAGCGAAAAACGCTCCGACTAAAGCGCATTCAACGTAAACGTGTTTTTAGTTAGATTTTATGTTTAAGTATATTGATTAGGGCATTGCAAAAAAACCATTTTTCTAATTTTTCATATGCACCCCGCCTATGTTGATTCAACTGAAAAAAATATGCTTGCATACCAAATTTCAGGTTACTTGAACATTTTTTGACTTCTGCCCCACTTGTGTTGTTTAATTTCTTACATTGTTACAGTTTTAAAGACAAAACAAGCCGTAAAGATATGTAATGCTACGCCATCCATTATTGACTATTCACAGTGGATGATATATTGCATTTTTCCAAATAATGCAACTTCAAAAAAGGCCATGACTATGCCTATGTCTATATGGCCTTGTTTTTGGCTTGTAATAAAAATTAACACCCATTGTGTGTATCTATTCGTTAAAAAATAAATTGCGTAGTTTCTTCTTGTTTTACTTGACAATTTCTTGTCAACTAAGTTTCTAATGACATATAGACCTAGGGAACAAATAACACCACCTTTATTGATTTCTATCGTCGGAATCCTCGTTAAGTGTTTTATAAAAAGAACCAATATATTTTTTTAAGTCTGTTTAATCCTTGCTATGGACTTTTTTTAGTTTAATTGGAAAAAACTTTTATGTACTTACTTTATTTCAGTAAAAAAGTTTCAACATTTATCTTCTCACCTTAATAAATACCTACCTACGCCGAGCAAAATAGCCAATATTTATATTGTGAAAATTAGATAAAATTAATAGGCGTAAATGTAAAAAGTTTATTGAATGTTTGTTGGCGGTGCTGGGTATTTTCTTTTTCTAAAAAAAAACATTTTTTAAATTTTCTTTTTGCGAATAACAAAAAAATTTTGAAAAAAAAAATTAAAATTGATAGTTTTTTCATTTTTGAAAAAAGTTTAACCCGCCATAACTTTTTGTTTTTGGGGGGATTATTTTAAAAATTGGTAGAATTGATCTTTATAATAAAAGTAATTTTTCCTAAAGAGAGTTAATTATAATTTTCTTTCAGCTTTTTTCGACTTTTTTAAAAATTCAACCCTTCATAACTTTTTTGTTTTTAGGGGGATTACTTTCAAAGGCAATAGGGATCTTCCCCTCGTGTAGAACTTGATTTTTTCTGAAATTTTCAAGTAGATCGGATTATTCTTTCTTCAGTTATCGTGTTCACAAAAATCGTGACATCAGACAGACAGACAGACAGACAGACAGACGGACATTTCAAAAAAAAAGTTGCTTATTTTTTTCATGAAACAAATTTATATCCAATAATTTATTGTCTTGGACAATTTCTGAAAATTCAAATCTACTGCAGCGCAGGCGCTGTGAATAATATAATAATAATAATAATAGTACCAAAAGTAAGTCTAAAAAAATGACGTCGCCCCATTCAAATACACTATGATTCGCAATTTGCTAAATATTTACATTTGTTCAGTAATTTTTAATATTATACAGGGTGATCAGTAATTGGAATGCCAAAATTTAAGATTCTACATATAAAAATATCAAAAAGTTCCTATAATGGCTGGGATTATTTCCATACCAATCTTTATAGGGACTTTTTTTATATTTTTGGATGTAGAAACACCTCTTAAAGGACTTTTTAGGCCCACCCTTAACAGCAACCAATTATATATCATTGGAAAGGTATTTTCTTTAGATTAATTATTTTAATTCAAAAACATACCTTAGGTACCGGTGTTCCAAGTTATGGGCATTTGAAGTTAGTACTTTACTTTTAACTCCATACAATATTTTGGTAGGTACATAAGAATGCGATGCCAGGATTGGCTTGATGTGTTGTCATGTATCTTGTAATGGTTGTTATGCGAGCCTCTGGATAGGCCTTAAGTTGTAATTGTAACCTAAAAATATGACGTTTTCCTTGTGTTCAATATAATTTACGTTTGTACAATATGTAGAATATGCTAATTTAGTGTGAGTGTATGAAGAATAAACCAAAAAAGTACCTTTTTCATACCATACAAAATACATACATAAAAATGCCTTTCTAATGACATATAATTCATTGCTGTTGAGGGTGGGCCTTATAAAAATGTCCATTCTCCTTTTGGCATTCCAATTACTGATCACCCTGTATATTACATTTTTGATAATGAATTGATAGTAATTGAAATTCACCCAGGGTATCTATTCTCGGACTCGAGAGAACGTGAACAATTTTCGTAGGAAGGGAACTGATCATATCATATAAAAGTTCCCCAAAGTAAAAAAATGCTATTCTTGAACATTAGTGAGCGTGATGGGATCTCTGCAGCCGGCTGCAGCGTTGCCAAGTATTTTAGCGGATTTTAACCAATCAGATTATGCGAAACGAGTCTTTCGTGCGCAGGCTGTAATTATTTTCATTATTTGTAAAAAGTTTCTGTGGTTTAAATAATTTTTATAATTAATATCTAAAAATTAATGTGTAAGAAATGAGAATAAAAACAGAAAAAGATCTGCGCCCACCAGCAGCCAACAAAAAAAAATACTTTAAAATTTTATTCAGGACAACCCCCTTGTCAATAGTGGGCTGTTTAGCCCTGAATTCACTATAATTTTTTTGTTGGAAAGTTGGAAAGGGTCGGCCCTAGCCAACACTTCTCGTTATTCGTTCTCCATTTGATCTTCCGCATCTTGCAGATCTCCCAAAAGGGCAACAGCCCCCACAATTTCCAAATCGTCCATCGTTATATTATACATATATATGTATAATAATTTATAAATATAAAAAATCTTTTATTAATTACGATTAACTATTATAAAACAAAACGGTATTCAAATTAACAACACAAAACCAAAGCAAAAATAGGGTTATGTTCGAATGCGCGCGACTAACTTATATGTCAAAATTTCCGTGAACGAACGCTTCTCACGATCCCGAGTAGTAGAAGTAAAGTTCCTCAATTTTCGTGCGAAGTGAAGTTCAAGAATAAGTAGTTTTGCGTTTCGAGAGAAAGAATATGCAACCCACACTACCTTTCTCCCGGGAATGCGTTCTCTCGAGTCCGAGAATACATACCCAGATTGTTGCAGCGTTCAAAACGTTTATTCGATTTTCGGGAATGCAATGTATTTATGAATTTATGAGCCATTTAATTAAAAGTTTCCAATCATTCTTGTCATTCTAAATTTCAAAACGAAGCGCATTTCGTTAATTTAAATTGGTTTAACAATAAATGCATTGACAAGGTTAAATATTTTATGGAGGAGCCGGACTTTACAGCGAAAAAACAACCGTGAAGACCACAACCGCGCAGTCCATTACCGCGATCGCCATTACCGCGATCGCCATTACCGCGACAAGCAATTACCGCGCATTTCCTTTACCGCGAAGACCGCGCAGTTCATTACCGCGGACCGTCATTACCGCGTATGACTTTTACAGCGAAAATCGTTATACATTATTTATATTTTATGTAGGGGTATTTCCCTGGGATTAATGGCAGTTTGGTTTGGTAAGTTTTGGTTTGGATTTTTATTGATAAAGTGGAACGTTTACTAAATGTAACCATATTTCATCTGTGTTTGGGTTTTTTATGTGTGTGTTTTTTTTTTTAAATATATATCGATTTATGGCTGATTAATAATCAGTTTAGTTTACTAAACAGTAAAATAACTATTTATAAATAGCTATAGTTACAATTAGGAGTTAAAAAGTTATATCTACTCATAAAAAAATACATAATATATAATTAATTAATTAATTATTAATACTAATAAAAATATAGAATAAAAAAATCATTTTACTAATAAAATGCTATTCTTATTTGATAATTACAGTTATGGCAAAGGCGCATCATTGACATACCTAGAGTTTTCCGAACACAAAAAAATAACTTATTTTTTTTTCAATTTTATTTCCGACAAATTTTATTAAAATGTCAGTCCGGGGATTCAATAAAAAAATTTAATAGGGAATTTTGACCAAATTTAAGGTAAACAAAAACAAAAACTGTACCTGGAAAACTTTAGGCTATTTTTTTTTCAGTGTAGTATGTAAAACTGTCACTGTTTATGATGGAGGTACACGATTTTGATTAAAATCATGTATATATACCTACATGTATACAACTATATTCTGATTAGCAAATTCTAATTATGATATAATCATATTATGATTGCGTTCGAATGCCTCAGTGCGTATTATTACTTCGATTATTATATTATGCATATTATTAATATGCATAATATGATATATTATTAATATCATGATAATATACAGTGTTCCAAAAACACGCCGCGAAACTTTTAGGGGCAAATAAGTCATTTTGGCAGAAAAACGGAAAAATAAAATTCAGTATTAAAAATACAATGACTTTTCTGAGTTTCGTAGATATGTTATAATGTCCCCTACCACCGCCAAAAAGTTTGTCGGTATTTTTTGGGACACTCTATATACTATTAAGAGGGTAGTTTTTTTTTTAAATTTAAACCAAAATTATACAAACATTAATTAAATATTGAAAAAGATTAATGGAATATTTATTATACACATATATTTAATATAATATGTATAATAATTATAATATAATGCACAATTTCAGAATAGAATACAATTTAAATAATTATTTAAAGACCTTTATCAATTTTAATCAAGTAAAAAAACTACTTTTTGTATTAAAGCAAACAATCCTCTTTTGAAACAGTAGCCTTATATTTTTTTCTACGACTGCTTTAGAATGTAAGCAAATACACACACTTTTCAAACACAGAACAAATCTATTCTAGCTCTAGATACGGTATGAATATTCCGTATCAAGTGTTAGAATGAGCACATGTAGTGCCATCTCTTATTTATAAAAGTTAAGAAAACTGTAGCAAAATTAGAAAAAAATATATATTTTACCATGAAATATTGAATAATTTAATGCAATTTAAAGTTTTGCGTTAAAATTACATACAGTTTATTAGTTTTTCTTAATATTTGACCAGTTTTTTTATCAATTTAGTTCAAAAAATTAAAACTGCTCCATCTATTGTTAAATATTTAAACCTGATATCTGTCACAACAATCTGACTTAACCTTCAATTTTTGCATTATAATTTGTAAATATGTGCTAAAATTAAATAAAAATCTTTTTTAAGTACTGATTTGATAAAATTATTAAATAACATTAATTGCTTTATTTAAAAATATGTGTTTTGTTGCATTTACAATGTCGAGTCACAAAAAACATTGTTATTAACCTTGTCCGCAGTTTAAAGCCATATAGTGTTTCATATTTGCAGTCGAAGAAAAAGTATAGTCTACAACACATATGGAATAGTCATTCCGCGGTCGCGGGACCGCCATACTCGCCTGCCGGCTCGTATGACAAACTTTCCTCTCGCGCGGAATACTGTCTATTCCATACTAGTTATAGAATATACTATTCTATTTCAACTTTATCTCATTTCTTATAGTTGTAGTTTGTGGTCTAACAAAATTTAAATAAAAATTAACTTTCTATTAAAATAGTTATTACAAAGTTTTCTTGTCTATCTAGTAAAATAAGCATAATAAGATTTTAACCATTTCCAATATAAATCAATTCATTATCTAATACTTTAATTAATAAGCTGTTTAATTTAATATTAATAATTAAAAAAATGTGAATACTAATAAATTTATTTATAGAATTAAAAAATTTCATTTTATTTTTCACACAATCCATACCATTTCAAAAAAAGGATTTTTAATAAATGCAAATTTAAAAATATAAAAAAAAATACCAGTAAGGATTGCATAACGGTTTTTCTGGTGCAACCAGAAATCTGTATTTATTCTTACTATCCCTTGTGGCAAAAAGGGCCATAATTGCCTAGTTGCCTGGCTTATAGCCTCCACACACTTACTACTACTACTACTACTACTACTACTACTACTACTACTACTACTACTACTACTACTACTACTATCCCTTTCTTGCTTATATTCTATATAAATTAGGTTTTTAAACTTTTTAATTTTATATATTTGAAAAGCTTTATTTTCTCATGTTATTATTTTATTGTTTAAAGGAAGCTTTGTTTTCCCACAAATAATTATATATTTTATTTAGAAATGAACTACAGCCAGTGGCTAAAGCTACAAAACATATTTATCCACTTAAAAAATACATGTCACATTTATGTTCCCTCCGGTAACGATAATTCATTAGTTTGGTCATACAGAAATAATGGGTCAATAATGCTCATATAGAAATAGTACACGGTGCGGTAGATGGAATATTTAGTTAGACTTTAAATAAACCTTTTTTTAACTCCTTTGATTCTATAAGACCTAAGAATCATTAAATATATTTTTTTATCCGATTGATTCTAAAAGTGACACTTTTTGTTCATGTTTTGCGGGCGAAAAGTTGGACCTTGTTTCCCTAGGGCTAAAAAGTTTTTTTGGCCCGCTAACTACTACAAGTATATTACAAATAAATAAATAAATAAATATGATCTTTAGTTCACATTTTGGTCTTAAAATATATATACTTTTTGACCAGATATAAGTATTATAATCATTTTATATAAATACAAATTTCTTCTATAAAATAACCTCAAAACATATGGTTAACCAGATTCATCGACTAAAATAAATCACAAACAAAAAATTTTAATTGTAAAATCAATTTCAATATTTATAATATTTAAATATAATTAAAAAACTCGTTATAAAACGGTTTCTGAAGTATTTTTATTTTCATAGCAAACACATTTTAATACAAAGTAATCTAAATACTAAACTAGTTAATTTGAAAATGAAACCGCAGACAGAAGAAACGGTTTAATAGTTTTTACTTTAAATGTGGTGAAAAAATCTAGCAGCATCACTGCTCAAGAGAATAATTGGAACCATAAGCCAATAAATCCAATAAGAGCTTGTGTCAGATAAATGTCATACCCATTTAGCAGTAATCTTAACGTTTATAGATTCATGAATGTCTGGCAACTATATCTTACAAATTCCAAAATCAATATGGTATAAGGCCTAATATTGGCCAAGTTAGGTAAACTGTGCAGAACTACGTCGCATAGTAATTCTATCAGAATTAAGGTCACACTGTGGTCCACAGATACTAGGGCCATACATCATAATTGTAAATGATTTAAAATAGATACTTTTTTTCGTTTTTGACAATTATCAAATAAAGTGCGGACCCTGATTTCATTTTTTTCAGCTGAAATTTGGCACAGAATATTGTTACGGTATTTTTTTACGACACGAGGGGGGAATTTTCAAAAAAAATGTTTTATGAAATACTCTACACAGGTCTAAAAAAAAGGACTAACCCTATACTGCCATGCTAAGACAAGTTGTCCTATCTGCAAATTAGATGTTTTTAGATATAGCCAGTTTTATTGTTTTGCACTTTTTAAAAACATGTTTAAATAAAAATGGCGTTGTGTTCTGCTTTATTTTAAATCAAAAATACGTGATATCCCTTGAAAAAACATTTTTTGTCAGAAAAATAATTTGTCATACTAAATGCGTTTGTTCTATCTGAGAAAGTTAGGACAAAATGATTTAAAAAGTCCAATCAAATTACTAAGATCTGTAAACTTAGTCCTATTTTATTTAGAAAACATTGAAAAATTTTCAATAAAAAGAAAGTTGTTTAAATTGAAAATTTGGTTTCAGCACAAAAAAATACTTAAGGCAGTATTTTTTTTGTAGACCAGTGTTATTTTAGGGATGATATTTTGATTGTTTGGCAAGCTCGTTAAGAATGAATTTTAATAACATGAAAGTGGCAAACAAATGAATGTTATTAGCTGTCCTTTGTAGTAGGTAAATCTACTTATCAAACTTTACAAACAAGCAGTTGTATAAAAGAGATTCGGTGGACGACCGACGCGTCGCACACATGTAAAAAAGTCCAAAAAAAACGGAAAAAAATCATGAAGCGTCGAAAGTTGAATTTTTATAAACCTTATAGTGTCCTCTAATGTATATAATGTATATACATTTTATTGAAAATGTTTGCGGTCTTGTTTAAAAAATTAAATTTAAGTGGCACATACAATATCTTACACTTATTTTTTTAGGGCTGTATTTTTTTAATTTTAAAATATAGTACAAATATGGGGTCTTAAATCATTCATCATCAATTATCTCCAAAAAGTCCAAATGACGCGTCCGGACACGTCAGGTAAAAAAAATTAAATTTTTGGAAAAAATTCAGATTTGATATCTTTGGTATATTTTTAGGTTTAAAACAATGAAATAAACCTAAACAATAGAAAACCATTAAAATATTCAAATTTTTCATTTTTTTTAAATGGCGTTTTTTTATTTTAGTTTTTTTTTTAACAGCCTAATTTGAGGTTGAGAAAAAACTTTTTCGGTCAAATATATAATTTTTTATACTGAAATTGAATCTGAATAAAAAACACCCCCATTCTATTTAAAAAATTTAAGTTACCACCTCTCCCGCCTAAGGGCGTGGATGAAAAAAAATCTGCTTTGAAAAAAAGGTGTCCCCCTTAATATTGAAGCTTAGTACCAAATTTCAAAAACCTATCTTATACGGTTTTTGAGATATCGACTTTTAACCGTTTAAATGGCCCACCCGGTATGCAGTGTGCCACTAAAATTTAGTTTTGTAACCAAGGCTGCAAACATTTTCAAAAAAATGTATTCAAATCATTTAGAGGACACTATAAGGTTTATAAATTTTCAACATTCGACGCTTCATTATTTTTTACCTGCGTGCGTCGGTGGTAAACTTATTTAATCCTCACAGATTTCTAGATGAATATAACTTATTCTTTATAAATTAATATAACTTATACTTTATAAAGTAAAAGTTATATTCATCTAGAAATCTGTGAGGATTTTATATTATAATAAAGTTTACCATATTATATTATATATAAGCCTGTTACATGGGGACAATTAGATTCGAAAACATTAAAAATATTTCTTAAAACATTATTTAAAATTTTTTTAAATACATTTTTAAAATGTGTCATAATAACTAATTTTTAAAATGTGTAATAATAACTAATTAACAGAGTTGATACTTTCATTGCAATAACAGGGTCGGACAACAGGAATTTTAAATTATTTCTAATTTTTGGTGAGTTTATATAATACATACCTATGCCGAATAAGACTATGTGTCTGTATACAGACATATAATCTTATTCGGCATAGGTATGTATTAAAGAAACTCACCAAAAATTAGAAATAATTTAAAATTTATGTTGTCCGACCCTGTTATTGTAATGAAAGTATCAACTCTGCTAATTAAAGATCCTTCATGTGAAGGGTACAGGGGAGAAAACTGCTAAGTCACTTTTTGTCCCTTTTGATCTGAAGGCATTTTTAAGGTTATATTGACTTTTTTGGGGACACGTGATGGTATATTGTATTTGTTGACATTTTAAAATGTTTTGCGTGTGTGTGCTAATCACAGATTTTACATATGAGGTCTGTTGTGCTAATCTGTAAAATAATGAAACACAAATTTTTTAAAAAAACGATGGAAAGACCCTGACCTAGCTTCTTTTTCCCCAGCACAGGTTATTTTCGGTCGTTTATTTCAGCAGACTTAATTGCTTTTTCCCCTGTCTCACACACTGAAACAAAATATCCTTTGTCGGGCTACAATCTGTGCGTATTAACTCAAAACTCGCATTTGACTTCTTCCCTGTACCCTTTATATGTTACCCAACTCGATAAGGTTATCTAAAAAATTTCTTGTTAAAATTTGCACTAAAAAGCAGATGTGTTTGAGGCAAGAGAATTGACTACTTCGCCATTTTTCCTCTTAGGATAAATAAAATCCTCACACTTCACCGACAAAAAAAGGATCAGTTCTTTGTACTTATAAATGCTACATTCTTTTTCCGATTGATTTTTCCGACAAGGATCATCCCAGTCAACACAAATAAATGGCAGGAACATAGCAGGTACATAACCACTGTTCTATGTGATGTTGCAGACATGTAATTTTTATAGTCCATGTATAGTCCTTGGACTTTAACAATTCCGCCTCAAGTTATGTATCAGCTACATAACATGCTACATATCAGATACATACTAGGTACATAACAATAAAAGTAGGCGTTTCCGAATTTTACTTGTTATGGAGTGCATCATAGATTTAGACATGGTGAACATTTTTACGTCTTTTTGATAAACCTAATAATTAAAGTATATAAATATCTTTATATGTAGCATCCATCAGGCAAAATTCTTATACGATGTGCATTTTTACTGTGAAAGCAAACTTTCTACCAGGCTTAAAAATCATGGGCCACATAAAAAGCCAATTTTTAGAGAAAAAATAGCAAATAATTATTTTAAAAAAATATATATATTTTAATTTTTTGTCTAAAATTATCTAAAATCGGTTTAGTTGTCTACGTTGTCATGGGTTTCTACTACTTAAGGGTAAAACTTTTATTATTAACAACAATTTTAAGAATATTAGTGATTCTAACCTATAAAAATTAAAATAATATAGACGCCATATTTAGTATTGAATTCATAAAATTATATGTATCGTGTATGTTCTCGTACCATATATATGATACATAACATGCAATATTGCATGTTATGTATCATACATATGTATGTTACATCTTATGTAATATGGCGAAATGACGTAAAAAATCTTTCTGTTATAGGGCATGTTATGTAGCATACATATGTATGTTATGTCTCATGTAATATGGCACATGTTACCTAAAAAATCTTTCTTTACCATGTTGCATCCATATATGTGCGGACTGGGATACTAGTCCAGTCAGCATATAACTTATTTTGTTTAGGAGAAAATTTCCAACAATTTTTGTTTGGATCATTGTTTTATTATATTAATAACAATCGAGTCATAAATATTCAAAAATGGCCATGTTGGGGGTGAAATTGTTTTTTTCGATTTTTCAGCCAAATTATTCGTCGGCGGTTAAAAGTTGCGCCCTCTGTAACCGTACCAAAGTACCTATGAAAATTTATATTATATGAAACTTATAGAAAATTTCAAGAGCTACAAGTTTGCTCATAACCACTTTTATCGTCCGCTAAATAATTTGGCTGAAAAATGGAAAAACCAATTTCACCTCCAACATGACTATTTTTAAATTAACTCTATTGTTATTAATATATTAAAAAAATGATCCCAACAAAATTTGTTGGAAACTTCCTCCATAACAAAATAGGTTATATAGATTTATATCGTAAGATGCAACTCACCCCTAAAATTCAAGATGGCGGACACCCCTTAGGCAAATCACCTGGTGAAAAACTAACAGGAATGTTCTGTTACCATCCACTACTACCCTTTAAAATATCAGCCTGTGTACATTTATTGCAATTTAAATTTATTATTTGACTGGACTAGTAACTTTAGAAATTATAATTATTCACCTGTTTGCTTTGGGCTTTTTTTCAACATTTTAAAGTTTTAATCATGAATTATGATTCAAATAAATTATGACTTGAAAAATAAAATATGTATGGCGCTTTGCTTTCTTTTTAAACATTAATTTAACTTGCTGAGTTATGAAATGTTAATTTAGTCAGAATGTCAGAATTCCGGATAAAAATTTCACAATTAAATATTTTAATTATAAATGGACTCTTTTAAAGTTAGTAGAGAAAATACCTGATGATTCAAAGCATGAACTGGCCAGCAAACTCACCTGATTTAAATCCTTGTGAGAACGTGTGAGATATGCTAAAAAGGGTTACTTTGAATAGAGATAACCCCCGTTCACCCTGCAGGAGCTAATTGTTGCTGCTCAAGAAGAATAAAACAAAACAAGAATTTTGGCGATGTGAGTATTTTGAAAACGCTGTTATTGACCTGTACTTACTGCTTTCTAGTTTTGTATGGCAGAATAGGTAAAAATATTTTTTTTGTGTGTAATATTACATTATATGTAAATCAACCATAATAGGTAAAATTTACATATACATTAGGGTGACCCATCAAAATTTTAAATTAAAAGTATTTGAGGTTCCCCCCCATATTTGTTCACTGGGGTAAGAGTATCATCCCTGATTTTTTTTACCCCAATTAATATACATAGCCGTAGTGGCTTTTCCGTAGCCCCCATGGCGGCTTCATCGTACCTCCCATAGAGTCATCCCTATATTTGGTTAAGCAATTTAAAATGGGTCATATAATATAAATTAAATTATGTAACAATATTACAATTTGCCGAGTCATTGGCTTCGAAGCAAATACCCTTTAAGGTTGTTCTTTGAATTCATGAAATGATGTGGAAACAGCCACCTAAGCCAAATTACCATGTTTAATTCAAGATCATGTTCTATTATACAGTACGTGACAAAATTTAGATTATTTCTACTGTGTCTTTGCCTCAATGGGTCATTATCCAATATGGTTAAACAAAAATAAAAAATATATACTTTTTTGGAATTTTATTGCTTTTAAGAATGAGTAAAAAAACCATTTTTAGACTAAATTATTAATATTAAATTAAGATTTAAGGGTTTAAAAACCCTTTAGCAAATCGCAGCATAAATAAAAAAGTAAAAATTATTGCAAATATAATTAAACATGGTAACGAAGAACAAGATTTATTTATAATTATTTATTTTACCCACTCAACTGTCACTTGTCAAATTATTTTCTATTATAAATGTCATTAAAATTTTTAATAAAAATTTGAATTCCTAAGCTATTTATTGGATAAAACCTTGTATGGCACTCATGGGTAAACCGATATTGCCCTCTCGAAAATTAACCTGCTTGGCTGGCACCTTGCAGGTTAATTTTCTCATGGGCAATATCTTACTTTACCCACTAGTACCATAAATAACTATGATACGTGTGCCGTGAAGAGCATAGCAAGAAAATGATTTTCAAACAGATAATAAAAATCAGAAAGTAAAATTTGTGAAAATACATTATTGAATTAACCTTTCCTCTTACTTTCCCGAATACTGTAACCCAAACGATTGAATTATTAATGCTAAAGTTACTGCTGAGTGCAAACGGTTGTAATGGAAAGTCGGATAATTCCTTTAATGAAAGACATTTTCATCTCCATCTCCGAAACAAGATAGGTTCATTTTTATTGGATACCAGGACCTTTTCAGCTCTGATTTAAATTTATTATATGAAGAGTGCAACTAACATAAGGGCCTAACCCACAAAATTATTATTTTACAGGAGAAGCAAAAATAAGATTAATTATTGTTCTAGTGGCATTTATAGATAATCTTAATTATATTTTAATAGTGTTTGATTGTTTACATCAACGAACTAACAACTCTTCTCTCTAGAATACGCATACCGTTAATGTAAAGTATCGCCAATATCTCGGTTTGTTTGTAAACAAATAGTAGGTATATAGAATACGATACCGTTAATATAAAGTATCGCCAACATCTCAGTTTGTTTGTAAACAAATAGTAGGTATATTCAGGCCTGAACAATAACAATTACCAGTAACTGTTATTGTTGTCTCTGTTAGAACAAAGCTGTGCAAGACAGACAAATGTATATGTTGGCTATGTTTTTTTCAGTTTTTACAAATAAAATGCCTATTCTAGAGAGAAGAGTTATTAGTTCGTTGGTTTACATCGTTTTATGTAGATTTCAAATCAAAAATTAAGATCTTTTTTTGAAAAAAAAATAATTGAAAAAAAAAACATGATTTGTCCTTTTTTTACCAACAAAAATAAGCAAATAAAATTCATTGATTCGTTTATCTCCAATTCCAAATTAAAATAAGGCCATATGGAAAACATTGTTCTTTATTCCCTTTTAGTTTTCAAAATCCCGAACGGTTGAATTATTTATGGATGGGCTAGTGCCGAGTGAAAAACGGTTTTAATGGAAAATCAGATAATTTCTTTAATGAAAAGACGACATCTATAATGTGGGCGAAGTATCAATCATTCTGCCCATCATTCTGTGGCCTAATCTTATAATGAATTATTAACAAGGTTTGCTTGCCATAGTATCCAGACAATTAAATTAATGTTTTCTTAACTAACTTTAGCTCGAACTTTAGCTACATCTATCTCCATAGAATATTAACAAGCTGTCAAGATATGTAATGCTACACATTCGATTATATACTATTCACAGTAAATGGTATATTGCATTTTCCCAAACACTTAAAAACAACTTTTACATATTTTTATACAATACATACAGATAATGAGACAATTACCAGCTTTATTTTAAATAGATAAACTCAATAATAACCCCCTCGTAGCTTTTACTTTATTGAGTGGATAATTATTTATTTTACCCACTCAACTGTCACTTGTCAAATTATTTTCTTGTAAACTTCATTAAACTTTTTAATAAAAATATGAATTCCTAAGCTATTTATTGAATAAAACCTTGTATGGCACTCATGGGTAAACCGATATTGCCCTCTCGAAAATTAACCTGCTTAGCTGATGCCTCGCAGGTTAATTTTCTCATGGGCAATATCTTACTTTACCCACTAGTACCATAAATAACTATTTCTACCACCTAATTAAGTGGTAGTTTACACATTATCTACCGTTGTCAAGGCTTGTTTACGTTGACAACCAATAAAATCAGTAAACTCATTTATTATTGACTGTTGTTAAGCATTGTTTATTGACGACGGTCAATAATGAAAAAATTTTGAGACAACTACTAATTTTTTTCAACTTGTCAAACTGCCAGCTATTTCAAAATAAGTTTTCAACTTTTTTTTTAACTGATACTTGGAGTTAATAGCTTTAGGTAGTAGAAAAAATAGTATATGCACCACGTATGCGAACTATCTTAAGTGTTCTCGACTGATTTCGGTATACATATACCGTATTATACTATTCTTGCACTTACGCGCGGTGAATAGTATATAATAGCAAGTATAGTATAGTTGGACTAGTTTCACGAAAGTGGAGAACCCAAAATTCTCGTCTCAATTGTCAACTCTTGATTTTCGAGACTTGAAATAGGTTCTTCTTGTATTAAGAACTTCTCTACAATAAACTTATCTCATCTATCGAGATTTTTGATGATAAACTTCTTGTCTCACAAGAGTCTCGACATGCTGCAAAGTTGATTGATCCAAGCTATCACGTGTCGAAACATCTTCAAGACATTTCAGACAAGTTTTTATTACCGATTATGATATATAGAGAACTTACTTAAAATATTAAGTAGTAGGTAATACCTAATGTAAAGAAAGGCAGAAGTCTTGATTTTGATCAAGAGTCTCAATTCTTGATCAAGGGTCTCGACTTTTGATGGTGTCTTATCTTGATTCTTTAAATTGACAAGACAAGAAATCTTTAGAGGGAAATTTAGAAAGTTTAAATACTTCGCTCATATACAGGGTGTTTTAAAAATAAAAGTACCGTCAACTGGGGTGACTTCGGACGCTTTTTCGAAAAACTCTCTCCTACAAAGCAACTGTACACAAGTTGTGAAATTATGTGGATAGGCTGTGGGGTTCAATTCCACAACTTGTGCACATAACCTCACAACCTTTGCACATTCCACAACTTGTGCACATAACCCCACAACCTTTGCACACGTGGTTTGGTTTAGAGAGTTTTGCGAAAAAGTGTCCGAAGTCACCCACACCGTCCGAAGTCACCCCAGTTGACGTGATTCTACATCCAAAATATGAAAAAAAAAATTAAATACAGATTCTTGCATTAAAGCAAGTTTCAACCAATAGAATCTTTCAAATTTAATTTAGACGATTTTATTGGCTGAATTTTATTGCATATCATGAAAGTTGCCTAATGTAAGTCCGCTTTTTCACGTTCTCCATGTCATACATTTATAAAATAGCTGGCATTATTTTTAATAGTTAAACACAGAAAGGTTTCTAATGTTAAAAAGAAACTTAATTTAGAGCTATAAAAAAAGTGTAATAAATCAATTTTATACGTCTTCGTCGGGTAAATGGGCCACGTCTATGTCACTATTGTCATAAAATCCTAGTAGTCCACATAATAGACATCCATGTGTTCTGCCCGTTTGGACTTTTTACAACTATTGATTCATATATCGTGTATGACTGTAGCCATACCCAGTAAACATTTTTATTCCCAATCATTTAGGGCCACTTGCACCAACTTTTGGTACGGGATTATCTCAGCTAAACCGAGTTTAAGTCTGATTGGTCGGCCGTCAATTTAATCCAAGTTTAAAGTTAAACCATCATTGGTGCAAGTGGCCCTTAGAAATATGTTAATTACATACATACGTAAAAGTTTGAAAATCAATTATTGTTTACTTCTACTACCTAAAAAGTTTGAAACACTACATTTTAATTCCTTGGTCGGAAACTGTCTTGTGACTAACTTCACTTCAGATATGTCAAAAACTTTTGTATGTATTAAAATGTTAAGAAAAAAAAACAGTTTAAAGTACTTGTTTTTTTATTTATTGTTTAAGAAACACATGTATTAAACAGAAATACGACATAACACCCCCAATAAATAAGAACAGGGCCTAGCATGGCCATTGGGCATGTCGTGACTTTTTTTTAGCATAGGTGATGTAAGATAACAAATTTTACATCCCTGGTAAGTTTGCTCTCCCTAGCAACATTTCGAATCTTTCAAATAGCACCACAAATAAGATTTAATTTACATAAACTCGAAAAATTCAGATAAAGAAAACTTTTATCAATCACTTATTTCTTACATCGTATGTTAACCTGAAAAGGTCAACGCAATCATACATAAAACAAATAAAAAGTTTACTTCGGAGTATTTTTAAAATTTTTAGAGCCATTACGAGAGCCATTACTTTAGGAATATTGGAATAAAGATAGGGAGATGGGAAATAGGGTTACTAAAAACACTTTAAAAGGCTCTACTTTCTAACAAACCTACTCTATAACATACCTACTCCTACTCCATAACATCCCTATTGTAAAACATATCTACTCTATAACATCTTCACTCCCCAATAACCCTACACCGCGAAAAGATCGAGTTTAGTTTATAACATCCGTACTCCTCAATCATCTTAGCAGCTTAATACTTTAAAAATCATATTTTATTGAGAAAATGAAAAAAAAAAAAAAACTACAGAGAAATAAGTTTGTTGGAAAAAAGTGACAACCCCCTTTTGCACGCACTTGTTAAAGTCATCAAATAAAAATTACCCAGCATGATTAAGGTTAGGGTATATAGAAAATTTTGTTGCTTTAGTCCAGGGATATTTAATGAAAACCGTATTTTAGACGGACCCTTAGGAAGGCTGTAATCCTCAGGGCTAATTTTCGGACCCACTGTTATATGAACTTTTTTTCATATTTATGGATGTAGAACCACCCTTTAAATTTAGTACCTTTATTTTTAAATAACCCTGTAATATCAGCAGAATAGTATATTCTATAACTAGTATGGAATAGACAATATTCCGCGCGAGCAGTAAGTTTGTCGGCAGGCGAGTATGACGGTCCCGTGAGCGCGGAATGACCATTCCATACGTGTTGTAGACTATACTTTTTCTTCGACTGCAAATATGAAATACTGTATGTCTTTAAACTGCGGACAAGGTTAAAAACAATGTTTTTTGGGACTCGACATTGTAAATGCAACAAAACACATATTTTTAAATAAAGCAATTAATGTTATTTAATAATTTTATCAAATCAGTACATAAAAAAGATTTTTATTTAATTTTAGCACATATTTACAAATTATAATGCAAAAATTGAAGGTTATGTCAGATTGTTGTGACATATATCAGGTTTAAATATTTAACAATAGATGGAGCAGTTTTAATTCTTTGAACTAAATTGATAAAAAACTGGAATATTCATACCGTATCTAGAGCTAGAATGGATTCATTCTGTGTTTGAAAAGTGTGTGTATTTGCTTACATTCTAAAGCAGTTGAGAAAAACTATTTTCAATTTGTGTTCAATATACTAATTGGATATTATCCCATGCTTTTCATAATATGCATTAGTTGTTAATCATGCATTAGTTGTGAATCAAGCATTAGTGTTTGCGTATGTTCGAATGTGTAATCCTACAAAGTACATAAGGCCGATTACCAGATTATGGTTCTACAAAACCATGAATTAGCGTTTTATTAGCTTTTCTCTTTGTGACGGTTTTCCATAAAACTTTTATGGAAATTTTATCCGCATACATAAAAAATATTCGAATAGAAAATACTGCGCTGTTAAATGGTATGTAACAAATTAAGGTGGGAAAGGTTTTATTACAAGGGAACGTTCAAGTATTATGTAACGCAAATTGTACCAAAATTCATACACTTCATACCCCGTTTATCTCTTTATTATAGATTATAGAGATTTCATATTTTGGCTACCCCCCCTAATAGGGGGTGTGTTAGGGGGGTAGCCAAAATATGAAATCTCTACAGCCTTTATTAACGCGAGAACCGGTGTATGAAGTGTATGAATTATGGTACAATTTGCGTTACGTAATACTTGAACGTTGCCCAAGCACTAGTCGAGACTGTAAGAAATTCCCACCGAAGTATTTAATCAATATTAATTATTTTTATTTATTTTGAGAATTTTAATTGTTTTCACTGTAAAAGGTAAAGTTTTTCTAATTCTACCCCCTGCCCCTCAGGGGGTAGTTTTCGTAAAAATTGGTATATTGGGGTCTTTGAGGTTCCTGAAAGTAAATTCAATTCAATTCAATTCAATTCAATTCAATTTATTTCAAAATATACATAAAATACAATAAATAATAGTACAATAGACCCGCCTAAACCATGGTTTGTGTGCGGTATCTCCTTAGTTATTTTACATTAATATTAAATATATAACAGTTTAAGACAATTGAATAGATAATAGATGGTGGTACAAGAAGAAAGATTAAAGGTACATATTTGAAACAAAAAATAGGTAAGTAAATAGGTAAGTAAAATTATGTATTTTTGAATATGGTGTTTTGTATGTTATGAAAGTTACTAGTTATATATAATTTTAAATCTTTTTTTAAAATAGTTTTATATTTAATCTTTTTAATACTTAAAGGTAAAATGTTGTAAATTTTAGGTGCAAAGTATGAAATCGAGTTCTGGGTATGGGATCTTTTAAAGAAAGGTATTAACATAGGAACATGAGTTTGAGTTCTTGTGGAATACAAGTGATGCTGTCTTGGTAAGTTTTCCGGTTTTGATAAAACCCATAAAGCAACTTGGTAAGTATATAATTGTTTAAAATGTAAAATATCTAAAACTTTATAGAGTTTTTCTGTAGGATAAAGAAAGGGTTTTCTAAATAATATTTTTAACAAAGTATTCTGTGTTACTCTAAGTTGCAATAGATTGTTTTCAAATAGCCCACCCCACAATAAGATGCCATACCTAATTATTGACTCAGCCAAGGCACTGTAGACCATATTTAATAGTTTTATATTCAAGATATCTCGGATTTGATAAAATAGGTGCACGAGTTTTTTGAGACGATTATTAACGTATTTGACATGTACGTCCCACCTGAAAGTAAAGCTTATAATAAACAAAACTAACTCTACCCACTGCGGCCATCAGTGGGTAGTTTTCTTGAAAGAGGTGAAAAATGGGAAAGCTTTTATTACCGGCCCCGAATTTGTTCCACTCTCCCCTATATTTATATAAAGCTTTTAGTAACAATCAAAACTTGTAATGGTTTTCGACTGTAATTAAGCTCTATAATTGCAATTTGATCATTAAATGTTTACAAATGCTATTTAATAGCAACTGTAGCAGATGGAATCTGGATTAAAGACACAATTACGCCAATTTGTGGAGATAATGACTGCCAAAGGCGGATCCAGAAATTTCAAGTGCCAATATCACGGTTCGATTTTTTATTTCGACTTTAAAAAACACTCAGTTTTCTTGCTAGTATGTTTACTTATAATGTAAATATTTTAAACAAAAAATTAAATAATCTTTCGGGCGAAACGTTTTTTTTTTATTGCAAAGAGGGTCACCTCCGTAACTAATAGGACAATTTAAAAAAATATTAGGTATATTTTCTTAAAAATAAAAGACGGTTAAATAAAAAATACAAACAATTACAAAAAAGTAAAAATATTTTAATTTTTAAAAAAATCGAAATTTTTTTATTTATTTTTTCATTTTTAATTATTTTTAATATATATTTTTTAGATTAACAGTGAATGTAACTTTTTTTTTTAAATTGACCATTCATTTAAAAGTTATGGAGTGACCCTTTTTTGTTTAAAACACGTTTTGCTCTATAGATTATTTAATTTTTGGTGATATTGTTATGAGTCTATACTGATATCAACCCAGACATTTACATTCAAGCATTTAGAAATTTTTATTTTTTAACCCCTTTAACCTCTTCAGGGACGAATTTTTCGTTTAAATTAATTTAGTAGCAAAACTTAGGGTTAAAAATAAAAAATTCAAAATATTTAAAAAACACATTTTTCTGTAATATAAAACACAAAAAAAAACACGTAAAGGGGTATAACCCTTGGATTTGATGAAAATCCACCCCCACAAAGAGGGTTAAACTACTCCCCAAGCTCCAAAAAAAGTAGTAAATCATAAAGTATCTCAAGAAAAATCGCGTTAAAGGGATCCAGTCAGTTATGTTTAATAAAAGTGAGAAAGTTTGGTATAAAATTCAATTCAAGTACCCCTAGTAAACCCTCTGTTTAAGAGGATGTTTAGCTACTAGAAAAATAAATCTTGCTTTTTGCACAAGTTTATGACCAGACAAAAATTTTGAGCACTTATAAGTTATATTTTATCAGTTCCAATCGAAGTTACAAATGTTTGAAAAAGAGGCTAACAAACCTCTTTTTTTGCGGTCACCATTTCACAGTCAAATGAATTTTTCTCGAAAACGGTTAATCCTACAGTATTTAAGTGTAATTACACTTTACTTACTTTTACTTACGTAAGACGTATGTTTATAGGAACTTTTGTTCATATTTTATGATGTATAATAGCCCCTTAAAATTTTGGATCCTATTTTAAACACACCGTTGATAGTCTGGGTAAGGTGTCTGGATCCGCCCCTGAAGACTGCTATAATTAAGCTCGTCCTTATTGATCCTGTTTTTTTGTTTTAATCGTCTGAGCTCCTGTTGCGTTTTGTATATAAAAATCCAATTACAGAAAATTTTAAGTTTAATGAGAAACAAGGCATGAAGATATGTAAAAAATATAAATAAAATGAAACGGAAAAAAAATAAAAAAAAATTTGAACACTCCTGTATACATATGCAATAGTAATAGGCTCGGTAATAGCTTAACAAAATAATTAATTTTTTCTACGACTGCTTTAAAATGTAAGCAAATACACAAACTTTTCAAACACAGAATGAATCCATTCTAGCTCTAGATACGGTATGAATATTCCGTATCAAGTGTTAGAATGAGCACATGTAGTGTCATCTTTTGTTTATAAAAGTAAAGAAAACTGTAGCAAAATTAGCAAAAAAATATATATTTTACCATGAAATATTGAATAATTTAATGCAATTTAAAGTTTTGCGTTACAATTACATAAAGTTTATTAGTTTTTCTTAATATTTGACCAGTTTTTTATCAATTTAGATCAAAAAATGAAAACTGCTCCATCTATTGTTAAATATTTAAAACTGATATCTGTCAACAACAATCTGACATAACCTTCAATTTTTGCATTATAATTTGTAAATATGTGCTAAAATTAAATAAAAATCTTTTTTAAGTACTGGTTTGATAAAATTATTAAATAACATTAATTGCTTTATTTAAAAATATGTGTTTTTTTGCATTTGCAAAGTCCGCAGTTTAAAGCCATACAGTGTTGCATATTTGCAGTCGAAGAAAAACTATAGTCTATAAAACGTATGGAATAGTCATTCCGCGCTCGCGGGACCGTCATACTCGCCTGCCGGCTCGTATGACAAACTTTCGCGCGGAATATTGTCTATTCCATACTAGTTATCGAACGTACTATACTTATTTCACATATTTTACACAACATATGTATATGCATAATAGATTTTTTATAGTGAACGAGTAATATACCTATATTTTTTATAAATAAATAAATACATTTAAGTATCAAAGAATAGGTATTGCACCAGTATGTTGTGGTTTCACACCAATTTAAGTAGATTTAAACCGACGAAATCAACCGTATATAACAACATTATTTCGATTATTCATTCATTAAATTGCCCAACATTTATGTCCTTTAAGTACAGTGCATTGCTTAAACATATTGAAAAAATCTTATTTTCCTTCAAATATAAATACGTTCAAAAATGATTTTAACCCAGTCACAAACCAGCGCTTAGTTTGAATATAGTTAATATAGTTTTAGCAGAAATATTGCAACATGTGCAATATGAAAAGTTTGGTGTTTTTAGCGTTAATTGAATTTAGTGTTTCCATGGAAACTAGTGAAATTTACATGAAACGTTCGAAACTGGATGATCAGGAATCATCTGCGAGTGGTTACAGCTATCAGATTCATTCTGGCCAACCTGCTCAGTTCCATACTTTTCACACGAATGGTGTTAACGTGGAAAAGTTTGGTTATCCGCCAGTTACTGTGGGAAAATTTGATGCGAATGATCACGAACCGGTTTTGTTACCGATTCTTGATGTTCAGCCTCCATATTTAAGTCTCGTTGACTCTTATGGATACCCCACGCACCAAGAATATACGCTGCCTGAGCACATAGGGAGTTTGGAAAATATTGATGATGCTGCTTATAAATATGGGTAAGCTAAATTACATGTCTACGATGGAATAAAATAAAAATATATACATACATACTGGGTTAGTTTTAGTCCATGGCAACCCCTAAAATTAGGTTGTTTTCAATCCGATCAAAGCAATTTTTTATAGTTATGTTTCATAACAATGGCTACAAAATGACACACAAAACCGGAAGTGCAAAAAAAATATTTTGTACGCCATTTTGTAACCCTTGCTAAGAAATATAAGCTACAAAAAATTTGCTTTGATCGGATTGAAAACAACTCTATCTTCAGGGGTGTCCATGGACTGAAACTCACCCGGTATACCAATCGGATCTGCACGGTAAAAATAAATTACATAGTCCGTAAATGGTAATATGTTGCCATAGACCGGAATGGTAAAAATTACATAGTCCGTAATGGTAATGTTTTGCATAGACCGGAACAGTAAAAATTACATAGTCCATAATGGTATTCCATTATATTATATTAAATATTTTGCATACACCGGAAAGGTAAAAATTACATAGTCCAGAATGGTAATATGTAGTTTTTATAATGAATAATTTTACTGTTAGACATAAAATATATACTTGTATTTACTGCTATGCAGGTACGTCCTATGAGCCTGGTACAATAAATTATAAAAACAAACGTAAAAAAAACGATCAGCTTGAACGATTTTTTTTATATTTGCCTACAATACGTATGGTGTGTTTAATAATTTTTTAAAAAATTAACATACAGTCATATTAAAAGTGCTTTTAAAACAACTTAAACACTACGATATTTAAAAAACGCTTTGACATAGAGACTTGAAATTTGAAAAAAATATTTACTACTTAGAAAATGTTTGTTCCAAATTACAAGTCTCTGGTCAAAGCTTTTTTGAAATATCGTAGCTTAAAGTTCATTTGGTTTAATAAACCAAACGATTTGCACCCTTAATACGAGTATAAACTGCTTACATCTTTAAAGATCTATTGGTTGATAAAGATCGTAATTTATAATGAGAGTAAATTTTAGGCCACAAATAAAGCATTTAAATATCGTACATAAATAATATTTACCTTTTTTTACACTTTTAACACTTTAACCTAGCAGCATGCGTCGCTAGCTGTAACAATAACAATATTAAAGGGTCCGTCTCGTGATGCGACGCCTTCTTGGCTATTGTCCAAAGCGCACGCGCGTCTTAAAATAACATAGCCCGACATTGTAAAATCATGTAAAAATATGTAAATAAATGTAAATATATTTTTTTACATTCTTTTACATTCTATTACATTATTTTATATTCTTTTACATTCTTTTACATTCTTTTACATTCTTTTACATTCGTTTACATTCTTTTACATTATTTTACATTCTTTTACATAAATTCATGAATTATGCATAGTCCAGAATAGTAAATTTGCTATTCCGTACTATGTAAATTCATGTATTTTTACATAATTTTATATGCAGTTTTTACAGTGTGGGTCTAACTCAAATAAAAACTAAATTTCTTGCATTAGGTAAAAGCAAAATTTACCATTCTATTTAATTTAGAAAATGTAAGATAATAAAACTAAAATGCACCCGAGGGGTATTATCTAGATATCTGCTTGCCAGTTTTATGAAGCACGTGTCTGATTTTTTTTAAATAATTGAAAACTAATAGATTTACGTGATAGCACCACTAGGGAATTCAAAAAAACATGATTTTTGGAAAATTTTAAGTCCCCCTCATGCAGTGGAAACTTTCTTGACAAAATCCTGTGCTCAAAACTATGAAATTAAGGTAGGCCCACTTGAAAATTGGAAAAAATTAAAAATTATACTATTCAGTTATCAGTGATTTTTTTGCTATAGTAACCCTAATAGGGCCCTAGAACCCTAGAGTGCAACAAAATTATTCGTTTAAACAACAAGATCATTATTTAATATTAGTAACCTTTCCCTGGTAGAAAAGCATATAAATCTAACTTAACATAACATTAGATTAGTGACATTTTTAGGTTTAGTCTCAAACGTTATACAAAACGTTATAAAATATATAAATCTAACCTTAAAAAATAACGTTTGACAAAAACGTCATAAAAAACATAAATCTAACGTTAGTTTCCTAACTAAATTCTAACCTATTTCTAACCTTATTCTAACTATAAATATTTTTTAAATTTCCATTATTAATACGTAAGCTATAGTAGAAAATACTCATTTCAGACAGATATGTGCCTAGGTTTGATAATTATTTATTATTTTTATAATAAGTTTAAAAAAATATCCCCCAAAAGTCAAAGTTATAGTAAGTCTGGCAACGCTGTACTAGAATTGAACAAATATTTTAAGATATAAAGTTTTTCTGAGGGGTAAACGTATTTATCGAAGTATAACAGCATATTACACGAAAAATATTTAGGACCACCTAAAAAGATGGCTATTTTATAAATAAATGTAACGAAATTATGTTTAAAAATATTATGATTACTAAAATATATTAAGATATATTTATATTAATAAATTTGTCTCCAGCTGCCATTTTATGATGCAGGTAGAAATTTCCTAGTTGGCCACGCCCACTCTGAAAGTTAGAAATTAAACGTACTTATAACGTATTTCTAACTTAAAAATCTAACGTTAGATTAAAGTTAGTAACTAAAGTTTGATTCTAACGTTAAAAAGCGGGACATTTGCACATATTTTATAACGTACTTTTATACAATTTTCTAACATTAGAAAAACGTTATTCTAACGTTAAATTTCTACTAGGGTAGTATTTCATATTTTAAATTTCAGATTACAAAAGTAACAAATTTTCCGTTGATTTGTAATATCGAAAAAATCAATTTTCTATTTGCAATAAAAATATTTTACTCTTGTTAAATAAAGCCCAGCAAGATCAATATCTACTAAATCATGTAGTCTAGATACTCTACTGCCAATACAATTTTTATACTAAAAGATATACGGATGAAAAATTCATTTTTGTAGTAAATTCAAATAAGTTTTTCATCGAGTTCTTTATTCGCCTCTTTTTTTCTTCTAAAGAACCTGGCACACATATAGGGTGGTTCCTGGGCCTCACTCAAACTGCCTGAAATTTTGATATTTTGTAATTTCGGGGGTAAACATTAAATTAGGAAAATTGCAGCCAAATTAAATGACCAGTTTCGGAGAAAAACGCTTCTAAAAATCTAATTTTATGACAGATTTTTTGACGTATATTAAGGTTATTTTTTACTTACGTAAATATTAACTTAATTAGCCGATTTAAGTTTATTATACTCTATTAATTAAAGAACAGGCAAGATAAATATTACATAAAAGGCTTTATTATCATTTACTTACATGTGTTTCTATAAAAAAATTAAAACTTTGTGAAACTTCCACATGCTGGCATTTTCCACGTGTTTGCTAATTATCTGCATATTTTCTGTTAGATTTTTGCTTGATTATGTTGAAACATGTACATCGACAAATATTTTATAATTATATATTTTAGACTTTCTTGATATATTTTTTCAAAACAATATTTGATGGTTGACAAATCTCTCATGATATTTTCATATGCAAAACATATTATTGGGATTGCCTAGCAACACTTAATTCATTAGTGAACCCTTTATAGTAATATTTATTATAAGTTGTTGCTAGGCAATCTCAATAATATATTTTACCTTTGAAAATATGATGACAGATCTGTCAAGCCTCAGATGTATTTTTGGAAAAATATATCAAGAAAATCTAAAATATATAATTATAAAATATTTGTCGATGGACCAAACCATGTTTCAACATAAGCAAAAATCTAACAGAAAATATGCAGATAATTAGCAAACACGTGGAAAATGCCAGCATGTGGAAGTTTCACAAAGTTTTAAAATTTTTATAGAAACACATGATAATAAAGCCTTTTATGTAATATTTATCTTGCCTGTTCTTTAATTAATAGAGTATAATAAACTTAAATAGGCTAATTAAGTTAATATTTACGTAAGTAAAAAATAACCTTAATATACGTCAAAAAATCTGTCATAAAATTAGATTTTTAAAAGCGTTTTTCTCCGAAACTGGTCACTTAATTTGGCTGCAAGTTTCCTAATTTAATGTTTACCCCCGAAATTGCAAAATATCAAAATTTCAGGCAGTTTGACTGAGGCCCAGGGACCCCCCTATATGTGTGCCAGGTTCTTTGTTAGAAAAGTTTAGTTTGGATTAGATTAGATCAGATTAGTCAAAGTTGATTGGTTGATTGATACTGAAACCGATTAAAGAATTCAAATGTCAATTTTGTTACCAACATTACAAATTTATTTATCTATTATATAGATCCATCGTAGGGATAAGTTAATTATTGATATAAACAAATTTATTTATTAACAATCGACAGTGGCGGATCTAGAAATTTTTGAGGAGAAGGGCCCTGATCAACTAAGCACCCGGGCTTGAAATGGCGCCCCTCCAAACCAAAAAAAAAAGTGACGACTAAAAAAAATTAAATAAAATTTTTAAAATTCGGAATGCCCTAGCGCCACAGGCGATTCTTGTTACAAATTTGACGTTATATATCTAAATCTCTAGCACCGCAGGCGAATTTTTAAAACATTCTATGTGCTATTTAAATTTTGAAACAATTTTACAATTTAAAATTTCACAATAAGCTAAAAAGCTCTATCTCCGCAGACGAAAAATGTTTTGTGTTGAAAATACTGTTCAAAGTTGTGATTAATTTACTTTAGATTTAAGCTTTATCGCAATTTATTTTTTGGTCAAAGAAGGGGCCTAAAACCGTCACTGAAAATCGAACAAAACTTTTATTGTATGGATCTTTGTAACACAGATCTATGTTTTTCATATTTTAAATAGCAAAAGTTTTAAAATCTTAAAGTAAAAAAACAGTTAGAAAGCCTTTGTGTCGCAGGCGAAAATTTCACAAATTTAATGGTATACGTTCGGACCGCACTGTATGGTTGGACCTATTTCTAGTCCCAAGAATCCAAGGATCACAATTTATTATAGAAACAAACTTAAAAGGCCGTGTCCTAAAAAGTTTAGATTCAATAACTTACAACAGGGATGTATATGGAACAAAAGTTTTTATGTTTTATAAAGCAGGTTGGAAATTATTTTAAAATCAATAGAATTGTAAGTAGCTATCTTTTATATGCATACTTTGTAAGACAGTATTCATATCGACTTTTAAATTTCGAAACCTCTTATCTCAAAAAATCAGTTGTCGGTTCCTGGCACTAATCAACTCTGTACATGATATTTGATAACCTATACAAACTCAAATTTATTACTCGAGTTGAGCGTAACTTATACACTAAGTGGAGTAGTTAATTAGAGTTTGTATACAAATTATCATACAAAATTGATTAGTGTAAGGATCCAAAAATTGATTTTTTGAGATATGAGGTTTTGAAATTTACAAGTCGATATACATAATGGATATACTATGATAGTTTGTTTATTGTAATAAAGTTGCTTTTACCAAAGAATGATCAAACTTCATTGTGCTTATCCTGAAATGTATAAAATTAACATTTGTGCTATCTAATGGTTAGTTTATGTATAAGTTAACGAAGCTAACGAGAAATATAAGTAATTTTAGGCCTGATTTTCTAGCTATCTAGATATTCTACATTTCCTTCCCTATTCCACCTTCACCGCTTTTAGTACACTGTAAAAAGTAAACTAAATATTCAGTTACAAATGGATAGGAAATCCTATACAATTGTACTTTAATTTTTGTTCTTCCTTAAATATTAAAGTACGTGGCTTTAGAACTATGGTGTTTTTAATGTTTGTAATGGGAGGCATAGCTTAGTGGCTAGCGCGTATGTATAGCAAGTCTACTAGCGTGAGTTCGATTCTCACTGGCGCCGATTTGCCTTTTTCAATTAATTAATAATTGAAATTTGGCGAAGGCGATAAGTGAAACGGACACTCCCTAGAAACTGGTTCGAAAGTCAGTATAAGCCGGTGGTTCCCTCTACTACTAGCCCACACAAGTCCTGGACTTAGGGGATGCTTGATTAAGTAGAATAGTACGAGGTTAAACAAACAAACAAACTAAAGTACATTTGTATAAGATCATAACTTCCTATCCATTTGTAACTGAATTTAGTTACAATATTAATATTTAGTTAGAAATGGATAGGAAGTTATGATCGTATACAAATGTACTTTAATTTTTGTTAAAAACACTATAGTTCTAAAGTCACGTACTTTAATATTTAAGAACGGACATAAAATGTGGTGTGTTTTTGACAAAAATTGAAGTACAATTGTATAGGATAATAACTTTCGATTTCCTATCCATTTGTAACTGAATATTCAGTTTACTTTTTACCGTTTAAAAAATAATGTACCTACGCTCACGAGCTCAAAAAGATCATATTTTGAAGAACACAATATATTATCCAATGAATAGTATACTATGGAATGGGAAGCATTACATACATCTTCACGGCTTGTTTTTTTTTCTGTCATTTTAGGACGGCTCTAAAATCGCCTCTAGATAGAGTGATTCTCTAAAAATATGGGTTAAGCAATGAATAATATTCTTGTCATGTGTTTCGGGAACTCATGTCCCCTAATCCCCAACACGACGAAGCTAAGGCTCTATCTAATATGTAAAAAAGTTATTTACGAGACTTGACATTGTGTTAAGGGTGACTTCGAATAAAAAAACTTTACAATATTTTTCTTGTCCATGATGGAACATTGTACATACATACATACATACTAGGGTGTGTCAAAAAATCACGAATTTTGAAATCGAAAACGATATCTGGCTCAAAAGTTGCTCCTTAGTAAAAAACAGTGGCCACTCAAAAATGAGCCAAATCGATTAATGTTTAGAGGTAGCTCAAAGCACTTAAACAAAAATCGGTACCTGTTTTTCGGATAATATTTAGAACCAATACTAATTGTGAAGAACTAAAAAAATTATATCCCCCACCTTAAGTTAGAACATAAAAAAAACGCCAATTATTTGAAAATTTCGCGAAAATTTAATTTTTGCAAGTTTAAAAAAAAAGTGCATAATAAATAGTTTTAAACAAAAAATCTACAAACTTATATATTAATTTAGAAGCATATTTAAATGTTAATCTACCTGACTATACAGAAGACATTATTTGTTTCGGGTAAAAAAAAATTTCAATTCGAACCGAGTGGATTTTCTGTTTTGTGCCTAAAACTCTTTTCCGTATACTTTTTTTTTAATTTTTCTTATTCGAATATACTTTTTTATGTAAAAATACACAAAAAAGTTTCTGTGGTGTAACATCGCAGGTTTAATCGTTTTAAAGATAAATGCATTTAAAAGTAAATTTTTACGCATCAAGAACTAAAAATAAAATATAAAAAAATATAAAGCCAAAAACAAATATATATGTAATGGGTAGTTATTTAAAATTAAAAACCAAGAAAAAAAAATACATACACCTTGGTCAAAAAGTCATTCCTAAGGAAGTTATGTTTTTTTTTTAAATGCCCTATTTTTAAAGGCATAGTGTATTTTAAGAATGGCGTAGGTGCATATAACTTTTTTTCTCGGTTTTTAATGTTAAATAACTATTCATTACTAAAATATTTGTTTTTGGTTTATAATTTTATTTTTGGTTCTTGATGGGTAAAAATTTATTCTTAAATGCATTTATCTTCAAAACGGTTAATCCTGCGATGTTACAACAAGACAGACACTTTTTTGTGTCTTTTTACACAAAAAGGTATATTCCAATAAGAAAAATTCAAAAAAATTCGATTTTTTTTAAGGGTGAAGACCCCTAAAAAAATTCCCAACTGAACTCCAATTTTGCCAAATAAAAAAAAACGAAATTAACTGACCGATTTCCCAACTGTACACCTCAATTTGTCCTACTATTCTACCGATTTCCGAAAACTGCCACTCAATTTTCCAACTCAAGCGTGGTTGGGGGGGGGTGGTTGCGCTTCCTCTATCCACCCATGGTAATTATTCCCCATGACTGTGAGTTTAAGAGATAAAGTAGTATGAAATGTAAAAATTAAACAACTTAATCATTGTTCTGTATGATTTTTGAAAAAAATCTGCTGCGGTGCTTTACATGGTTAGCGCTAGCGTCATTGTGTAAAAGATTTTTAGTAATATTTGTTCCCTGAAAATTTTCAATTTTTGGTGAATGTGACCAAAAATTTTCATTACCCCCTTCCATACCCCGACTCTATGCGCCCCTGGTAAACAGTATGATATTGTAACTTGAGTAAATTTTGTAAAATCCCCACGGGATCTGTCTATCATTATAAGCGCCCATAGACGCTAACTAATCCATACCCATAAAATACCTGCATTTAATATAATTTAAATTTCAGAGCTCAATCGTCAGTACCAACCAATTATGGATTAAACGAGGGATTAGATGAGGAAAAGTCTAAATTCGTTAAAGGAAATGGGCAACAGTTTAAGGGAGTCCATTCCTCCGCTCACGGAGAAAAGGGAAACAAAGGATACAAGAGCTTAGATGCTTACGAAAAAGGTAATAAAATTTACTTTTTGTACGACCAAGACTAAAACCTAATTTTACGCTTTCATTTTCGGGACTAAACTTGCCGTTTTTCTCCCTAGGGAATAAAAATCACGGCAAGCTTGATAATATTAAAATATGATACTTACTATGTGCTTTGCTGGTTCAAAAATTAGGTTTGGTGGTGTTTTGTAATAAATTAGCGATTCAAACCAATTTGTTTGATTTTAACAAAGAATACCTTTAAAAATAACATTGTTATAACAATTTATACATAACTTAAAATTTATCATCTTCATCCATTTTTTTGACGTTTGTGTCAACCATATTAAAAAACAATTGAAATCGCGATAGCCATGAAACTGACTTTTCGCAATGGGGCTCTCTACAACTAGAATTATGAAACAAAAGACGTCTACCCTATCTCTATCTCATTTGTGCTACATTTTCCAGCCAACCAAATACTGTATTTGTTTTTCATACAACAAATACAGTATTTATTTGGTTGGCCGGAAAGTGTAGCACTGAGCGGCAGGAACGAACATAGCTAATGTGAATCTGTAGAATAAGATAATTCTACTAAAATTTAGATGGCGCCAGTAATTTCTTTAATAAAAATAATACTCTCCGCCCGGCCAAGTAAATATTGTATTTGTTCAACAAAGAACAAATACAGAATTTGTTTGGTTGGGTGGAAGTGAGAGTGTATGTATGTCTTCTATCCTTTTTGGGTAGAACTTTTGTCCTTGTCCAATCTAACGGGAGAAATCGCCATTTACAGGCATCTTGTTTAAATTACGAAAATAAATCAACCGATTTTAGACTCGTGGTTTTTAATTAAATTAAATTTAAATTAATTTTATCTACCTACCTAAATTATGTATGGTCCTGCAAAAAATAGTGTATATACCTCAGGACTAAACTTGGCTGTTTTAGTCCCTTGCATTTCTGTTTCCCTAGCTCGCTACGCTTGCTCAGGAAACACTCATGCAGCGGGACTAAAACAGCCAGTTTAGTCCCTTGGTATATAAATAACTATTTACTAATAGTATAGAGTGCGGAAAGTGACTTTTCGGCGAGTTTTGTAGACCATTTTTCCTTTGGTAACTTAACAAGCATATTCTTAAGGCATTTTCTCGGTTATATTCTTAAAAAATAATTATTTATGGTACTAGTGGGTAAAGTAAGATATTGCCCATGAGAAAATTAACCTGCGAGGCGTCAGCCAACAGGTTAATTTTCGAGAGGGCAATATCGGTTTACCTATGAGTGCCATCAAGGTTTTATCCAATAAATAGCTTAGGAATTCATATTTTTATTAAAAATTTTAATGACATTTACAAGAAAATAATTTGACAAGTGACAGTTGAGTGGGTAAAATAAATAATTATCCACTCAATAAAGTAAAAGCCACGCGGGGGTTATTATTGAGTTTATCTATTTAAAATAAAGATGGTAATTATCTTATTATCTGTATGTATTGGATAAATATTATTATTAAATGTGTGAAACTTTTCATAGATTACCGTAGGAAAAGATTACTTAACATACAATATTAAAATAAATGGGCCAAATTTTGCACACATTTGGATATAGTGAAGGCATATAGGAAGGCTGCCTACGTAGCTATCTATATGAATTTTTGCTCTAAATTTTCATTCTCCATCTAGACCTAACTAGAATGAATGTTTTTAAACATTAATTCTATTAAAATAAACTATGTTTATTTTAGACATATAAGTATGCATTAAAAATGCATCTAGGTTACATTTTTCTTTTTTTTTTCCGCTGTGGTTGGTAGAAATTAAAGATCATGATATTTTGATTTATTTCATTTGTATGCAAAATATGTAAGCTAGTGCAGTCAGAAGTGAGCATATAACTTAAAAGCAGAACATTTTCATATCGTTGAAATTTAATTATATGAAGAGCATAACTTTCATACGAGGTTAACGCAATTTTTTACGATATACCTATTTATTAATGATGTCACCACAGCTACAAATTTTTACTCGATCGATTTAAAACTTGTATAATATTTAGTACCTATTAATACCTATTAATATTTAGTATACTATCAGCACTTAATTAGGTACAATTAATTGTATTTTAAAGCTAGATATTCTGAATGGGGGTACAACTCCTAAAAATCAATTGCTTAGGTGCTAGAGCGTTTTGGAAATGTCGAAAACCGTAGTGCGCCGGTCTTGTAGAAAAGTCGTTTCGTTCCAATTTCACTGAATTTTAGATATGCTATTGTCATGATCCGCATATTATATATGGTATTAAAATTTTTAAATATTGCTTTAATTATAGCGCAAATACATTCTGCCTTCAAGAGATTTTCTTCGGCAAAGTTCGGTTTGTTCTACATTAGATCGGACCCATTTCGGTGACCCTTTGCGATATAACTTAAATGTTGACTCATAGTTATAATTACATAAACAATTACTATTTATGGTTAAATAAATGATCGTTTCAGATGTCAGGAATAGTAATTAGCTTGCAAATTGATGAGACTGGAACTCTTTTGTCGGGGTAATTAAATATAGTCGGTGTCTTTAGAAATATTTTGTGCTAAAAGCCTTGTCAAATAAATTTAAAACTTATTTATTGTTTTAGAAAACCTATATAAACTCATGCAAAAATTCAGATTTTATTCAGTGTTACTTAGAGTGTCTCCGTGTCAATTTCAAAAGTGAAAATGTAATTTCTGTGAGAAATAATTTTGAAAAATTTTCTTGAATTAAAAATAGTTTTTAAACTTTATTGGACACTTATAAATACTGTTAGTGTAAACTAGCACACAAAAATACGCAAGAAAAATAAAATCTTTTATATAAAAGAGTAACCTATCAAAAATAGTTCCAATTTTTAAAATTACGTCCGCCATATTGGAATCGCTATTTAATAATTTATAATTTTAACATCAGGTTTATTTTTACCATTTTTTCTTAAATTATTTCGGTTCCACAAAAAATAAATTATTTTTTTCCTTCTAAAAAATCGAGTCAATGGCGTTTAACAACCCCCTTTTTAAAGTTGTATTCCTAATATAAGTAATGTGAATTTAATTTATTACGTTCAAAAATGCACAGCCCTCTAATTACATACAAAATAAGCAAGTAATTACACGAGAAAAATATAACCACTTGTTAAATTAATTAAAATTAACCTCTGTGATTAGCCACAAAAGTCGAGAAACGGATTCGATTGTCGAGAGTCTGAATTCCAAACTCCCAAAATTCAATAGTCTAGATAACTTTGAAGACCTTGAGTTAGCTCGTCAAGTATTCTTTTTTTATTTAGTTTTTTGAAAAAGTTATGGGTTCAGCAAGCTTTTGCACTGTCAAATTTGTTTTCAGCACACAACCAACTGAAGCTTGTCAAAACTTCGGCACTAGGCACGAAACGTTATTAAAGTTTGAAACTCTATATCTCCAAAACTTTATATTCTGGCAAAAAACCTTGTAGCATTTTTTATAGGGCCCAAAAACAGCTTTCATTTAAAATAATTTTTTTGTAATCGGGTTATAAATGAGATATACTAAAAAAACGTATTACTTCTTTAAACGCCAATATCTAGAAAACAATACATTTTAGGAAAAAAAGGATAGTAACATTTTTTGACCATTTTAAGATTATTTTTCATATAAATATATAAATTAATAAAGTACAATAATAATTGCCTTAATTATAACCAAAAAACGCTAAAAATAGGAGTTTTACCCTATTCTTACCCCTTACCTCCAATCGTTTACCCCCAAAATCTAACCAGCTCTTTGAAATACGATAAGAAACAATATGCAAAAAACCGCTTGTGGATATCTTATTTAGAAATGGAGTTTTCGAGTTTACAGACAGACAGACAGACACAGACAGACAGACAGACGGACGAAATTTTTTTTTTACTGATTTCGACTCAGAAAGGTTTAAAACGTCGAGAAATGTGAAAAAAAAAACATGGTAAAAGATTTTGACTTTTCGGCGAAGATTTCAATAAATCGGCACTCTTAGTAGCACTAAGTGCCGATGTAAAAATACGTAAGAAAAATATAGTCTGGTTAATAGTAATTGACTTTATTTTTTTTGTGGGCCTGTGAGTCAGAATAGCTTGTTTTATTCTTTACGCATTACGCAAAATGTCCTAGTCCTAAGAGACTACTATAGTTTGATGACTGCTATAAAAAACCGCAAAACACGCACCGAAGGACCAGAATGAATTTTTCATCAAGTTTATTAGGTACAGGGTAGTTTAGTGTCTCAGTAACGATAGGATTAATTTTATTTTTTATTTTTTTTTTATTTTAAATCCTTCAAATATCGCTTAAGAAACAGTACATTTTATATAATGAAAAAAAAAAGCATATATAATTATTTTGTTTTTTGTCAGAAATGTATTCTCCCTGTTTAAATAGAACGGCTACGCGCCCCATTAGCACCAAAAACACCAAGCCTACATATATAAAACACAGCTGGGGGAAAATAATAAAAAAAAAATGGTCACCAGCTCTTAGACTATAATTAGTATCGAAAGGGAGTCTCTAGTTAGCCCCAGGGCTCTGCATCTTTTCGAGCCCTGATTCTCGACTTGCTGGGAGTAGAACTACTAATAGAAAGTTTGAAGCATGGGCGTTACATAGGGGTTGGCGGGGTGTCCAACATTCCACGAAATGACCCAGTCGACATTTTCAGCAGATCAGTCGGCAATTTTGTCAGTACGGAATGGTGAGCTTTTCAGTCAGATTTAGTTCAGTGAGAAATTTTTAGGTTTTTGGTAAACGACTCGGGAAACTTTTAGAGGTGGTGAGCTTTCCGGGGACAATTATTTTTCGCCAGTCGGCAAATTTTACCTACACACCCCCCACGACAAAAACCTCGGAATGCCCTGGTCCCAAGAATATGATGTATAGTTCTCTGTTCTTTTATTCATTTTACTTTACTATAGTTTTCAAGAATCGGTACCCAGACCAAAAACTCTGATTCAAATCTAAACAAAGACCTGATATTTTTCCTAATTTTCTGTTTGTTGGAATGCCACTGTCAATTTTTTTGTTCATAAATTGGACTACAAAAGTTATATTATTTTAAGAATATTCTCAACTTAAAGTTTCTGGCATATCTTTCACATGAATTGTGCTGTGTGGGAAGTTTATCCGCGACTTAATTTAAATTAAAATCTCATCATTAACCCGCTATTATTAAGTTGCCCTTTGAGTGTAAAAACTTATTAAAAGACAAATTACCAACTTTAAACTGTAGCCATTTGCAACAGATTGTTAAATTTCATATAAAAATTGTGCCAAAAAAAAACTTTGGTTTGTGTATAGGTAATTTTTTGTAGTTTGTCAGTCAGTATAGGGCAAAAGAGGAAGTTGTTGGCCACCGACTAGTTATTGGTCATATGCTATTTAAATATTATTATAAATAATAATGTTATTATTCTACTGAAAATTAGTTTAACGCTTAGGCAAATCACTGCATTATATAGTCCTCCACACGGTAAGAAAGCTCCGACGAACAGGGGAGGTATCACGTAGAGCACTGGATAGGCAGGGTTGTTAGGGTGGGTAGGTAGTTTACACACTACACAACCACTCAAACTACCCACCTACCCTAAAAACCTACCTATCTAGTGCTCTAGTATCACGGAACGGGAAGCGCGCTCTCTTCCTTAAGTCATAAGCGTCATAAGGCGTGCGTGCGTGCAAGTGAGAGGCACACACATTTCTCACATATTTTCGATAGCCACACATCCGTGTGGCAAACAATATCCCAGCCAATATATGGCTTATCACTGCATTTTGATAAACATATTTTTTTAAATGTTTATTGCTTATTTTGAGTTTATTTAATAAAAATTAATACAGCAAAAATATGTGAGTTTTCTTTAAATTATAGTGACATTATAACTTTAAATTCAATAAAAAACAATATGGTTATAACTAAACTGGTAAATGCAAATCCTTAAAGGGCCAATAACTCCCCTTTTTACCCTACACCCAATATTGATTGACATAAATTAAATTTCGATAGCTTTGATAAAGCCAAAAACGACTTTCTTCGCTGGTTCAAGCAGTATATTCTCGCAGTATACTTTTAAATAAAGAATAAACTAAAATTTCCTTTAGTATTTTTGTCCCTAACTCTATTATGCACTGATCTAGTTTGAAGTAAAAACTTTGGGTATATACAAACTTATTTGATGAAGGTTTCTTGGGTTAAAGTTTTATTAGATATTCATTCAGAATTGCTTGTGATCATGTTGTACGCATCCCTAAAAATCTTGGAACTGAGAAACTAATTTAATATATGTAGAGGAAGCTGGGGCGAAACGGCCCGTACAGGACGGGGTAGCTAACGTTTATGGTGAGCTAATACGATAACTTGAAAAAAAAACTTCTGCACAATAAATAACACAGCCCCACAAAAAAAAGTCCGGATCTCTAGACCAGACATGTGTATCCTTATGTATTTTGGCCCGCTGAATCCGAATCCGAGGTCAGAAAAAGCCCTACACCCCAGGAATTGGCCCCAGAGGCCGAAAATGGCCGCTGAAAGGTGTGAAACGGGAATTCCGGCATGACGGATGCTCAGGGCAGGTTGAGATTGCATTCTCAAGGCAAAGTCGAATTAGTGGGTAACCGAGCTTAGATCCGACAGGCATCGCGGCCCCTGAGGCCGGAAAATGGGCCCCTGGGGGCCGAAAAATCGAGATTTTCACGTCGGGATCGCAGCACTTCGATTTTCTTGTAACTTCAAACTGCAGCAACGTAAAGAGGCTGGAACCTCTTCCAGGCCCATTGAAATTCACACCCAGGGTCCGAAAAACGGGCCCTCAGGGCGGGAAAATGAAGATTTCCACGTCGTCATCACGGCACTCAAATTTCTATGGACTCTAAAACTCACGGAAACACTGGCAATGTAGCAACATTTCGAGGCCCATTGTAATTCATGCCCGGGCCCAGAAAATGGACCCTTAGGACCAGAAAATCAAAATTTCATGCCGGCATCACGGCGCTCGGGTTTCTACGGACTTTTAAACTTGAGAAACACCCAAGATGGTGGAACGGTTCAAAGCCCATCGGAAGTCATGCCCTGAAGTTGTTCCAACATCTTCAGTGTTTCCTGAGTTTGAAAGTCCATATAAACTTGAGTGCCGTGATTCTGACATGGGATTCTCGATTTCCGGCCCTTCAGGCCCATTTCCTGGGCCTCGGGCATACATTCCAATGAGCCACGAATTGTTCCAACATCGTCAGTGTTTCCTGAGTTTGAAAGTCCATAGAAACGCCAATGCCGTGATGACGACGTGGAAATCTTGATTTTCCTGCCCTGAGGGCCCATTTTCCGGACCCTGGGCGTGAATTTCAATGGGCCTGGAAGAGGTTCCAGCCTCTTTACGTAGCTGCAGTTTGAAGTTTCAAGAAAATCCAAGTACTGCGATCCCGACGTGAAAATCTCGATTTTTCGAGCCCCAAGGGCCCATTTTCCGGCCTCAGGGGCCGCGATGCCTGTCGGATCTAACCACCGTTAGCCACTAATTCGACTTTGCCTTGAGAATGCAATCTCAACCTGCCCTGAGCATCCGTCATGCCGGAATTCCCGTTTCACACCTTTCAGCGGCCATTTTCGGCCTCTGGGGCCAATTCCTGGGGTGTAGGGCTTTTTCTGACCTCGGATTCGGATTTAGCGGGCAAAAATACATAAGGATACACATGTCTGGTCTAGAGATCCAGACTTTTTTTTTGTGGGGCTGTGTAATTAAAACAATTGTTTATTTAAATTTGATAAGCGATTAGGTCTCGAAGTTCTTTAAAATATCATATTTAATAAGCTATAGCTCCCTTCAAAGATAATAAGAAAAATAGTTAACTAGCTTTTTGTGATGTGTCATATTAAATTTTTATTTTTTTATTAAAAAAAAAACAATTTTTAATTGTGAATTGTCTCTCTGAAAAAAACCGAAAATCAAAAAAATTGGGATTAAAATTGATAGTTCTAACCTCTAATAGAGCGCTGGAGCTCATCTAAGATTTATGACATATGTCATTGGCAAAGATATAATATCGTCTATTAATTTTTTAAAACAAAAACACCTTTCCAATGAGGTGTCACTTGATATGGTATATAATGGTCTAATTTCCATTTTAGGCCTAATTTTAATTTTTAGACAAGGGCAAGTTGCGCCCACTAAATGTAATTTATTTTGTATAAAATTTGATGGGGTTTAAGTTCGAAACTTTCTGATTTTTAGCTGGCGCCCTAATTTTAAAATTATTCATTTTACTCTGCCACCCATCCTTGCTCGGCATTAGCTACATGCCTTTCCGCCCCATTACCCTGTTTTACCCCAGGTTTCCTACCTATATTACACAGAAGTTAAATGTTGTACTAAACATAGGTACATAACAAAATAAGTGTTTATTTATATTTATGCTGCAATTTAGAGTGTAATTGTGGCTGTCATTAAATTCATGCTGCATGGATCATGTAACGTCCGTTACATTTTTATTCTTAGTTTATTAAAAACCACGTATGGTAAACAAGGTAATAGCTAAGGTCTTAGTTTAAAGTATTAAATATAATAAAAAGTTTAAAAAGTATAAGAAATATATTTTATTAGTCTGTCAGAAAATATTGATATAGATAGGTTTAAAGTTAAAACTTTTAACTTTTTATAGGATTTCATTTAATTTTGGCTCCTTATTTGTACCCTTAGTAGAATAAATTTAATTGAAGTTGACTTTTGTGATTAACCCTTTAAATATTTTAAAATAAGTAAACTAATTAGGGTAAAGAAACTTATTTAAGGAAAAAGGGTGGACCCAAGCGACTTGGGCTAAACCAGAAACGGGCCTTGTTTTGTTACATGTAAACTGTAGGTATAGGGTTTACGAGACATAAGTAGAGAATTTGTGAGTTACATAATAGTTAATAATTTAGGATTTTTACGGGTGGAAAATCGTCCGAAAAATCTTTTTTTTTTGCATTTTCGGCTTAAGAATGTCATGAAACGTTTTGAAAATGTGAAAAAAGTGTGCGTTAAAAAAATGTCTGTCTGTATGTCGGTCTGTATGTAAACCTTATAACTTTTAAACCAAATGTCCGATTTGAAAAATTCTTTTACCAAACTCTTCAGGACCTTTTCTGTTTGCGCCACATCAAATACGGTTAACATTAGCGTAGGGCAAGGAGGGAAAATAGACAAGAACTATAATTTTTAGCGATATCTTACTTATTATTTATAGCAGGACATTTTTATTATTTATTTTAAAATTTAAAATTAAATTACCTATTATTTTTGTGTTTTACTTTCTCCGAGGGAAGTCTTGCGTTAGTAAAAAAAATTCGAAAATTTTTTATTGCTTTTTTTACGTTTCTCGACGTTTTATATCCAAAAATATGATTTCTGTGAAAAAAAAAAACCTGTCTGTAGGTCTGTATGTCTGTCTGGCTGGAATATCTATGACCACGATAACTTAAGAACGCTTTGAGCTAACGACTTCAAATTTGGACCATAGGTTGATTATCCAAATTCTAGACTGAGATTGTTCTTGGTAAAAATCGGATTGGGGTAAGGGGGGGGGGTTAAATGGTAAAAACAATTTTTTTTAAAAACATTTTTTTTTCAATTTAATTTTAATTTTACTAAAAAAGAAACTTTTTTAAAAAATTTTTTTTTTGAAGAACTTTTCGTAATTTATTACGTTAAATGTGGATCTCAAAAAAAAAAGAAGCTGAAGACAAACTAAGAAGGTCTTTTTTGGAATGAGTATCACTCACTGACAACTTTTCAGTTTAAACTTTACTATCCACTGAGAATATATTTTGCCATAGCTCGTTATCATTCTGTACGCATCCCAAATGTCGTGTCCCAAAGAGATTGCTAGACTGACGAGTGTGTTAAATAAACCGTAAAATAGTGTGTATTCAACTATAGAGTAAGCCATGTACGATTACATTTGAGTACACTTTTTTACAGTAGGGGTATAGTTTTATTGTGAGAAAATTTTAGTCAAATTCACAAAATATTAGCTAAATACCGTCGTATTTTGCATAATATGCATATTATGCAATTATTATACTATTATTATATAGAAGGATTGGTGTAGTGGACTACCGCGTCGTACTTGACGAGTTTACTACCCAAAATAGCGTGAGTTCGATTCTCACCGGAGCCGATTCGCCTTTTTCTGTTAATTAATGATTGAAATTTGGCGAAGGCGTAAGTGAAGCGGACCCTCCCTATAAATTTGTACAAAAGTCAATTAAAGTCGGTGGTTCCCTCTACTACTAGCCCACACAAGTCCTGGACTTAGGGGATGCTTAATTAAGTAGAATAGTATGAGGTTAAACAAAATGTAAATGAAAAAAAAAAATTATTCATAGCGCGTAGCGGTAGTTTCGAATTTCCCAAAATCGCCAAAAAATGTCGTAGACAAAAAATTCTTGGATACAAATGTGTTCACGAAAAAATATGATACTTTGAAAATGTCCGTTTGTCCGTCTATCTGTCTGTCTGTCTGTCTGTCCGTCTGTCCGATGTCACGATAACTCAAGAACGAATAATTATTTGATTTTTTCTGAAAATTTCAAGTCGACGGATAATCCTATGAAAGGAAATAATTACTCCAGGGGCGACGCCCCGGTCGTAATTATTTCCAGACAGCAAATTCTCAGCATCTTGTGTAATTATATATGAAAACTTTTATTTTGATAACTTTTTATGCTGGTGAACATTCTTAACAAGTTATTTTTCCCGGCTTAATTTAAACCTCGGCCACATACACCTTATTTATGGAACGTTACTACACATATGGCGTAAAAATTACGCCTCTCTTTAAACAGTTTTAAAGTCGAACAAATTATTTAAAATTTTGACTTATTTATCGTTAAACGTTTTCTTTATAGCTACATTGTAAAATTCAGCAGTGATAAAATAACTTAAAAATGTTTAGCAGATCTCTGACTATAAACGTAGTTGAGAGTTTGGTAAATGTTTTCCTTGCATCATATTTTTTTTTAATTACAAGGAAAGATAAAACGAAAAACTTCAATGAAAGATATTCCATTGCATTGTAGGTATATCAAATGCTCCTCTGGAAGGTTTTGTATAATTTGCACGTTCGGTAAACTTGCAGTTTAAAACCTTTAAAAGATTGGATTTTTTAATGTCTTTATAGATGTAATATACAACCACAAATAAAGAAATTTATTACATTTTAAACAGTGGATATTTTAAAGTACCTAGCTTATTTTATACAGAGCGGTCCAAAAGTCACCCCCCCCCTCTTAACTTTTGAACGAGTTTAGATATCGACTTCAAATTTATAACTCTAAAATAAGACATCTTTAAGCATATATTTGATACTTTTAGCTCTTAAAATGTGGGCATGGGGGCATGGGGTGACATTTTTTTAAATGGAAAGGTGGGTCGTGTGATACATCATTTTAAAGCTTATGAAATTCTCCATTTAACTGTATATTTTTAATTTTTTTTGGGTTTAAAATAGAATTGAAAATGGGTATTTTTGTCAAAATTTCTCTAAAAAATCAACAATTTTTTAAAATGCCTAATTTTATAATGAAAAAAAAGTAAATTATACTTTTAAACTAATTTTAGTTGACATAAATAAAAATTAACAAAAAAAAACTTAAAAATTTATTTTTTTAGCACAAAAACCTGAAAAATCAAAACCTTAAAAAACATGTTTAAAAATTTTAAAAATATATGATTATATAGAGAATTTTAAAAGCTTTAAAATGATGTATCACACGACCCCCCTTTCCATTTAAAAAAATTTCCCCCCATGCCCCCCTGCTCACACTTTAAGAGATAAAAGTATCAAATATATGCTTAAAGATAGCTTAAGTTGTCTTATTTAAGAGTTCTAAATTTGAAATCGATATCTCAACTCGTTCAAAAGTTAAGAGGGGGGGGGTGACTTTTGGACCGCACTGTATATAAATTTTAAGTACCCAAACTTTGAATTACTAAGTTCTTCATTTGATTATATTATTTTTGAAATAAATATTTATTATTATTATTATTATTATTATTATTATTATTATTATTATTATTATTATTATTATTATTATTATTATTATTATTATTATTATTATTATTATTATTATTATTATTATTATTATTATTATTATTATTATTATTATTATTATTATTATTATTATTATTATTATTATTATTATTATTATTATTATTATTATTATTATTATTATTATTATTATTATTATTATTATTATTATTATTATTATTATTATTATTATTATTATTATTATTATTATTATTATTATTATTATTATTATTTCCTTTATTTGCAGATAATATATAATACATTTATAATATAATATATACATCGAAGTATTTAAAAATAAATCCGGGGTTAAACCATAACCCTAGGGATATATTTTTTAACAAAAATGTTACTCCTTTAATTTATAATTTTGAGTTATCCTTTTCTGGGAAATTAGTCGGTCTACGGTGAAATAAATCCTTGTAGTAACCCACCAAAACTTTCCATTTATGGTATTATTTGATGATCATAATTTTATATGCAGAAAACTACCTTTTCAAAAGAACTAGTCGGTCCACGGTGAAATTAATCTTTGCGGTAACCCACCAATACTTCTTGAGATTAAGGAATTTCAGTATTGCATACAATTAAATATGGAATAACATTTTGTTAGCTGTACAATCTCAATCCTTTACAAATTTCAAACATTTTATTTTAACTTTTTGATGGATTATTCTATAAATAGAACCATTATAAGTCCACGTTGATTTCTCGGTGCGGTTACCTACAACAGCTTCTCCATTTATAGTTGAAATTTGTACATTTAACCAATGAGCGTAAACTTATCATCTCTTCTTTTAATTCTTGACATTTTTTTTTGGCATTTTTCATTACATGACAGTAAATTTCAAAATTTGACAGAAATTGGGAAATAAATAAAATTTTACATTTTCAGCTTAAATTTACTCGAAAAGTTTTACCTCCATTTTCATCAGTACATTTCTTCTTAGTTTTTATGAATATAACATACTTTTAATTTAAATATTTATCTAAACCATATTACAATGAATTTATCATCAGACTGATGTTATTATTATTATTATTATTATTATTATTATTATTATTATTATTATTATTATTATTATTATTATTATTATTATTATTATTATTATTATTATTATTATTGATTAGGACTAGGCACCTATTAGGAGTTTATAATAAGATTTTCATAACTGAGGTACTTTTTATTTTTTTACAGGAGCTCAAGGAAAGCATGGCAACGAAGGACATAAAGAACACTATAATGAAAAAGGTGGCAATAAAAAGGGTCACTATAATGAAGCAGCAAATTATGGAGATCATCACGAATCTGGCAAGGCACATAAAGGAGGCTCATTTAAAGAATCAAAAGGTCACAAAAAAGGTAATAATAAATTATTATTTATTATATTTAGTTATAACTAATTATTTTTTAATTATTATAGCCAGCTAAACCTAAAATAATGCATCTATAAAAACAATTTCAAGATTCGTTATGAAACAGAATCTTCATCGCAGCTGGCAGCTGCCATATTCTGGCGCAAAATGCCCCTTAAATTATACTCCAACCATGCTCGCAGCTTTGCAGCAAAGTATTATACGTTTATAGTCGCCGCCACATTTATAGTTAAATATTTACATTTGAAACAGATTAATGTGAGACAGGGACGTATTTAAATTTTATTATATTAAATAGGTACTTATCTCATATAGCTCGATGCACAGAACACAAATAAAACAAATAAAGCCGGTCCAGTAAATATATTGCTACAAATGTCTAGTGGGTGTGGCTAAATCTTACGTGAAATATGATTGGATAGGGTCGAACGTTAATTGGCTGGAATCAGTCAACATGAACTCCATAAAAATACATTAGTTTAAATGATTCTAAAATTATGCAACGTCCCGATTGGACGAACAGTTTGACACGAGCCAGAAAAAAATTATCTGCTAAAAAAAAATCTCTATATCTCTGTCAAAGACTATACCTCGGACGGAATAAAAAAATGGCCTAAATTAATCATTCTTGTACCAATATGCATTGTATAAAATTCTAAACGACTTTAGAAATGTCAGTCTGTCTGTCCGTCAATCCGTCCGATAACTCGGGAAAAAAAACTATGAACTTCATTTTTATTTAAGATCATTTGTACCAAACTGAAGCAATCCCCTGAATAACAAAAACGTCTAAGATGAATAAATATTAAAAAAAAATCTATTTTTTGTTAAAAAAAAAACAAAAAAGTTACTGTCACAGCACCACTGTGTGTGCGATATTTATTTTCCGTAAAGATATTGTTGGACACACGATATACGACACCCGATATACGACACCCGATATACCTACGACAGAGATGCACTAGTGCATTGTATACCATATTGTACACAATTATTGTTAATTATGATTATAGTGGGTTCATACAAATTGCCTTGGTGTCAGTAATAATTATTAACAAGGTAATTTGTAATTTGTACATATGTTGCAGTAAAAGCCCGAATTTTGGTTAATCCTAGAATTGACAATTAGATGTGGTCAAACTACGAAAAAATGTATTGTTTATTTGTTTGTTTGTTTATTTGTTTAACCTCGTACTATTCTACTTAATTAAGCATCCCCTAAGTCCAGGACTTGTGTGGGCTAGTAGTAGAGGGAACCACCGGCTTATACTGACTTTCGAACCAGTTTCTAGGGATTGTCCGTTTCACTTAGCGCCTTCGCCAAATTTCAATTATTAATTAACTGAAAAAGGCAAATCGGCGCCAGTGAGAATCGAACTCACGATAGCAGACTTGCTATACATACGCGCTAGCCACTACGCTATGCCTCCCATATTATCTATATAATTTCTTCTACCACGTCATAACGGTCAATCTTGGGATTTTCTATTTCGTATTGATAAAAGCTAGTTTTGGATTGTAAAAAAGCTCTTATGGTCGGTTATATCTATTAACTAAGTATTGAAAAAGAAACCAAAAACTACAACAAGTAGATTTTTTATTTAACACACTGCTATATTCTACATATTATTCAAGTTAAGTTATGAAGCATTCAACATAGACTTATATTTATTGTAAATTTATAAAGGCTTACTTGTTAGTACATGATAAACTTCCATGACATTTTGAATTGCATATATGCTATTATAACTATAGTTTCACGGAAAAAAAAAATTATAGCTAGGAGCGCTATAACACACATACCAAGCAAATTATAATCGCTTATTATATAAATACAAGGCTTTCTCTTACAATTATGGCAGTCAGTGTAAAAATTTATATGAAATACTTTAATTGTTTAGTGAATAATAAAATATAACAAATAGTATGGCATTTATAGCTTAAATAGATTTAATTATTGTCCGTGCTAATAATTTTTATAATATAATAAAATTTCTGTAAATTTATAATAGTGCCTGTAATAAATATAATCGTGTCTGTAATATATATAATCGTTTCCAATTTATTTTTAACATTATTAGTTATTGTGTCCCTTATAATCTATAGCTTAAATCACTATAATTTGCCACTGTTACCAAATATCTTATAATGTATAGCGCAGAGCCCACTAATTTCTTTCCGTGTTGTCGGATGATCTACATAAACATCTCTTGGTAGAACATTTTCAAGTACAGCTACATCTTTGGAAGCCTTGTCCGCCAGATAAAGACATTTTTTGCACTGCTCCTCTTACACTTATTTTATTAGCAGGAATATCCGCTAATAACTTTACTTGAATAATATGCAGAATATAGCAGTGTGTTAAATAAAAAATCTACTTTTTGTAGTTGTTGGTTTCTTTTTCAGTACTTAGTTAATAGATATAACCGCCCAAAAGAACTTTTTTACAATCTAAAACTAGCGTTTACCAGTATGAAATGGAAAATCCTAAGACTGACCGTTATGACGTGGTATAAGTCCAAAATTATATAGATAATACATTTTTTTGTAGTTTTACCACATCTAATTGGTAAATTTTAGGTTTAACACGTCAATCGTAGGATTTAACAAACTTTTACTGTAACATATAATGCCGTGCTAAGCTGAAAGGTCCTATCTATATAGGTTAAACATACACAGATAGGACCTTTCAACTTAGGAAGGCAGTATATATAAATTACACTATACGGGGTTATTCTTTTAAATGGTACACCCCCGTAGCTTTTGAACGGGTTGAGATAATAACTTAAAATTTCACACAACAAAAACTATAATTTTCAATATTTTTCAACTTTTTATTAAGGCAGTGCCATGGGGGCAGTAGGGGACAGAGCAGGGAATAATGCCCCGACCCACAAAGGATTAAATCATTTAGACACATCCTTTTAAAATTCTCTTTTAACTTTATGAAGTTATTTTCAATAAACCATAGATTCTTAGATTCGATTTATTATCAAAAAGTTTTTCTGCATCCGTTCGGAAATTAGATGTTTTGATCAGAATTTATGCCGAAAAGTGACATTTTACTCCAGTTCAGGGTATATCCACAGGATCTCATAAAAACGTAGTACATAAGAATGCTATGTCGTGATTGGCCGCCATGTATCTTGTAAGCCAATCACGGTACCGCATTTTTATGTACTATGTTGTTATGCGAGCTTGTGAATATGCCTTCACTCGTTAGGAATAAGAAGGAAATTAGTTTGGTCAAATAAAATTTCCGGACGGCTGCAGAAAAAAAGTATGTCACGGACTTTATCATTTTGCGCCAACTTTAACCCTATATTGCACCTTGTGCCCATTTGGGAACACTGACATGAAGACCCCTGAATTCTTTAATAACCAAAATATAAACTTCATGGGCACCTAGTTTTCACTTGGGAACACTTTTCTTTAAGTTAGAGTATCTATTAAAAGATGGCAGTATCTAACATTGCCTGTCAATATTTAAACAGGTAAATATTTTTAAATATTTTCAATATTTTCGTCAAAATTGGTATATAGAGGTTTTTGGGGACGACAAAATTGAATTTGATAATAAAATTTTTCCAGTTCCACCCCCTAAGGGGTGGGGGTACTTTTCGTCAAAAATGGTATATAGGGGGTTTTTGAGGTTGCTGAAAGTAAATCTGATAATAAAAAAAAATCCAACTCCACCCCCTGAGGGGCGGGGGGTAGTTTTCTTGAAAATTGGTATATAGGGGTTTTTGAGGTTCCTGAAAGTAAATCTGATAATAAAAAAAATCCATCCACTCCCTGGAGGCTGGAGGGTAGTTTTTGTGAAAATTTGTATATCGGGGTTTTTGAGGTTGCTGAAAGTGAATCTGATAACAAAAACATCCTTTTAACGCGCGGAGGTGAAAAATGGGAAAGAGATTTTACTGGGCAGTGTATATTTGGTTGATTCCATCTCCTATTTTATAATTATAAAAGTACATTTGAAGTCCAACAAAGTTTCCTAAGCTCATTAGTTTTTCTTTGCTTTCTTTTTTGACATTTTCTTTGTTAATGCAGGTTCTAAAACTACCGGATTCCACAACGTATATCACAAAGACGAATACAAAAAAGACCATAGCTTTTACGATGAATCTGACAATAGCGGTAGTTTCAACAAGTATGAAGATCACGAAGCCAAAAAAGGTGCAAATGAAGGAGGGTACAAAAAGGGAGGTCATCATGATAGCGGTTACAAAGGTAAAGCATTTACTAAATAATATAGATACTGCCCTGACTATTCAAAATAACGTAATACCTCATTTATTTGTATTTTCTTAAAAAAATGTTAGTCTTTTTGAGACTTAATGATTAGGTATTTTACACGACTGACAATATAATTACATTTTTTTGTAATGGATAGGTACTCTACTTCTTATAGCTTCTTCACCATAAGTTTTGTTGCAATATTCTAAAAAAACTAAATCAGTTAGGTAATAAATTAATTGTGTCATGCAATAATATGCTAACCCACATTGTGAAATTACAGTAATTTGTTGAACTTTTAAACGTTGTAACTAAATTACTTAAGGTAAAGCATTTGCTTTACTTGTTCAAGTATATTGTACATTGTATATTGTACATTGTATATTGTACATTGTACATTGTACATTGTACATTGTTCATTGTACAACATATCACAATATGTACATTTTTTTTTTGAGCTTTTTTTTTAGTCATCAAAAATTTTGTCGGGGAAATTTTTTTGTCTGCAAGAATGTGTGCATTACTTTGCATAATTCCGCATTAAAAATATCGTGCAGTAGGTGAATTGTTCGTAAAAATATCGTGCATTTTCTGTAGTAGGTGTACAACAATTTCCCAGTGATAGACCCCTCGGTTACAATGTTAGCGGTCGGGGTGCAAATCTTTGATAAAATTGTATATAAGCAAGTGTACACAATTTCAGCTCACTAAGTATATCCTAAATGGGTAAAAAGGCCTTTGGCAGATTTGAGGACAAATATACATACTTATATCTATATAATATTATATGAGTGAAGTAGGGTTTAAAAAAATAGTATAAAATAACATCCAAACCGACTTTTTCCTCAGTGCAATCATCTTACTTTCCTCCAAAAATTAATATATCTTTTAAAAAAATCATTTAATTTATACATTTTACTATAGTATTTGAAACCAGTTATTTCTATTGAGGAAATTTTAATGACAAAATCAATAGTCAAGACAGTTTAATATGGGTTATCACGTCTACGCCTTTTCATATTATCATTCTCGGTTCTCTTTACTTACACCATGATATTGTACTATAGAATATTCTGTCGGAGTAGCTTAAAATCACAAATGTGATTTTATCACATAAGGCGTTAAGACAGGAATTATGTACAGGGTGTTTCGCTTGATTTGGACTTTTTTTACTAGGCTGCGCCTCGTAAAAAAGTGCACTAAAAACTAGGTTCGCGTACCCGGTGCATAATATACTATTAACTACTAGAGAAAGCGTGTTATTTGGTTTGTCCCACTTTGCACAGTGACCCAATGTACAACAGTTTCCCCTACTTTAATTAAGACATATAAATTTTAATCGGGAGAAAATATATTGTTAAAATGTTCACCAGCGTTTTGATTCATTATGATACGAGTTATGATAGGAATAAACTGCTAAAGCGAATGGAAACAAATTCTTAAAATGATATATTTTCCCACTATATTTCATTTCGGGCGAAGGGTTTGTTATTCTGTATTTTTTTTTAATTCTGCAATTTGTCACGTTATAATTTTTTCTGTATCTCATGTGTGCTCTAAGACACATCATTTATAATCATAAAATTTTTAGCGATTTATTCGACCGGTAGGCTTTTTACTTTAACCAGAAACACTCACAACTTGTGAGTCACAAAGTGTCCTAGCTAATACATATCAGTCTTTTTTAGCCTATTATTAAAGCATTCGAAATAAAATTTATTCATTAATAAAATCATATTATTAAAAAACAATTATAACGTACAGCTAACGAAAAAGTACCATCAGTAGCATCAAAAGAACCTTAGATGAAGTTTATTCAGATTAAAAATACAGTTGGAGATAGTTTTGTTACTTGAAATCCTTAACCATAGATCCTATTAAACAGACTATTATGATTTTGATAAAAAAAATAGGATTATTCAAAATGAAATTATTTATACCTATAAATTATATAAATTTTGAAACGTTATTTAATTAATGTATAAAAAATAAACATATTTTTTAATTTTAGTTTTTAAATTAAAATTGCATATAAAAATGATAAGCTCTATATCAAAAACAAAAGCTTGTAGAAAACCCTTTTTTAAGCAAAATTATACCTATTGACTGATAAAATTTTTATTTGGACAAATGAGTTTTTTTAGTCGAAAATATTTTTTTTTTCGCCAGAAGACAAAAACCTCGGAACGCCCCTGAGTTAACTGTTAGCTTTAGGGAATCCTTTATTACACTATTCACAGCGCTTAAGCGCTAGAATAGTATAATACGGTAGCTTCGAATTTCCCAAAATAGCCAAAAAACGGCCTAGGCAAAAAGTTCTTGGATACAAAATTTAAATTTAATGTGTTTCATGAAAAAATAAGAAACTTGGAAAATGTCCGTCTGTCCGTTCGTCAGTCCGATGTCACGTTTTTTGTTTACACAATAAACAGGGGCGCCCGCAGGATTTTTGATAGGGGGGCAAGCCTATTCGGCTTAACAACACACGGGCAAAAAGTTAAGTTTTTCGATTTCGTAGGTTTATTACCCTCGGGCCGGCTCTATCGGCCGGCCCTCGGCTTCTAAAAACCTACTCAATCGAAAAACTTAACCTTTCGCCCTTGTATTATAAATAACTATTGCGTTTAAGTAGGTATTTGGGAAAATGAAATGCCTATACTGCCCTAACATTGCTATTTTCCCTAAATTTTTCGAATAAATGGCCAAATTCCCCGACTTGCAGGTTTCAATTTCAATTTCTGTAATTTTTCCCTGACTTTCCTGATTTCCCTGGAAAATAGAACAACTGGTATATATGCAGATAAACTGAAAATGAAAAAAATGTTAGTTAGGATGTTTTAACTAAGGACGGCAGTATACCATTTACTGTGAACAGTATATAATTCTATGCGTAGCATTACATATCTTTACAGCTTGTTATATTTTATTTTATTCCTATTATCTTGGATGTTGGGTATACCTTTGGGAATACCCAAGATAATAGTCGGTCAGCATATCAATATAGGAATCTTAATATTCCCCAGGAGTGTGGAAAATGTTCTTTTTATTTATTTTTTGTGTTACAGAAAACCTTTCCTGCAGGTATACTTTAACGTTGTATTGAGAATGAGAGTGTGCTAAAACTACATTTAAAAAATGTATCAGTCGTCAACTCTTATAAGAATATATACTCTTATAAAGAAATCCAATATAACCAAGATTTTCATTTCATTCTAATAGCATAATAGACTCAAAATACTTTTTCCTACCATCCATTGTGCTGTTTCTATTTTACGTTTATTGTTAAGCTAAGCAAACCCTAACATCAAGCAACTGTATATATTTTAACGAAGATTTTTTTATTGGATTTTGGGAAAAATATTGTTATTACGAGCGCAAAATGGGATTTGTGCTTTCGCGTGATCACCGCTTGACGTCTCAATCAGCAAATTTTACGCCCAAGCAGAAATTAGTCATTTTGGACTTTTAATACAAAATCAACTATTTTCTACGATCCATTTATTAGTATATTAAAGTACTAGTTTCATAACATAAGTTTTTAGCGCACGAGTACAAGTTTAGAAAACGAGCCGCTTGAGGCGAGTTTTCTAAAGTACTAGTGCTCTAAAAACGTGTTATGAAACAAGTGCTTTATACAATTTTTTCTATTTTGCTCTAAAATTTAAAAAACTTACATTTAATTTGATGACTGATTTAGGGATTTTTGTTTTGGGTTGGCATTACAGTTTACACTATGTTTAAAATTCTAAGAACAAATGATATATTTTACAGTCATCTCTTCTTTTTTCACTGCAATTAACCAGTCCACAATTTTAACACGGTAAAAAATAATCCAAATACAAAATTTTGTAAAAAATTAAACTTTAAATCGACAGTGACATTTGCACGCAAAACGACAAGAGATAGGCTTTTGTATGTTGCTAACCCAGGGGAAAAAAGTTACCTCTGCAGATAGTATCTTAGATACACTTCTATCCGAAATTGGGAAACTGTCCGAAAATAGGCGTCTTTCCTCTATATAAAATATTTACGTGTTCCAAATTTAAAGTTGATATCTATATCTTAAGTCGTTCAAAAGTTAAAGGCGGTTTTTAGCCATTCCCTGTATAACAACTTTCGTTGACTTTACCGAAAGCACATTCGTTTATAAATTTTGGTGTGGTATGGAAGCTTTATTATAATAACTACGTTATTATTACTCTTGACTCTCAAGCTGTATTAATAATATTTCCATAACCTTTTTGAGCACAAATCGTATTTTCTGGTTAAAATACATGATTGTCAAAGTGTTTATTGTACGCATTAACAAAATATTAGTTTAAGACTGGATTTTTCATACAGATATGATAAAAAATCATACACATGTGTTTTCAATCAAAAATTTAAAAATTAATTTAACCTTATATTTTATATTATACGTGCATATAAAATATTTAATAACATTTTATTATCTTTTAAATTTTCAATTCAACTGCTAGGTTAATGTACCAAAATATTAATTTTATTTCTCTAAATTTAACTTTATGACGTCCATTTGGGTATATAAAAGTTCTATTTTATAGCGGGAAAGAACGTTTTTCCACGACGCCCCAGTGGAGTGAGAAAATGATTCAAGTATACTAAAAGCCTGTCGCAAACGAGTTTTAAAAGAACGTTTTTCCACGACGCCCCAGTGGAGTGAGAAAATGATTCAAGTATACTAAAAGCCTGTCGCAAACGAGTTTTATATACTATTTTATCTACGCTCTAGGCCCAAAGCTTCAAACAACCGACATTTACTTGACAGTAGAAAAAGTATATACTGTCAAAATGGAAAAAAACAAAAGCATTCAGGTTTCATAATATCTTTAAAAAGCACAAGTATTGTAATGTAAACATTATTAAACCTAAATGTGTTGGGGGTAAGCGAGCTTTTTCATTGTCAATTTTTTTTTCAGCGCACAAAAATCTGGTCTGGTATTACCAATTTTTTTTTTATCGTTTAATTATTATTTACCCAACTTAAGATTGGTTTTACAAAAAAAAGTAAGCGAAGTAAGATTTTGCGAAGTAGAAGTTGAGTAGGTAGTAATATTATTGTGAAATATATTTCGCGATCTAATTACTGCGTAGTTTTTTTTACAAAATTGTTGTTCTGGCACACCCTATATTTCTGAGTTAAAGTAAAAGGGTCGGATGTTCAAAACATCTTTTATACTTCCAAAAATCATAGCCAGTTAGAAATTAAAGATTTTTTTATTTAATATATTTATTTTATTAATTTGAACTAAAATACTTTTTACAGGAAGGTAGGTGAATTTTATACATTAAAAAAAAATCTGACTCTTGTACTCCAGCACAGAGATGGATGGATAATAATTTCCAATTAGTTGATACGCTATATCCTATTATATTCATGAATTTTAATTTTCGAGTATATTTGATTTTACAATTGAAGAGTAAACATTTCATAAAGGGTACTGATTTGATTTTCCAGAAAACAAAAGACGTCTTTTTGACGTTTATTGGGCACTAACTCACCTACATGACGTTAGCGACTGAACAATACTGTTTAGTTTAGGTAATTCCAGAAAAAGACTTTATAAAGTCATCAATCTTTATTCATATATAGAGTTTAAAACTTGTTTTAATGATAGAAAACAATAGGTGGCGCCACCTATAGCCTGAGCATTAAATTGACGTCCCAGCGACGTACATTTTTGATCACGTCAAGATTTGACCAATATTTGACGTCTTATCGACGTCTGATATGCACGTATGTGGGACGTCACAAATATGACCTAAAACTGACGTCGATAGTACGTCGGGGACGTCATCTGGTTTCCTGGGCAGAAGGCACTAAAATATGATATATATTTCGCGGAAACAAAATTTTAACAAATAGTATTTAAAATTCGATATAAGTTTGATGTATGTACTAGGCGCGTCAAAAAGAAGTGGACATCAGTTTTTTTAGTTGTATAATTATACGTTTATTTCTTAGTCTACTTTTAGTAGCAATGATGTCAATAGCAATTTTTATCCAATACATACAGATAATGAGACAATTACCAGCTTTATTTTAAATAGATAAACTCAATAATAACCCCCGCGTGGCTTTTACTTTATTGAGTGGATAATTATTTATTTTACCCAGTCAACTGTCACTTGTCAAATTATTTTCTTGTAAATGTCATTAAAATTTTTAATAAAAATATGAATTCCTAAGCTATTTATTAGAAAAAACCTTGTATGGCACTCATAGATAAACCGATATTGCCCTCTCGAAAATTAAACTGCTTGGCTGACGCCTCGCAGGTTAATTTTCTCATGTTCAATATCTTACTTTACCCACTAGTAACTATTATTCGGTGTTGCAATAGGCAACGTCGATTGTCAATAAATAACGGTTCTTATACATAACCTCCAATAATATACCTTATCATATAATGAGCAACTTAACGTCGAGATGTTATGTATGTCTAAGACAGGATAGCCTTACCTTTTCTTTGCGTCAAAATTAGTGTCAAGCATGACATAACCTAATATTAATAGTCCGATTTAAGTTGTTAAAATATCGAAAATATGTAAACTGAAGGAGCGGTACAACAGGGAAGTTTGTTAGAGACGAGGACCTTTTTTAAATAAAACTAAAGCGTAAGAAAACGTTAAAAAAAGTTTTTCTCTAATTTTAAATGGAAGCTTTCTTTAAGCTTTGATTTGAAACCTTTAATGAATTAGTAAAACTAAACTTAAGGTAAAGTTTCAAAAGTATTTTTTCTGAAGGATTAAATTAAAGCTTTCTTTAAGATTTTATTTGAAACGTTGCGTAAGATAGGAATCATGCAGCGTCAAGCTGCAACGTTTTTTTACAAAGTCTTTAAAATCTTGCAAATTGAAGCTTACAGCAACGTTGATAAGATTGCATGCTCATTGGTATACTACCAATTTCATGTAAAAACGCATAATATACGTTTTTGCCATTTTTGGCCATATTGTGGCCAAAAATGGCGCTTGACCCCTATGAAACTTGCACTCTTCAATTGTGGATTCATCTGGAATAAAACATGAAACAAAATCAGATACTTTTAGTCACTGAATTGGAAAAATTTTCAAAGGACTAAAAATCGATAATAAAGGATCCGGAAGGTTTAAGGTTAACGAAAATTTCATGTTTTCCATAAAATTTAGTTGTGTGAATGTAGATTATTTAAATGGGTTTATGTTATGTTTGTGAAAAAAAAATCAAACTTAAATTTAATGACATTTAATGACAATTAAACAAATATTTGTCGAATGGAAAAAACACAATTTACAATGTTAGAATTTTTTATAACCTCACTTTTCCATTTTTTTTTAACCAACTGTACATAAAGTCAGAAAAATAAACGATAGTAATAAAAGTAATAAAGTTACTTAGTAATAATAAAAGTACTAATAAAAATATAATTTAATGCGTCAGTAAACTTAGATTTCAAGAGTATTAGCATATTCAAAAACCATTTTCATAAAATTTTAGTTAACTTGTTTGCGGTGAGTTTTTTAAATAACTAGTATGCTAAAACTTCTAATGAAACGAGTTTTTAAGCTATTTTTTCTGTTTATTATACTATTCACAGCGCAAGCGCTAGAATAGTATACGGTAGTTTCAAAAATCACCAAAAAGGGTCGTAGACAAAAAATTCTTGAACACAAAGGACATAGCACAATTTATAGGGAATTTTGGCCCTCGGTGAAATTCGCTAAATTTTTTATATGTTTTAGTTTATACTTTTTTAAAAGGAATTATGAACGTTTCAAGCACTTTGTATGTACAGTTTTTTTTCTATAAGGAAAATAAAAAAATATTTTTGCCCTACACTCCTCATAAAAATATTTTTCTAGTAGGCATTGTTTCGTTTGACAACTTGTCAGTGAAGGATATTCTGACGTATTTTTGAAGTTTTTTAGACTAAATTGTCAGTTTTATTGGGAAAAAGTAATGAAATACATATTGAAATTGGACAGAATAATTAAATAAGATGAAGAAAAGTGCAACAGAAATACTTCTTAAGGACTAAATTAGTGAAATACGTGAAATAAGTTATTTGCTAACCTGGTAAAAAGTACTAAAACGTATATAAAATTGAACTAAAGAATGAAATAAGAAGAAAAGCAGAATATAAATACGTTTTAAGGGAATCGTTTGTAAAATAATAAGCGATTTTAATGCCGAAAGTGTATCCCTTATTTTTTGTACGGCAAAAAAAAACAATTATTTCCAAAATTCTACATAGAAGAAATTGAATATGTGTTTTTGTAATATAATGTACTGGAACCCATGTTAAAACTCCAGAACTTAATAAAATAATAAAATAAGAAGTAAAACAGAACAGAAAAACTAAGTTGAAAGTGAAATACTGTGTTTCTGCATAGAATAAATTATCCAATATAACTATCATACCGAGGGCTTCATAACAGGGCTGTATCAACCGTGTTAACATGTAGCAGATATGCCCTCGATTTGCTATGAAGCCCTCGATATGATTTAAAATATGAACACTAAAAAAAAGAATCCATGAATCAAGAAAATGCATCTTTCGATTATATTTTAAGCCAAATTCTCTTATTTTTGGACTAGCATTTCTTATGAACCTAATAACTGGCGCGGGTCTTTGAATGGAAATCCGCGCTCTTCATTTAAGATGTTAGCCTTAAAATAAGAGAATATGGTGTTGTACTTATCAAAAGACATGTGTCCTTGATTCAATTCTTTTTCACAGTATTACATTAGGACATTTTTATAAAAAAATAAATAAAATGTTTTCATTTCCTCCCATTCGGGGCATCTGCTGTTGACCACCTTGACGGTTGCATACAAAACAATTTACTTGAAAAAAGGCTCTAAAAGCCATGCTAAATTAATTGTATATTACTAATAATATATAAAAAAATTGACAGACATCAGTTTGACTTATACCAATCAAGCTTTTTTCTTAATCATTAAGCTAATTAAACTTATTTTTATGAGGAGTTTGGGGCAAAAATATTTTTTTATTTTCGTTATAGAAAAAAAACTGTACATACAAAGTGCTTGAAACGTTCCTAATTCCTTTTTAAAAAGCATAAACTAAAACATATAAAAAATTTAGCGAATTTCACCGAGGGCCAAAATTCCCTATAAATTGTGCCATGTCCTTTGTTTCATGAAAAAATAAGAGACTTTAAAAAATCCATCCGTCCGTCCGGACGCGTCCGTCCGATGTCTCGATTTTTGTGGACACGATAAATTAAGAACGATTTATCTAATCGACTCGAAATTTTCAGCAAAAATTAATTTCTATGAGGGGAAGTCAAAAATTATGTTTTTCATTTTTTTTTTCGTTTTTCACACAAAAGAAAATAAAAAAAATGTTGAAAGTTTTTTTTGAATATTTTTTCTTAAAAAAATATATTTTTCTTAAACTTTTCGTTTTTCGAAAGTTTTCTTTTTTTTTTTTTGAAAAAAAAAAAATCAGTTCATTTCCGGACCAACCTTTATAGGAACTTCTTTTGATATTTTTGGATCTAGAATCACCTCTTAAATTTTGGGGTGCCATGTTACAAACGAAATTAAAATTAAAAACGTTTTACTGTACAAGTAAAGCAAAACTGTGATACCATTAATATGTTTTAAGCCTCCAGTTACGAGACACGGCTTTCTTTACTTGCATATTTCTTAATATCGTAAGCGTCACATAAATTTAAAGTTCTCGGATATGATCGTCACATAATTTTGGGACACTTTTGCGTCACATAATTTTGGGAAACTTTTGCGTCACACAACAACAATTATCCCAGCCAAGAATCAATGATCCAGCCGAGAACTTTGTTGACATCGTAAGCATCACATATGAATGTTATCACGGTTTTGCTTTACTTGTACAGTAGAACGTATTTAACAATGATCCCAGCCGGGAACTCAATGCGAGCGTCACATATTTTGAGACACTTTTTCGTAACGGTTTTTTCGTAAGGGTCTTTTTCGTAATGTTTTTTTTTTCGTAACGGTTTCAGCCCTATACCCCCCCGTCTTAAACATATTATTAAAATAAAACACGACATAGTTTCTTTACCGCACTACCCCAAGATTACACTGGTAAACCTTGTGTATATAATTAGGTGTTGAATATGAGATGAGATAGGTAGACAGATAGATAGTTTTAACCAAGTCTTATTTCAGGTGGAAATTTTGGTACGAAAGGTTTTGCATCCAAAGGCAAATTTGAAGATAACGTAAAAGGGTTTAAAGGAGCAAATGGGGAGGATTCTTATTACAAAGACGCCTCAGAATATGCAAAAAAAGGAGACGAGGAAAATGATGAAGAATATGGATACAGTGAAAGCGAGAAAGAAAATTTGAAAAAGTATTATTAAGTAAACTATTTATTTTTTTATGTTTCAATGTTGTACAGAAATAATGTTATATTTGTTGAGATTAATGTTTTTATGAGACCTACCAATGTAATAAAATATTTATATGTAATTGTTTAATTTGTTCTTACCTTTATTATACTTTTAAACAAAAATTACTTCTTAAAAACATGTTCTTATAATTATTTGTAACACGTCAAATGACAGTCCATTTAACTCAAATGTCAAAAATTAACAACTGGGTAATAAAAATACCAAAAAGTCATTTTTAAACCACTAATCATAGCTGCCTTAATCTAATTTTTTACTGAGATAGATTCAACGAGGAGTTTATGTACGTATACGTATATGAGAGGAAACGCAATGAAGTTGAGAGCGTTACATATGTATCTTCACGGCTTGTTTTATTTTTACATCCCGTTTTTATTTTATTATTTTGTAGTTTAAAATGTTTTGTTAAGTAATTGCGAGAATAACTGTTTTATATATGGGAATTGCTAGATACGAAACACTGCTGCAGCATTTTATATAATAAATGTGCTTTCCCGTAGTATAATATTTTTTATTCGTAGATTAAAACACATCAAATTTACAACCATAAATTAATTGCTTTTATTCCAAAATAACGAACATGGTTTTGCTATTTTCCTTAAGGGATAAAAAATACACTGCCTAGTAAAAAAGCTTTTCCATTTTTTTACCCCGTACGTAAAATGTTTTTTTATTATCATATTTACTTTCAGGAGCATCAAAAACCTCAATATACCAATTTTCAAGGAAACTACCCCCCGGTTCTCAGGGGGTGGTGTTAGAAATATTATATTCTAAGAGTTTTAGCGACCTCAAAAACGCTAATGTATCAATTTTCAAGAAAACTCCCATTTCCCCTCGGAGGTTGGAGTTAGAACTTTTTTAATCTAGGATTTTATCGATTAAAAAAAAATAAAAATAATCATACCTGTATGATACATACCTGTATACCAAATTTCAATTCTCTAACATAAAACTTTCTTAAGTTATCGTACTTACAAGATTTCCCGGACAGAACGACATACAGTTCAATCAACCGAACGACAATTAATTTTTTGCTTATATTTGGTTTATATCGATATAAAAAGTCGCAAAACTACGCAAAAAAAAAATTGAAAATTTTTGCACAAATACAAGGCCCTCAAGGTAACGGTTTGGTGTGGTGTAACATTCAAAATGGTAATCGGACCTTACTATTGCTAGGAAAATGGCAATACAGTTGCGGTAAACGGCGACCGATATCGCAATGCTGAAAAATGTTTTGCGTCCTGCAGTGGAGGACATGCCAGACACATGGTGGCAGCAGGATGGGGCAACTGCACATGCCGCCAGAGCTACAATGCAGCTTTTAAGGCAGAGTTTTGAAGAGCGAATAATTTCGCAAAATTCGGATTTTAATTTTTTTCGCCCGATTTGACAGCACCGAACTTTTGTCTTCAGGGCTACCTGAAAGATCGGGTGTATGTCAATAAGCCCAGGTCTAATCAACAGCTTAAGCCAGACATGTTAGGACCGTCATGGAAAATGTCGTAAAAAGAGCCTGTGCTTGCAAAGCGAAAAATGGACATCATTGAAAAAAGATGATTTTTCATACATAGTTCAAAATTTTTTCCATTTCCTGTACTCTATATTGGAAAAGAGTTAATTTAAAAAAAATTTATTTAATTTTTAAATAGTAAAGTGACTTATGGGCCACCCTGTATTTACGTGTTCCAAATGTTAAGTCGATATCTCAATTCGTTTAAAAAGAAACGCGCACAGGTCGATTTTTATTTAAAATTTTGCAAATTTTGGTGTAAAAAAAGTTATCAAAATGTTCACCCCGTTGCACCATCCCATCACAACTTTTTTTTTCAAATAGCACCCTACCCCTTATGACACATCGTTAAAAAGTTTATTTAATAAGCTTTCTAACGGTGTATGATAAAGCCTAATTTGGGAAAGGGCTTATAAAAAATGGGTGGCTATTTGAAAAAAAAAAATGGAATTGGTGGATGCAAGGGGGTGAAAATTGTGATAACATTAGTTGTATACCAAAATTTGCAAAATTAAAAATAAAAATCGACCGGTGCGAGCATTTTTTTAAAACCTTGTAACTGAAAAGTTAAGCGGGTGATTCCAGACTTAATTTACGCAGTGTATATAAGAATGTAGGATATCTTTTTCTACCATTGTAAATTAAAAGAGAGAATGTGCAGAAAAATAAATAAAAGTTAGTCAGATAGAAAATAAATTTCTTAAAAAAAAGGATCGATAACAGCTTTTCCATAGTGATGAGTTCATTCTTCTTTTTTATGTTCATGTCAGATGGATTAGCATTTTTTAACCTGACGTGCTGCCCTTTTGACTGACAAGGAGAATTTCAATGAGACGAGGTGCTATTTGACCTTATTCACCTCTCACGGCTAGTTTTAAAAAGTTTCACCTAAATAGGTCTAGCAACTCCGATGTTTTTTCTGATTATGATTCTGTGGTATATTTTATGCATTTTGTGTAAAAATTAAAAAAAAAATCTTTAGATGGCTTTTTTGAAGCATCGTCTTAAATTTAACACTATTGCAAAGAAACAGGGATTCATCTTGGACCTATTACTGCCCTACTACCCTAGAAAGCAGTAACTCCATTTGTCGCATAGCAGCGTTTTCCAAATATTACATCAGAGTTGACGTGAAAACGACGCTATGCGACAAATGGAGTTACTGCTTTCTAGCTTAGTAGGGCAGTATTAAAAACAAGCTTCCTTATAGATTTTGACCTGCTGAATGCATATCTGTTCTCAAAATTTAATTATGTTGTATAGTTTTTTTGAGAAATATATTTTATATTCAGGGAGTTGAAATTTTGACCCAAAAAAAGTCCATAATTTTGTAACGGCAAAGCGTTTTAATACTTTTTTTGACCAGTATGAGTCGCATATTTAAGTTTATATATATTAAAATTAAAATAATCTAATGATTTATTTCAAATACGGCAAAACAGATTTTCTAAGTACGAAATTCGAAACTGCCGTATACCTAATACTGTTCTAGGGCTTGCGTTGTGAATAGTATAAAAACGTCGGTTTTATTTAATAATATTTGTTATAAAGCTTAAGCTCAAAGATTTTTGTTTTAGTTATAACAAAGAATAAATTTTGTAAAGTCTAAGCGAAAATGAAATTGTAAAAAGTTTTATTTTGATAATCTATAAAAAAATCCTATTTTTTCCTACTTTTAATATACACCTTTATAGGTTATCAAGTAATAATACTTACCTATAATATATTAATATAAAGGGAAAATGCGTTTTTTTCAGCAATTCGTTTAAGGTTGTTTTTGCTGGCCAACTTAACGCTTAATACACACGTGCCTCCGGCAAACATCGAGCAAACATCAAAGAATCTTAACCCCTTGCAAAGCCTTGGGTAAAGAATAATATTAAGTAGTCCATTTTCTTTAAAAATACCTACTACAGCAACATAAAAAGATCATCTTTTTCGTAAAAGATAAGCTTTTAATGCTGCTGTAGTAGGTATTTTGAAAGAAATTGGACCACTTAATAGGTGCGTTCAATAGCATTCAGCGAAAGTCAGCAAAACGGTTTTTTATCTGTGACTTTTGAAGTTCCTTTTAAAATTTTAGGTTAACCTAACTCCACACAGCTAAGCCGCTTATCACTCCCTTTGCCCCTGAAGCATGCAGTTGCCACCTTTGGCAGTTCGACGAAGTTCATAGTCACTTGATTTATGCGCCTGAGCTGCGGCACTTTCTAAAAATTTTACAATGCGTTAAAAAAGTTAGTTGTTCCATTTTATTCCATGTAAAATCAGACAAGTTTGGACTTTATAAAAGTATTTACTACCCGCGTCAAAAAAAAGTGAGACAGCGGTTTTTTTAATGATGTAAATATGCGTTTATTTTTTCTTCTACTTCTAATAACTCAGCTGCAAGCCTTGGTGTCAATAGCAATTTAATTCGTTTTTGACGGTTTTTATACATAACCTCAAATAATATACCCTCTCATATAATAAGCAACTCACCGTCAAGATGTTATGTACATCTAAGACAGGACATCCTTACTTTTTCTTTGCGTCAAAATTACTGTTAGGTAAGAAAGACATAACCTAATATTAAAGGTCCAATTTAAATTGTTAAAATGTCGAATATATGTAAAGTTCGTTGCCAACTAGTTTATGGTGAACTTAGTATCTACAATCTCACCTTAAATTGAATGGTAATACCCTTTTGGCTGTCAGCGAAACTCCGCAAACAGCTCAAATGTGACAGTTGACGTTGACAGTTGAATGGTGTTAGCTGAATTTCGCTGTCTTTCGCATTGAACTCACCTATTATTATAATTACGTTTCAACATTCTGCGCCTTTTATCCAAAAAATTACAGACCATTTTATTTTTTTTTTTGTACTTTTGTGCATTTATTTAGGAAGAAAATATGTACAAAAAAAACAAGCAGACCCTAAATAAATTTATTTAGTAAGATAGGCGCCTAGGCACCTTTGAAATTTTGAAATAATTTCATGCGCACAAGCACAAGCTAACAATATGAAACCAGATATCACGTAATTTTTATCTGTAGCGCAATAGCCCAAATTTTTCTCAGTTTTATGAAAATTTTACAGAAGGCTTTGAACTTACTTTTTTTGAGTAGATGCCACCTTACCCCAACTTTAAAAAGTTTAATTTAAATATTATCGAGATAAGTTATTAAAAAAAAACTATTTTCTGTTAATATACAAGAAGTATCATATTTTTAAAAAGTTTTATTTTTTATAGTGTATAGTGGTAGTTCCTATAGGTATATTTTTTTAAAATTGTTATGAATATTTTCATCACAGGAAACTTCTTAAAAACTGGAGTTTGTCTGACGTTTCCTTCTACTTTTTATATTTTTTGTGAAAGTGAAAATAAAATATTTTTTATTCAGAACTTTGAGCGCAAAATAAAACTTTTAAAACCACAGAGCAGAGAACAGTCACGTGTTTGTACTACAAACGCGGAATTCAGTAATTAAATGAATTTATTTTTTTACTAATTAAATTATTCACTCAATAAATTTCATTGAATCATAAGCTTTATGTTTCTTCATAAAGTTGCAAATAAAACAACCTAAAATATAATAAATTAAATTAATAAAACTTAATTTAGCTACTAAATCAGGCCTATTCACATGTACCATTGAAATCTATTCAATATTGACAAAAATTACAATACCATGCTATTTAAATACAGTTGACGTAAATGACCTTGCAATTTTCGTCAATATTGCCACACATTTCAATCTCAATGGTAAATGTGAATAGGCCTGAATGTACGAATTATAACTTTTTTTTATTATCATAGCCATGATTAAATCTGTGATGTTTAAAAATGCATTTTTAGTTGTTTTAAAACTTATCCAAAACAAGACGAGAAATAAAACTTTTATTGTTGTCAGTTTAAATTCTGAACTGGAAGTAAAACCACGAAATTTAAATAATCATAGAGATCTCAGATTTGCGCCAAAATAGTCCCTTTTATGAGGCCTTTAAAGTGAGGTATGTATAACTCCATATAGGGTTGTATTTAGGAATCCAAAGTTGAACACCCTTACAAGTAGGTAGGTAGTAAAATTATTATTAGGCAAAACTCTCTAGCTACGTACATCGCTGGAAGTTGTCTACCAACACCCTGCTTAAAGTCTTAATAGAATCTGACGTCTTCTGGCAATCTCCAGTAATCGCTAACTGGTGCCTCTTATGCTTTACTTAGGTTTTATGTTAATTATTTTTCATATATACAGGGTGATCCATAACTGGCATGAAAAAATTTAAGAGGTGATTCTAGATCCAAAAATATAAAAAAAGTTCCTATAAAGGTTGGTCCGGAAATGAGCCCTAAGGGATCTAGGGCCCTTTAAAATTGTAATAAAAATAAGGTTTTTAATTAATAACTCGGGTACCGTTTAAGCTAGAGCGGCGAGCTTTTGCATGTATACTAGTATTAATAAGGGCAATAAGTTTATGTTAATTTATTTTTTTAATTTATCCAGAGGCGTGCCCAGACGGACAAAATATATGAGGCTTAAAACATTTTTGCCCCAAACTTTTCTATGTGTATGTTTTTTGGATTTGTTGTAAAAAATATAGATTTCTAGAGTAAAAATACATATAAAATATCATATAGTGTAACACTGTAGGAGCAACCGTTATCAAAAAAAAAATGCAGTTAAGAGGAAGTAACATTTTGTGCCACCAAAAACGTTACTTTTTAAAAGGCTATTACTCCTTTAATATTAAATTTAGGTGTTTTGGTGTATAATACTTTTTTGCTCAGTTTTAAATGAAGAATCACCCTGCAGCATTAAAATTTTATTGGTGCTTTTGTTTTGTTCCCCATTCAATACGTCATCTTCGAAGGGCCGTAGCTCCCTTAGGGCTCATTTCCGGACCAACCTTTATAGAAACATTTTTTTTATATTTTTGGATGTAGAATCACCTCTTAAATTTCGGTACGCGAGTTCTGGAACAGGCTGTATATGTATATGCTCTTATTTTTATTTTCAATTGTATTTTTTTTGTATATGATCCTTTAGTGGTCGAAATAAACATATATTATTATTATTATTAAAATAGCAGATTTGTTTGAACCTATCCGATCGTCCTTTGGTTTTTGTAACCACTAATACCAGAGATATTAATAGTAAGAATTTTTGCACCGCGGTATTGTGTAGTTTTGACATTATGCTTCGGGAGTTATTATTAATAGTCTAAGAGCTGGTGACCATTTTTATTTCATCATTTGCTCCCATCTGTATTTTATATATGTCTTAAAGTATATTCAAATTAAGCCACTTGCAAATCTCCAGGTCCTGGATGGGGTTTCTTTGAATGCTAGAAGCCTTGAAAAAGTGGTGAAATGGGGTCCCCGAAAAATATATTTTTAACTCACTGAGTCAAACAAATTACATTTATTACATTTAGATTAGTCTATTTTCACAGTTTTACACAATTATTCGGTAGGCTAAGGGTTAAAAAAAGAATTTAAAAACTTTATCTGACATATGTCAACACTAAAAAGTCTTAATAATTTTCATTTAATCGAAATGTCATATCATAAATTCTCATTTCTTTAAAAAATTAAGTATCGCATATTTTTAAGGCACTTTTTAAAGACAGTTCTCACCCCTTGGCCCCAGAATTATTGTGTATAACTATGAAAATAGCTTAATGTTAAGTAAGTTAGAAATAGATTTTTTGGTAGCTCTTTGACATAGCTTTTGGAGCTTCTAGCAACCAAAGGAGCCGGATCCGCAGTCTAGCAATTTGAAAATAGCTTAATTTAAATGTACTTTAAGACATATATAAAGTATAGTCGGGAGCAGCTCTCCAACTATAAGAAAGGATTATAACAAATACAATCTATTGTCAGCTAAATATGAAGTTCTTTTTCATTTTCTTTCAAGCGGCACTGAAGTTAGTAAATTACATCGGCAGTTAGTACTACTAAGAGTGCCGATGTATTGAAATCTTCGCCGAAAAGTCAAAATCTTTGACCATGTTTTTTTACATTTCTCGACGTTTTAGACCTTTCTGAGTAGAAATCAGCGAAAAAAATTTTTGTCTGTCTGTCTGGGTCTAAACTCGATAACTTATTTCTAAAAAATATATCGAAAAACGGTTTTTTGCATATTGTTTCTTATCATATTGTGAAGAGCTGATTAGATTTTGAGGGTAAACGATTGAGGATAAGGGGTAAGAATGGGGCAAACCTCCTATTTTTAGAGCTTTTTGCTTAGAATTAAGTTAATTATTATTGTACAAAAAATGTTATAAACAACTCTTTTCCTAAAATGCATTGTTTTCGAGATATTAGCTATTAGATAGTAAAATGTTTTTTTTAGCGTAACTCATTTATAAACCGATTTCAAAAAATTATATTTCAAATGAAAGCTCTTTTTAAGCCCTACAAAAAATGTCAGTTAATAAACATGCAATACCCCCTAACTGAAATTTTTGACCAATTAACCAAACCTTCTACAATATAAGCTAGAATAGTTTAAATGTAAGACTAAAACATCTTTAGGGATAATAAGTAACCTTACACCACTTTATTTATATTGCTATAAATGTTAAAAATAGAGTAAACAGCAACTCTAAGAATTGTTTTTTTACGCTTCTGAAAAAATTGACTTTTTACCCTAAGGAGGTATTGCAAGTTCATGGTCGATATACAGTTTTTACTAGAATATAACGTTTTGTAGATACAGACTTTCAAACTTTAATAAATTATGCAACACATAGGTGTATTAATGGTTGTCTATTCACACAACTTCCTATTTCATAACGTTATAAATTGGTGCCCAGTGCCGATGTTTGGACAAGGTGCTTGCAACTGTTCAGCTGGTTTTCTTTCAGGCGGCGTAGAAGTTAGTAAATTTTTAATGTATTTCTCAGCGGTTTTTTTCACGGTATTTTTCAACTTTATATGGCTATTTTCAAAAAGTATTTATTCGAGTATTTATTATTCGTGCGAAAAAATTCGTAGAAACTTTTTATATTTGTATGGGAGTGAAAACTTTTTTTAAGAGAAAAAACTTTGTTGTTTGTCTGTTTTAATTGCCTTTTTCATTGTACAGCGACAAACATTGTGCTGCAGAGATTTTCTTTGTTACATCGGCACTTAGTGCTACTAAGAGTGCCGATGTATTGAAATCTTTGCCGAAAAGTCAATCTTTGACCACGTTTTTTTTACATTTCTCGACGTTTTAGACCATTCTGAGTCGATATCAGTAAAAAAATTTTTGCGTCCGTCTGTCTGTCTGTCTGTCTGTCTGTCTGTATGTCTGTCTGGGTGTAAACTCTCTAACTCCATTTCTACATGAGATATCGACTTGCAGTTTTTTGCATATTGTTTCTTATCATATTCCGAAGAGCTGATTAGATTTTGGGGGTAAACGATTGGGGGTAAGGGGGGTAAAAATAGGGTAAAACTCCTACAATAACTTTAGAAATGTAACTTTTTATAAACGTTTATATAACTTCTATAGTTAGTTAAATAATAACGTCAGAATTAACTTTGCATGAAAGTTATATAAACATCTATAAAAAGTCACATAATAACGTCAGAAATGTAACTTTATTTAGACGTTTATATAACTTCCATGCAAAGTTAATCTTTAATCTTGTATGGAAGTTTATGTAACTTTCATAGCAAGTTACACAGTAACTTCATAAAGGTAAAAAAACTTCCACGTAAAGTTATTGTAAACGTTAAGTATTAAACTTTTATGAAAGTTGATAGGAAGGAAGGAACGTTCTTGCACAGCGGGTAGTCACGTTTATTCTGTAACACTCTATATACTCTTGAATTTTTTCCAACTCACTAAACTATAGTTAAAAGATTCTTTTGGATATACGTGCGCACGTGCCTTTCTTGTAAAAAAAAGGATTAATTAAATCGGATTATTGGATTTGGATTTGTCTTTCCCTTCCCCTCAGTCCCCATGGCTACGGCTCTGATGACATGAAATGCGATGCGTTGCATATCTTCAAGGCTTGTTTTTAAAGTAAAGTTGTAAATCAGTCAACCGATAAGCATCCGCATCTGTTTAAAGCAGACTGCTCTAATAAATTTCAATGTTTTCAATGAAAATTTTTCACAATGCAAATTTACATCAACGTTAACAGATAACATTTCATTTCAAAATTGTTTTCTAGGTTCTAAAAGTGAAGTAAAATAGTATAACAAACCGTGAAGATATGTAATACTACGCATTCCATTATACATTATATTATTCGCAGTATATTGCATTTTCCCAGATACTTAAAAAATTTAATTTTCAAAAAAAAAAATATTATATATTTTTTCCTTGAAAAAAGTAAAAATATTCTTTTTAAAATTTCCAAAAAAATTTCAACATTTTTCAAAAAAAAATTTTATTTTCTTTTTTTTTATTATCAGATTCACTTTTAGAAAACTTAAAAATATACCCGTTTTCACGAAAATCCTCCGCCTCTTAGGGGGTGGAGTAAGAATTTTTTTATTATCAGATTCACTTTCCTGAAAAACCCCAATATATCAATTTTCACAAAAACTACCCCCCACCCCTCAGGTGGTCAAATTAGAAAAATTTGATTATAAAATTCAGTTTTAGCGACCTCAAAAACAAGTGGTGAATATGTACTTCTGAGCATTAACGTAAGTTTTTGAAAATGTACAAATGTAGGCATTTAAAATTATGGCGAAGGCGCCACTATGTAACTATGTAACACTACATGTACTTTACATGCCAACGTGCAATATAATAATAAAAAATAGCGTATGATACACAGAGGAGAAATATATCTCGGTCTTGTTGTGAATCTCACGCCTTGATTCACATAATATACTATTATGTACAGCTCGTCAAACTTAGGATGAGACGTGGAAATAAAAGAGAAAGTGTTCGAAGAAAGAAAGATAGGCGGTACGCGCCCCGTTACAACTGGAGAATTTAGCTGCTGTCCAATGCGTCCCACGGGGACGTATCCATATTCAAAAACTCACGTCTCATCCTAAGTTTAACAAGCTGTAGGTAATTATTCAAGGTAAATAATTACCTATATAAAATGCCTTTTAAGGTTACTTTTAATTCTCAAGCTTATAACTTAGAGTTGGATTACCCTGTACAATTTTTTCAACTGTCCGACCCTGTACATCATTATAAGCCGATGATCGTTTGTTGTATTTTAATGCTTAAAATTGATTGCCTTCATGAGTAAATTTATAATAATAATAATTAAATTTCGTTAATTTAATAAATTTAACATTATTATAATAAATTTAAAAAATTGATATAATAAAATTTTTTGTCAAGGATGATTAGAAAATAGATTGATGGAATAATAAAGTAATATTTTTATAATTTTGTTAAAACTAAAATTTTCTGTCCTTGATAATTCTAAGCCTAACCACTCGTTAGTGGTACTATGTGCTTGAGACACACAAGTCCTCAACTTGCTACCATTCAAAGTCTCCAAACTAGGAGAGGTATTAGTAGTTGTCTACATCTAGCAATAGATGGCGCACAAGTCTACATCAATCTAATGGCTATATTCCTTTTGCGAATAAAGTCTAAAACCGTTTTCTTAATCAGCGTGCAGAGTTGACTCTTGGTACTGAAGAGGGCCAGCAGCCCGAAACTGTCAGTCTACCAATATCACTCTGTACGATGATTAGAAAATAGATTGATGGAATAATAAAACTTTTTGTGTTGAAATTTATAACATTCAAAGGCTCAAATTTATTACAAGTGTACACCAAAATTACCCTGCGAATACCGCACGTACTACAGTGTACATATAAATAATCTCGTTCTATGTATACTGGAGAATAGTTAAAACGGAAATATTTTTCCTAGAAACAATAAACAGCAAAAGTGTTATTTTTTATGGCCAGTGTCATAAAAATGCAGTAAACACTTAGAGTTTAGAAATGTGAGTGCAGACACGCAGTTATTATCACGGAGTTAAGTAAGTGTTGGACAATAGGGTGGAACAAATGTAATTTATTAAAAGCTGAATTTTTAATTTCATATTATTGTTTAAATTATGGCAACAATATTTTTTATATTTAAATAGGTATTTTTATGCCAATTAGTTGTTTAACTAGGACAAATATTTAACATTATTAGAATATTTTTTCTCTGTGTAGGGCTAATTTAATTTACTCATGAAATAAAGTCTACTAGTGTTGTACTTGTATACTTAAATATACAGTGAGGTCCAGGCAAGGGTGTACAAGAAGGGTAAGGTGTGGAAATTAGTTGCAGCCCAACCAGCAACGAATATTACCGATAAGGAACGACTACCTTGTTCGTACAGCAAAGACAGGCGTTGGCGTTGTACCTAGCGCTTAGAGTTTAGGGCTGTAACGCTTCATTCCCCAATTTCTTGTACACCGTTCTCTGGACCTGTCTGTATAATAAATTTATGTACCTACTTATGCTGATACAATTTATTTGAAAGAATGGTTCCCTTCAAAATAATTACATTATAGTATAGTTAGTTTAATTAAAAATACTCACATTAAGCAAAAAATAGTTATATTAACTATTTTTTGGAAATAATAAATAGTGTCCTCAATTAGTTACTTTTGTGGTTTAAATATCATGTCATTATTAAAGTTAACAAGCTTACAAAACTTTCGGGACTGACCAGTCTTATTCTTTGTCATATATCGTCGTATTGGGGTTTTTGAGGTTGCTGAAAGCGAAACTGATAATAAAAAAATCTAACTCCACCCCCTGAGGGCCGGAGGGTAGTTTTCGTAAAAATTGGTATATTTGTGTTTTGAGGTTGCTGAAAGTAAATCTGATGATAAGAAAATTCCAACTCCACCGCCTAGATATAAATTTTATAAACATTTTAAGAAAAAAAACGATAAAAGGGATATTTTTCACCACTGGGGGTGAGATGGAGGGGTGGTAGGTCTTTTTTTACTTCACCAATATATTTTCCGCATCCAAATACATAAGTATGCAAAGTTTTAGCTTCTTAGATATTTTCACCTACGGGAAATTCCTTATTTGCTAATATTGGAGATACAAGGTAGTTACAGTTATTTATTTTAAGTAGTAAAGAGTCTTATTCGGGTTTCAAGTTAAGAACTGTTCAGAACTGGTTCTGACCAATAGAGGTTTAATCCTTGTTAGCACGTGACTTAAAATAGCCAATAACCAACATTTCAGAACTAAATTTAGTGAAACTCGAACAAACCTAAGGAGATACGAGATAATTAGTTCCACATAACTTTTAAACCAATTGGAATTTTAAATTAGGACTTTGTTTAGGTCATTACTAATCATGTACAGAATTGATTAGCGCAAAAAACCGAAAATCGAATTTTTGGAGATACGAGGTAGTTAAGGTAACACAACGATATGCTTAAAGCAAGTAATTATATATTTTTTCTGTAAAACGGATAAATATAATGGAAAAACGACATTTAAATTTAAAATACAATTAAGTTTTAAGTCCTACAACTATTCTCGGTTCGCTTGATTTAAAATAACATTAAAATGTCCTGAAACATTTTATCCTGGATCCAGGACATAATATCCTGCTTGATTAGGGTTAGAATAATTATCCTTTTACAAAAAGGTCACCGACGAAATGAAACAGCGGAAATTGTATGCGTTATCAAAAGTGATGTTTCAAAAATATACACGGAGAAAAAATCTAGGAAAAATTACCCTGGTGGCACTTTTTTTTAATTGATTCACGATATGATTTTTTGTAAAATAGCGAAAAAATGGCCCTTAGGGAAACTATTATTATTCTATACCTAAAAGTTGACACAACAACGTTTTGTATTAATATTTTTAGATTTTTCTATCAGTGTAGTGCAGAAATAAACATAAATGTATATGAGCCATAAGCGTAAAGGATGTACTATATATTATGAGATTAAAGCAACTTATGTCGTAACATTAATGGTATACAGCACGCTATAAGTTTAAACTACTTGACATAAAAACTAAAATTTAGTATTATTAATAATAATAATTTATTATACTCTTCACGTATTACGATAATAGTAATTATGGGTACTTCTATGTCTATGTCTAAGTCGGGTAATTTGGAAGATGATTTTGAGTAACATAGTTTTTATTTTTAATTCGGTTTTTTTCATAACATTTTTAATGGAAAACGGGTTCGTTATAATGTATTTAAAAGGAACAGACACATATACAGAGCGGTCCAAAAGTCACCCCCCTCTTAACTTTTGAACCAGTTGTAGCAGTTAGGACTGCCACTGTTTTAAAGGATTACCTGATCTGTGTCACGTAATCATACGATGTTACCATTTTTTCAGTAGTTGGACTTTTCCTATATTTTACATATCAGATTGAGTACAGACTTACTGTGAGGTCTTGTGGAAGTCTTTGCAATAGTCCTTGATTCCATTTGTACAGTAATTTTCTTTGTATCACAGAATTTAATTTGTTTTCTGGGTTTTTACATTTATAACCTAAAATACAATACAAACGTCTAGTAACCTTTCGTAATCATTACTGGAGATAGCTACAAATGTTATTTTCTATTTTTACCTTTGTATTTACAGCTAAAGTCTACTGAAGTCTATTAAATAATCATTAACAACTCGATATGGATTGTTTACTTTGATTTCTAGGTTAGGTTTACTTCGGTACTTCATAAGGACGCAGATGATGCAGTGCATGTCCAGTCGATGATTTCAATTTTGGTCTATTTTTGGTCGTATCACTTATGTAACAATGCTACAGGATTGTTAGACGTATGGCTAGGTATTTTAGATACATTAATTTTATTTTTTACTTATTTTTCAAGAAATAGTATTTAAATCGCATAGCGTGTTTTTTGTGTTGCCTAGGTTCAGGTTCGGTGTTGGGTATTTTTATTAGTTCGGAGTTTTGTCACGATGGCGTACGTGTACCCTCACGGAAGTGAATTTCTGAAACTTCCTTTTTGAAAGCAACTCGCAATGGCGTAGTATCGTCGTTGAATGAAATCTTAATTTTGTATGACCATCCGTGGTTAATTATGGTGTTAAAATGTTTAAAGTTAACGTCAATTGTTTATAGTATAAATTCGTATAGTTATTAAAAGTGAATTCGATGGAACCGCAACAATAATAACAAATCAAAGTAAGTCGCTTTTCTTTGTCATTTCTGGTACAAGTGTTTGACACGTTTTTCTTTTTAATTTAATTAGAAGTATACAGAAGAAGGCTTCAGGCTGCCGTGTGTCCTACCAGGGGTATCCAGCACTTTCTGCTCCAGCTAATTCAGTTTTTACTGGGTAAGTTTGTTTTTTTAATAACACCGATATTAATTTTATTGATATCGATGGCGTGGTTCTAAGTTGCTGTTTTCTCTTTACAGATTGATGGCGAAGCTTTAACTCTATTTTTTTACCTTTCTATTCCTATTTAACTTTCTATTTCGATTTCAATTTCTCTTTCTCCTCTGAAAGACTTCAAGATGTTATCGAGGTTCTCAACGTCTTTTTGATTTGATATGTTCGACTTCCGAATTTCAACTTTTACATATTTTTCCAAGATGCACACAGTTTTTGTGTACAAGAAGTAAAGAATAGTTCCACACACATTTTTGATGTATAAGAAGTAAAGAATAGTTTCCCAGAAGTTAGTCAGTCAGCTTTCTGGACCGTTCCGTTTGAAATCAAGATTTCAAACGCTTAGGGATCTTCACTACTGAATTTCCACCGGGCTCTTAGAATTCTGAAATATACATATTTTGGTCTCAGCGGTGAAATGGATTTCAGCCTTAGGCATATGTGATGGGATATGGGGATATCAGCGGAGAACAACTTCAATTAACCAGGTTTTATTTATATTTTTTTAAACCGAAAGGTACATTATTGATTTCTGTGGTAAATTACCTCTATAAATATTTTGTGTATTTATTATGCTTATGTTTATGACAAATTGTCAAAGGTTTTGTGAACAAGGTTGCAACTTTGGGCAATACGCCTAAAATGTTATTTTATGAATATCATTTATTTTTATATTGTGCAGGTTTTTTAATAGGGTATTTATCATAGAAAAAATAGATTTTCTAGAAATAATAATTTTTCGGATTTAATAAAATTTGCAATGGGGTCGTTTAACTAAAATAATATTTTTGATTTGCAATGGGGTCTTTTAACTAATAGTATTTTTTTAAAGTTCATAAAATTTGCAATGAGGTCGTTTAACAAATAATTTTTCGGACATAATTTTATTTAGTGCTTAATTTTTAGAGTACAAATATCTTAATTGAAATTGTTCTATTTGAGTATTATTTCACATGTGTAATAAACTTGTTAACACCATATATTTTTTTGTGTTTTGTTTTAGTTATAGTAAACCTTTATCTACGCACATCTAGTTAAAATATATTTTTGTATGCATCTGGTAGATGTTTCTAATATCTTTAGGTATATCTTTATGTGTTTGGACCTTAACACATAAACAACTGAACACAATTATTATTTAAAGGTTCTGGCGCCCAATTTATTAAACTATGCTTAATTTTAGTAAACCTTCACCCCTGTGCCCGAACTGATACCAGTTAGCCGATCGCAGCGGATACTTTTTTCTGTCAAATAGTAGGTAGACATAGTAACGCCTGATACCTTTTTGGTTTCCTATGTATTTTTGTTCCTGACGGAAAAGTACCGTTACACAGTGGCGCCCAAGAAATAGTATTTAAATCGCATAGCGTGTTTTTTGTGTTGCCTAGGTTCAGGTTCGGTGTTGGGTATTTTTATTAGTTCGGAGTTTTGTCACGATGGCGTACGTGTACCCTCACGGAAGTGAATTTCTGAAACTTCCTTTTTGAAAGCAACTCGCAATGGCGTAGTATCGTCGTTGAATGAAATCTTAATTTTGTATGACCATCCGTGGTTAATTATGGTGTTAAAATGTTTAAAGTTAACGTCAATTGTTTATAGTATAAATTCGTATAGTTATTAAAAGTGAATTCGATGGAACCGCAACAATAATAACAAATCAAAGTAAGTCGCTTTTCTTTGTCATTTCTGGTACAAGTGTTTGACACGTTTTTCTTTTTAATTTAATTAGAAGTATACAGAAGAAGGCTTCAGGCTGCCGTGTGTCCTACCAGGGGTATCCAGCACTTTCTGCTCCAGCTAATTCAGTTTTTACTGGGTAAGTTTGTTTTTTTAATAACACCGATATTAATTTTATTGATATCGATGGCGTGGTTCTAAGTTGCTGTTTTCTCTTTACAGATTGATGGCGAAGCTTTAACTCTATTTTTTTACCTTTCTATTCCTATTTAACTTTCTATTTCGATTTCAATTTCTCTTTCTCCTCTGAAAGACTTCAAGATGTTATCGAGGTTCTCAACGTCTTTTTGATTTGATATGTTCGACTTCCGAATTTCAACTTTTACATATTTTTCCAAGATGCACACAGTTTTTGTGTACAAGAAGTAAAGAATAGTTCCACACACATTTTTGATGTATAAGAAGTAAAGAATAGTTTCCCAGAAGTTAGTCAGTCAGCTTTCTGGACCGTTCCGTTTGAAATCAAGATTTCAAACGCTTAGGGATCTTCACTACTGAATTTCCACCGGGCTCTTAGAATTCTGAAATATACATATTTTGGTCTCAGCGGTGAAATGGATTTCAGCCTTAGGCATATGTGATGGGATATGGGGATATCAGCGGAGAACAACTTCAATTAACCAGGTTTTATTTATATTTTTTTAAACCGAAAGGTACATTATTGATTTCTGTGGTAAATTACCTCTATAAATATTTTGTGTATTTATTATGCTTATGTTTATGACAAATTGTCAAAGGTTTTGTGAACAAGGTTGCAACTTTGGGCAATACGCCTAAAATGTTATTTTATGAATATCATTTATTTTTATATTGTGCAGGTTTTTTAATAGGGTATTTATCATAGAAAAAATAGATTTTCTAGAAATAATAATTTTTCGGATTTAATAAAATTTGCAATGGGGTCGTTTAACTAAAATAATATTTTTGATTTGCAATGGGGTCTTTTAACTAATAGTATTTTTTTAAAGTTCATAAAATTTGCAATGAGGTCGTTTAACAAATAATTTTTCGGACATAATTTTATTTAGTGCTTAATTTTTAGAGTACAAATATCTTAATTGAAATTGTTCTATTTGAGTATTATTTCACATGTGTAATAAACTTGTTAACACCATATATTTTTTTGTGTTTTGTTTTAGTTATAGTAAACCTTTATCTACGCACATCTAGTTAAAATATATTTTTGTATGCATCTGGTAGATGTTTCTAATATCTTTAGGTATATCTTTATGTGTTTGGACCTTAACACATAAACAACTGAACACAATTATTATTTAAAGGTTCTGGCGCCCAATTTATTAAACTATGCTTAATTTTAGTAAACCTTCACCCCTGTGCCCGAACTGATACCAGTTAGCCGATCGCAGCGGATACTTTTTTCTGTCAAATAGTAGGTAGACATAGTAACGCCTGATACCTTTTTGGTTTCCTATGTATTTTTGTTCCTGACGGAAAAGTACCGTTACACAGTGGCACCCAACGTGTTATGTGGGATTAAGCTGGTTTAATATTACATTTTTTAAATAGAAAATAGTTTTTAGGAAAATTAAAGTTAAATTTTTAGATAATTTTTTAAGTTTTCAAGATTAGTAAGAAAAACTAGATTTGGATGTGTAGAGGTTGCTATGATCTAAACAATAGTTGCGGAGTGTTAAACAAGTAGATAGATGTGGAAAAGGGGAAAGTAAGAAAAACCACGGATTATTTTTTTGAATTTTATTTGTGTCTTAAAATATATAGGGCGCAGTAAATAACATTGATACGTGCATTGGCTAGATTTTGAGTTATTTTTGATCTTGAAATATACAAGGTGAAAAATAAAAGATAGATAAAAAGATATTTTGGTACATAGTTTTGATTTTTTGGTCCTGAGATATAAGGGATATATTGAAGCGTAACATTTGGGTTATTTTGGTCCTAAAATATATGGGAGAAAATAAAAGTGATTAAAGATTTTGGTTAGGAAATTCTAAAATATATAGAATGGAATAAAGTTTGAGTATAGTATAAACATTTTTTGGTTTATGGGACGTTGAAATATACAGGGTGAACATAAATTAAAGTAGTACATGAGAAAAATAGTAGAGTTTTTGGTTCCGTATCTGACTCTAATAGAGAGTGGTGGACAGAGGGAATATTTTGAAAAAATATCAAGTAATATTTTTGAAAATTTTTGACAGATTTTTGAAAGATTTTTGACAGATTTTGATAGATTTATGACAGTAAATTTTAATAATAAATTAAAAATTTAATCATGGACGATTTAAATAAAATGGATCTCCGATATTTGACGGTAGAGCAAATAAATTATGAATTGCGTATTAGGTCTTTAACAGCTAGGAATGATAGGAACGCGAAAATTAAAACATTAAGTAGAGCTATAGCAAGAGAAACGGAGGACAATAAATATGTCGATCCGGAGTTTAATTTCAATAATGAAGTAAAAGCTATTAATGATAATATTGATATTGTAAAAACTTTAGTTAAGGAACTTGAGGAGTTTGAGTACTCAATTTCTCAACTCATTCGTATAAAGTCAAATCTAGCACACATAAATAAGCGTTTAAATAGGTTTCCGGAAGTAAAGGATAAAGAATCAGATAGGACAAAATTTTTACAGATTTCTAGAGGCACTTGTTTAGAGTTAGAGGCGGATTTGATTGATGCTCATTCTGTACATGTAAATAAAGTCAATGAAAATAATATGACAAGAATTTCTTTAAATGACACAACGTTTCATGCAGCAGCTAATACTTCGGCTAGATCAGACCCGGACTTTATAAAGCCTGTACCTGTTTATAAATGGGGTGTTTCTTTTGACGGTACTGGAGACGTACTTTCGTTCATTGAAAAAGTAGATTATTTAAAAGTTTGTAGAAACGTTTCAGATGAAATTTTATTTAAAACAGCTTATGATTTATTTAAAGAGCCGGCGCTCTCTTGGTTTTTGTCAGTTAAGGGTTCAGTTAATAATTGGTCAGATTTAATAGCTTTATTAAAGAAAGAATTTTTGTCTGCTAGTGTAGATGATCATACTTGGGATGACATTAGGGCAAAGTATCAAAAACCAGATGAGTCAATTTCAGTTTTTACAGCGGCTATGGAAACATTATTTAAAAGACTTTTACGTTATCCTAGTGATTTTACAAAATTGAAAACAATAAGGGAAAGAATACTTCCTCATTATTTTACTCCGTTATCATTAGTAGAGATAAACTCTATTGAAGACCTTAGAAAGTATTGTAAAAAGATAGATGAAGCGTACATTTTGAAACAAAAAAGTGTAACAAATAAAAATACACTCCTTAAAAAATCAGTACCTAGAGTAAATGTTGTAGAAACTCAAGATAGTAGTTTTGCAGATGAAAGTAGTTGTGTAAATAAACCAAGTAGTAGTAAAAATGTTTGTAAAGAAGGGCACTGTTGTCAGATAAATTCAAATAGTAATTTTAGTAACAATTTTAGATATAATAATAATAGTAATGGTAACTATAGTAGAAATTCTAGAAATAATGGATATAGATCTTTTGGTAGTAATAATAACAGTAATTTTAATAGTAGTAAAAATCAGAAAAATAATAATTCAGAATATAGCAGTATAAATAATAGTAACCAAGTAAAACAAATAGTATGTTATAATTGTAATGGAATTAATCATGTTTTTAGTAAATGTCTTGCAAAAAGGACTAAGTTCTGTTACCGTTGTGGAAAAAAAGACGTAGTTTTAAAAGACTGTTCTAATTGTCAAAAAAATGTAGAGCAGTAGTGGGAAATCTCGGCCGACCCTCACTACTTCATAAGGCCATACCCGACAGTAACATAACAAATAGCTACGAAGACAATTGGTTCAATTGGACAATTTGGCTAGAAAAAGTAAAAGCATTTTATAAAAATCATTTAATTTCCTTAGTAAATTTAAATCCTTTTGAAAATCTACCAAATGATAATAGGCCTTATATAAAAGCAAGTATCGCTAATAAGCAAATTATAGGTTTAATTGATACCGGCGCTAACTGTTCAGTTATAGGAAATTTAGGAATTAGTTTGATTAAAAGTTTAAATTTAAAAATTTGTAATAGTGGTATACCATATGTAACTACAGCTGATAAGGCACATCAAAAAGTTTTAGGCTTTGTAGAGTTACCAATTACAGTCAATGATACAGTAAATGTTTTAAATATTTTAGTAGTACCGACTTTACAAACAGAATTTATTTTTGGAGTGGATTTTTTGAAACAATTTTCTATATCTCTAGATTTTGAAAAAAATTCTTGGAAATTTTTGAATAAAGTAGAAGTAAATAGTATTAATGGTAGTAACGAATTTGGAATTTTAGATTTAAGTAGTGATCAGGAACACTTAGCTAATAAAGTTAAAGATTTGTTCAAAGAACTAAAGAAAGATAAGTTAGGGTGTACTCATATAATGAAACATGATATTGATACTGGGGATAACAAACCTTTTAAAATGCGACAATACCAAATGTCTCCGTATATGCAAGAAATTTTAGTTAAAGAATTAAAAGATATGTTAGCACAAGGGGTAGTTTCTCCTTCGAATAGCGATTACAATAGTCCGGTATTGTTAGTGAAAAAATCTGATGGATCGCATAGGCTTTGTTTCGATGGTAGAAAATTAAATTCTCAAACAAAGAAGGATTCTTATCCGTTACCAAAAATTGATAGAATTTTAAGTATGCTTGGTAAGGCGAGATATATTTCTACAATCGATCTGAAAAAAGCTTTTTGGCAAATTCCACTGACTGAAAGGTCAAAGGAAAAATGCGCTTTCACTGTACCTGGCTATGGTTTATTTCACTTTAATCGTATGTGTTTTGGGTTAGCTAACGCGGCGCAAAGGCAACAACGATTGATGGATAAATTGTTTGGTGCTGCCTTTGAACCATATATTTTTGTATATTTAGATGATATAATAATAATATCATCTAGTTTTGAAGAACATATACGTCTGCTTAAAGAGGTTTATCGTATTTTAAAAGAAGCTAATCTTACAGTAAATTTTGATAAGTGTAAATTTTTTAGAAAATCATTAAAGTATTTGGGTTTTGTTTTGGATAGAGAAGGGTTACGCACAGATATAGAAAAGGTACAGGATATGTTAAATTATAAACGTCCTAGTACAACCACAGAGATTAAACGGTTCATAGGGTTATGTTCTTGGTACAGACGGTTTGTAAAAAATTTTGCAACGTTAGTAGCACCACTTAATGCTTTGCTGAAAGGTTTAGGAAAGAAACAACCAATTAAATGGAATGATGAAGCTGAAGCCGCGTTTGTTAAAATAAAAGAAGCTCTTGTTTCAGCTCCGGTTTTAACCAGCGCTAACTACGATCTCATTTTCACCATACAATGTGACGCTAGTAATGTAGGGTTAGGAGCAGTGTTAACACAGATTCAGGAGGGAAAGGAAAAGGTTATTGCATACGCCTCAAGAACACTCTCAAGATCAGAACGTAATTTTAGCACCGGTGAAAAAGAATGTTTAGCTCTTTTATTCGCGATTGATCGTTTCAGGGGTTATATTGAAGGGGTTAGGTTTAATGTTATAACAGACCACTCTAGTTTAAAGTATTTAGCAAATTTTAAAGACCCGACAGGAAGAATTGCTAGATGGGCGGTTAAACTTCAGCAGTATGACATGAATATAACATATCGTAAGGGTAGTTTACAAGTAGTTCCAGACGCGCTAAGTAGGGCTTTTGATGAAGTTGAACCCGAAAAACCAGTATTTCCTTCAGTAAATTTAATATCATTTGATTCAGAACAGTATTGTAAAGATGAGTATTATGTCTCCTTGAGAGAAAAAATATTGAAAAATCCAAATCAATATAGAGAATATAAAATTGTAGAAGATAAAATATATAAATTTAATCGTTCTAATTTAGGTATAAAAACGAATATAAAAGAGTGGAAACTGTTGGTTCCGAAACTCTGTAGGGTGCTTGTTATGAAAGAATGTCATGATGATCCTTTAGCATCTCACATGGGTTTTTATAAAACTTTTAATAGGGTGTCACAGGAATATTTTTGGCCGCGTATGAGATCAGATATTTTGAAATATGTTAAGTGTTGTAAAATTTGTGCTGAACAAAAGGTTCCGAATTATGCACGTCATGGGTTGATGGGTAAGGAAAAGAATATTAGTTTCCCTTGGCAGTGTATTTCAACAGATTTTATAGGTCCTTTACCTCGATCGAATAGCGGGTCCTGTTATTTATTAGTAGTATCGGATTGGTTCACAAAATATACACTTTTACATCCTTTGAAAACAGCTACGGCTCAAGGTGTAATAAAATTTATAGAAAATCAGGTGTTCCTAATATATGGCGTACCGCAGTTCATTATTGTCGATAATGGTACTCAGTTTGCTGGGAAAGCTTTTAAAAAGCTGGCGGACGACTATCAAGTTCAAAAGATCTGGTATAATGCCAAATTTCACTCACAAGTAAATCCTACAGAAAGACAGAACCGGACGGTAGAAACGGCGATTAGGTCGTATATAAAGGAAAATCACCGTGAATGGGATAAGAATATAGGGAAAATAGGTCTTGCGCTTCGTACCGCAGTCAATGAGGTCCACGGACATTCGCCGGCGTTTCTCAATTTTGGAAGAATCGTACCTTTAACAGGGGCTTACTATGGCAAAGTTTCGTCCACTCAAGACGTTGAGTTGGAACCGGACTCTCGGGAATTGTATTTTAAAGATTTAGTTGGGTTAAAAGATATTTTTATGGATGTAAAAACTAAATTGCATGAAGCATATGAGCGTAATAAAAAAGCCTATAACCTTAGAAAGCGTGACGTAACGTTCACGATAGGTGAAAATGTATGGAAAAGAAATAAAGTTCTTTCCAGCGCAGTAAATTACTTTGCGGCAAAATTAGCACCTAAATACATATTATGTAAGATAAAGGCTAAGAAATCAAATTTGGTCTACGAGTTACAGGATAAAAGCGGTCAATCAATTGGAGACTGGCACGTAAAAGATCTTAAAAAATATTTGGGATCGAATAGTGACGTATCTGTAGGATAGTTACAAAACGTAAATAGTGTAGATATAGGGTAGATTTTGTATTATAAGTATTAGAAAAAGTCAAGTGTAAATAGTTAAAAATTTATTTTTAAACAAAATAGAATTAAAGTACAGTAAAATATTGTAGGAAATATTTTCTCTGGTGCTCAAAGAGTCAGGTCCGGAACTGATTGCTGCGACACTCAAGTGTGCTCTATAGTTTCAAGTAAAATGTTCATTAGATTACCTAAAAAATCACAGGGTTAATAGGGATCAAAACTATGGACTAGAAGGTTGCCAATAATACAGATTATTGACATTAAAAAGTCAAAGGACTTTGTAGTAATTGAATTTTAGTTAACGAGAATTTTACCGATTATGTAACTTCCCGATTGTGTAACTTCCTGACTGTGACAATTTACTGAAGGTGTCCCTATAAAATAGGCGTGTGGTACGCGTAGATATCAAAGAAATAACTAAAAATAAATTCAATTACAAGGCATTGACAAGGTGTTGACAATGCAATGACAATGTGTTGACATCGCATTGACAACCCGATGACTTTTGTATAAAAATTCAACAAGGTTCATTGGAGGATAATTTAGGTTAGCTAAAAGTTAAATCAATAGTTGCTAGTTTAGTCAATAGGTACTAAAGTATAAGTTTTTCTTTCATGGAAAAAGCATAAGTTAATTTTTTTTGATTTATTAATGGGTGTAATGTTCTATTTAGGTTTAACAATTGGAGTTTTCACTCTGGTTTAAAAAATATTTTTGGGAATAAATATTTTTTATTTATTCGGAGGAGGGCTGTGTAGCAGTTAGGACTGCCACTGTTTTAAAGGATTACCTGATCTGTGTCACGTAATCATACGATGTTACCATTTTTTCAGTAGTTGGACTTTTCCTATATTTTACATATCAGATTGAGTACAGACTTACTGTGAGGTCTTGTGGAAGTCTTTGCAATAGTCCTTGATTCCATTTGTACAGTAATTTTCTTTGTATCACAGAATTTAATTTGTTTTCTGGGTTTTTACATTTATAACCTAAAATACAATACAAACGTCTAGTAACCTTTCGTAATCATTACTGGAGATAGCTACAAATGTTATTTTCTATTTTTACCTTTGTATTTACAGCTAAAGTCTACTGAAGTCTATTAAATAATCATTAACAACTCGATATGGATTGTTTACTTTGATTTCTAGGTTAGGTTTACTTCGGTACTTCATAAGGACGCAGATGATGCAGTGCATGTCCAGTCGATGATTTCAATTTTGGTCTATTTTTGGTCGTATCACTTATGTAACAATGCTACAGGATTGTTAGACGTATGGCTAGGTATTTTAGATACATTAATTTTATTTTTTACTTATTTTTCAAGAAATAGTATTTAAATCGCATAGCGTGTTTTTTGTGTTGCCTAGGTTCAGGTTCGGTGTTGGGTATTTTTATTAGTTCGGAGTTTTGTCACGATGGCGTACGTGTACCCTCACGGAAGTGAATTTCTGAAACTTCCTTTTTGAAAGCAACTCGCAATGGCGTAGTATCGTCGTTGAATGAAATCTTAATTTTGTATGACCATCCGTGGTTAATTATGGTGTTAAAATGTTTAAAGTTAACGTCAATTGTTTATAGTATAAATTCGTATAGTTATTAAAAGTGAATTCGATGGAACCGCAACAATAATAACAAATCAAAGTAAGTCGCTTTTCTTTGTCATTTCTGGTACAAGTGTTTGACACGTTTTTCTTTTTAATTTAATTAGAAGTATACAGAAGAAGGCTTCAGGCTGCCGTGTGTCCTACCAGGGGTATCCAGCACTTTCTGCTCCAGCTAATTCAGTTTTTACTGGGTAAGTTTGTTTTTTTAATAACACCGATATTAATTTTATTGATATCGATGGCGTGGTTCTAAGTTGCTGTTTTCTCTTTACAGATTGATGGCGAAGCTTTAACTCTATTTTTTTACCTTTCTATTCCTATTTAACTTTCTATTTCGATTTCAATTTCTCTTTCTCCTCTGAAAGACTTCAAGATGTTATCGAGGTTCTCAACGTCTTTTTGATTTGATATGTTCGACTTCCGAATTTCAACTTTTACATATTTTTCCAAGATGCACACAGTTTTTGTGTACAAGAAGTAAAGAATAGTTCCACACACATTTTTGATGTATAAGAAGTAAAGAATAGTTTCCCAGAAGTTAGTCAGTCAGCTTTCTGGACCGTTCCGTTTGAAATCAAGATTTCAAACGCTTAGGGATCTTCACTACTGAATTTCCACCGGGCTCTTAGAATTCTGAAATATACATATTTTGGTCTCAGCGGTGAAATGGATTTCAGCCTTAGGCATATGTGATGGGATATGGGGATATCAGCGGAGAACAACTTCAATTAACCAGGTTTTATTTATATTTTTTTAAACCGAAAGGTACATTATTGATTTCTGTGGTAAATTACCTCTATAAATATTTTGTGTATTTATTATGCTTATGTTTATGACAAATTGTCAAAGGTTTTGTGAACAAGGTTGCAACTTTGGGCAATACGCCTAAAATGTTATTTTATGAATATCATTTATTTTTATATTGTGCAGGTTTTTTAATAGGGTATTTATCATAGAAAAAATAGATTTTCTAGAAATAATAATTTTTCGGATTTAATAAAATTTGCAATGGGGTCGTTTAACTAAAATAATATTTTTGATTTGCAATGGGGTCTTTTAACTAATAGTATTTTTTTAAAGTTCATAAAATTTGCAATGAGGTCGTTTAACAAATAATTTTTCGGACATAATTTTATTTAGTGCTTAATTTTTAGAGTACAAATATCTTAATTGAAATTGTTCTATTTGAGTATTATTTCACATGTGTAATAAACTTGTTAACACCATATATTTTTTTGTGTTTTGTTTTAGTTATAGTAAACCTTTATCTACGCACATCTAGTTAAAATATATTTTTGTATGCATCTGGTAGATGTTTCTAATATCTTTAGGTATATCTTTATGTGTTTGGACCTTAACACATAAACAACTGAACACAATTATTATTTAAAGGTTCTGGCGCCCAATTTATTAAACTATGCTTAATTTTAGTAAACCTTCACCCCTGTGCCCGAACTGATACCAGTTAGCCGATCGCAGCGGATACTTTTTTCTGTCAAATAGTAGGTAGACATAGTAACGCCTGATACCTTTTTGGTTTCCTATGTATTTTTGTTCCTGACGGAAAAGTACCGTTACACAGTTGAGATATCGACTTCAAATTTGAAACTTTTAAATAAGACAACTTAAACTATCTTTTAGCATATATTTAATACTTTCAGCTCTTAAAATGTGGGCAGGGGGGCATGGGGGCACACTTTTTTAAATGGAAAGGGGGTCGTGTAATACATCATTTTAAAGCTTATAAAATTCTCCATTTAACTCTATATTTTTAAAATTAAAACAAATTTTTTTTTGGGTTTAAAATGGGGTTGAAAATGGGTATTAATGTCAAAATTCCTCTAAAAAAAAACAAATAATTTTTTTAAAATGCCAAATTTCATCATAATTTTAGTTGACATAAATAAAAATTTTATAAAAAAAAACTTAAAAAATCGAATGTTTTAGCACAAAAAATTGAAAAATTCAAACCTTAAAAAACTTTTTAAAAAATTTAAAAATATTAGTTTAAATAGAGAATTTTATAAGCTTTAAAATGATGTATCACACGACCCCTCTTTCCATTTAAAAAATGTCCCCCCATGCCCCCCTACCCACATTTTAAGAGCTGAAAATATCAAATATATGCTAAAAGATAGTTTAAGTTGTCTTATTTAAGAGTTCTAAATTTGAAGTCGATATCTCAACTCGTTCAAAAGTTAAAAGGGGTGGGGGGGTGACTTTTGGACCGCACTGTATAATCTTTTTGCCACGCGGTGAAAAAATTTTGTTTTCGGTAATTTTATTTCGCTCATATTTTCAAAAATATTAATCTTAGGGTATTATAGTATATAGTATACTATAGTATATTAGTCGTATAGAGCAAGCGAAAAAAAATTATGTAAATAAAAAAAGAAAACTTACCAAAAAAACTGTAAATAATTCGAAGACCTGAAATTAAGAAAAAATAATAATAATGATAAATAGTAATGATTAATGGCATCAAGTTTAATAAAAAAATTAACAATAAAAATTGTTTAACGCAACAGTTTTTTCATAAAATGTAATAAAACAGAAGAAAATAAAATACCAATTTTTCATATATGAATGCTAGCATGCTACCTTCATAAGGTTAAACAGCCAACTTTCGAGATATTCAGCAAAATAAAAAAAAGCGTGCCATGATGCTAATAGTTAAGAACAAAAGTTAGTGAAATAAGTATATACAGTTTACAGCCTACTAGTAATATTATAAAATGTAAGTAGGGGGCGTGAGGGAACTTTTTTTTAATTGAAGAGGGTCATGTGTTACATAATTTTAAAGCTCATAAAATTTTCTATTCTACCAAATATTGTTTATTTTTATTCATGTTTTTTTTTGAGGGGGATAAAATACATAGTAGTTGTAATAGAAAAGTAGAGTTTTTGTTAAAGCGAACTGCCTGCAGATGGCATCAGAGTTACATTACATTACATTACATGTTTGTTTAACCTAGTACTATTCTACTTAGTTAAGCATCACCTAAGTCCAGGACTTGTGTGGGCTAGTAGTAAATGGAACCACCGGCTTATACTGACTTTAGAACCAGTTTTTATAGGTAGTGTCCGCTTCACTTACGCCTTCGACAAATTTTAATTAATAATTAACTGAAAAAGGCTAATCGGCGCCAGTAAGAATCGAACTCAAGCTAGTTGGCTAGTAGACTTGTCATGTACAGACGCTGTAGACCACCAATCCTCCCCTTAAAACCATGCTTTTGCAGGAAATTTAAAATGTTGTAAAAATGAGTATATATTTTCAAGCCATCTACCTACTATATATTTTCAATATAAATTAAAAAAACCCACATGGTAAGCTTGTATATTGAATAAATAAAAAACTCAAAAATGAGTATAAGAGAATTACATTTTTAGTAAATTTTTTAAAATAACCATTTTTTTAACCATTTTGAACTAAGCGGTATGAAAATATCTTATAAATTGTGGAGTTGAGGGATTTAGGCTTGTGACGGTAGAATAAGTGCACGTAAAGTTTCGACACATGAAAACCGAGCTAAATTCTTAATAAAAATATTTTTAGAATAGAACTTTAAAATTCACACATTTTCACTATTATTTAGTGTACTTTCTTCTTTGTTAGCTGTCTGGTTTATTAGTTTTTTTGATTGTCAATTTTTTAGTTTGTCAGTTTAAATCAAATTTTGTATTTAATTTTTTACCCACTTACCGTACGACTAGAAGTTAAAATTTGCCAAAGTTAAGTAGGTATTTGCGGTAAAAATAAAATTAAAAAAAAAGAGCTCCTTATATCAAGTTTTTTCATAAATTTTATGAAAACTTATATCTGATGAGTTTTAGGATAGCTAAAAGTAAATTTGAAAATAAATATTTTCTTACTCCACACTCTGCGACCTATAGTGGTTTTCAATTGCCTTTTTGTGGCCTTGGGAAAAGTGTCTTTTTAGTTTTTTTTTGGGTCGCTGATTAGTGATCAGTAATTACGAATATGAGGTCAAAATTTTAAATTTAAATCACTGGATCCTAGATGGCCGCACAGTTTTTATACATTTTTTGACATTATATGTATATTGGTAATTCTACGTTGTTTCAATGGTCAAAAGCAAAAGTCAGAATGACAGAACTGGGAATCCCAGCCTAGGATAGTAGGTGTTTTGCAAAAACTGTATTCGTTATTTTTAAAAATTGGTACTTTTGAAATTGAATTAAAATTTTTGCTTTTATTTTTGGATTATCGACCAAAATTAATTATAAAACTTCTGCTTCAATATTTGTTTTTATCAGTTAAAACATGTTTGTTAACAAATAAAAGTACCAATATACAGAAAATGTCAAATGTCAGTACCAATATACAGAAAATGTCAAAAAATGTATATAAAAATGTGCTCCCATCTAGGATGTATTTTAAATTTAAAAATTTTGACTTCAGATTCGTATTCAGCGAGCCCAAAACCGCCAAAAATACACTTGTCCCGATTTATGGCTGCAAAAAGCTATTTGGAAAAAAGTCCAAACTGTTTGGCCTGGGGGATATGAATTTTAATATTTTTAAAATATTTACACAGGGGTTTTTAAGGAAGCTAAAGCTAAACTCGTTAATAAAAAATGTATAATCCCTGGAGGCGGGATATAAATTTTGAATTTTCACAATGTTCTCATAAAAATTGGAATCTAGGGATTTTTAAGGTTTTTAAAATATAATTTTACAACAACAAATTTCTAACCCCACCCTTTGGCGGAGATAATGTAAATTTTCATAATATTTTGCACGCTTTTATTGTATTTCAGGTCTCTATAACTAAAACTGAAACCGTTGAGTGCCCATTACCCTATTACTTTTTATTAATTAATCTCAAAATTTCAAAAATTAAACAGGCCCTCAAAAAATAAGAAGCAAAAAAAAACGATGGTCGCCATGATTCCGAGCGTATAGATCGACTGAAAAAAAAAACGGGCTGTTATAGTTCTCCGCATGAAACAAAGTCTCCGACGAAAGTGGGAGGAATCATTCGCGCTCTCTTCTTTCCGTCAAAAGCGTTATAAGGCGTGCGTACCTTGAACGAGTCTCTCACTTCCACACACATTCCACACATATTTCCCGTAGCCACAGATCCGTGCGTCAAAGTATATTCAGCATTAAAGTGGCTATAGCCCGACCAAAGATTTTTTTTTGGCCAAAAAATAGAAAATGGCGGACGTTTTTTTTTTAAATTTTTTTATGGCAAAAAAAAATAATAATTAAACATACCTACAGGCCCTTAAATTTACGATGACGACGTAAAATCCCAAAATTACGGTATGAAATTCGGCAAAATTTTACAATTTCTGGTACCGATAGCCGGTAATTAAATTCCAGGAAATATTTTTTACAGTGTAGCATCGAAACAGGATAAAAGAATTTAAAAATAAATAAATATTAAAAAAATATACAAAAATTGATGGATAAGGGAAAGAAAAAACTTTTCTTCTGAGAGAGAGAAAGTGGTACTTTGCGTCTGGAAATAAGACAGCAAAATTAAATTTTCTAGTAATAAGCCTATTAAAAAAAAAATCTTAACTTACCAGATAAATCTTGAATTTTATACTAAAACTTTCAAAAGTCGTCAAATGCGTGATAATTTTAGAGAAACTGTGATAGATCCACCACAAAATACAGGAATAAACTCCCGCCAAACGAAGCGTGCTTCCAGCTCCCACCACACTCGATCGCTGAAAGTTTTGGCGCAAGACAGAATCTGTTCTTGTCGATGTCCTGAATAGATGTGTATGTTTCGTTACATGAAAATCCCTGTAGTCCAGGGGCCAAAAATGACTAAATTTCAACAATGAAAATTGTTAATTAAATACGTATGTACGTACAAACCATAGCTATTTAATACACAATGTAAACGATTTTGAATTATTACGAAATCCTTGACGAAATCTTGCAGATTTTGTGCTTTTTAATATCGTAAAATCATTAAAAATTAAACAGGTACCAATACTTTTCACCCAAATGGGGTCAAACTGACCCCGGATTCGGATTCAGCGACCCCAAAAAACGTCCGAGAGTAGAGGTTTTCTCCGATCAAATGGTTTTCTTCATTTGGACCTTCAATTGACCTTAATCCTGACCTGATAGGGTCAAACTGACCCCGGATTCGGATTCAGCGACCCCAAAAAACGTATGAGAGTAGAGGTTTTCTCCGATCAAATGGTTTTCTTCATTTTGACCTTCAACTGACCTTAATCCTGACCTGATGGGGTCAAACGACCCCGGATTCGGATTCAGCCTCAAAAATGCAGATTTTTTTTTAGGGCTGTTCTCATTTTGACCTTGACTTTACCTTGATCCTGACCTGATAGGGTCAAACTGACCCCGGATTAGGATTCAGCGACCCCAAAAAACGTATGAGAGTAGAGGTTTACTCCCATCAAATGGTTTTCTTCATTTGGACCTTTAATTTACCTTAATCCTGACCTGATGGGGCCAAATTGACCTCGGATTCGGATTAAGCGACCCCAAAAAACGTCTAAGAGTAGAGGTTTTCTCCGATTAAATGGTTTTCTTCATTTTGACCTTCAATTAATCTTAAACCTGACCTGATGGGGTCAAACTGACCCCGGATTCGGATTCAGCGACCTCAAAAACGTATAGGTATGGTGGTTTAGCACGGGTAGCAGTTTTTTTTTGTGGGGCTGTGTAATTATCATTGAAATCTATAAATATTACTTTTTGACTAATACACGTATACTTAAGTAAATTTAAAACGAAGACTTCACATTAAATTGAGATGAACTTTTGTTGTTGTTGAGCAAATGTAAATAAACTAAAAAATAGTTTAGTATTATAATAATTTTTTTTAATTATTATTTAAAGCAACAGTTAAAAAAATTATATATGAGAAATAAAAGCAAGTAAAAAACTTTTGTCTAGACACAAATATCGCTTTTTGGGTGTAAATTGCCTGACATAAATTTTATCCCGATAGCTTTAATATTAACGCCAAAAAACGATTGATCTGTCTTAGCTGGGAAAACCTGTATACCTGATGATTGACAAGTTTAATTTTTCATATATTGCAAAATCCTATTTCAAATCATGTTATAGAATAGCTATACTATTTTAGAATAATAAAAAAATCCCGAATCACAAAAGTTAATACATTATGTCAGCCCACATGTGTGCACACATATTCATTTAAAATCGATTAATATTCATTGATGCGGAGGATTTTTATTATGTCACGACATGAGAATAAAAAGGCACCAAACCACCAGGACCAAGAAAAAAACAGTGAGTAAAAAATCCTGAATTTTCGCATACGACTATTTTTATTACCGATGATTTCGAATAAAATGACAAAAAAAAATCCGCACAATTAGGGTGTTTCAAAACTTTATTTTTGTTTTAATCTTTCTACAAATGTGTCAAAAGGCTTCTTTTAAGTCAATGCTTTCTTTTCCTGGCCCATTGGCCCACAAAAAATAAAAAAGTCATATATTTTTAACCAGGCTATATTTTTTTACGAATTTTTGGGCACTGAAAACGAATTTGTCTGTGTAAAGGCTTTTGTTTAATTCTATGGAGTCATACATAGAAAAAATATTGTCTTAAATCAATAATGTGTGATTTGGATATAACGAAGAGAATATATTTTCCTTTAAAGCAAAATTGTGCTTTAAATGTGAAAGGATAAGAATATGGTATGCTTGAAAGGAGAATATATTCTCAAATATGAAAATATAAGAATATAATATGCATAAAAGAAGAATATATTCTCTTTGTTATACAAATCACCATATTCTTGATTTATAACAATATTTTTCTGTGTGTAGTTTTCATTCGCTATGTAGCGGTTTATATGATTTTAAATTTGCAAGTAAATAATAATTAAAAAAAACTTTCTATACTAATATAGTTCAGCTAAGATAAGATTAAGTTTGGTCATTGGCTACTTTAAGTTAGCTCCTTAATATAGGGTTGCCAACCATTGTTTATTTTAAAGGACAGACCTTTATTTTCTATTTCTGTCCTCTATCCTTTATAAAAGCTAAATTAGTTCGTTGGGCGATACGCCATATTCGTCAACGCACTGTCCACTAAATATGACACTGGATCCAGCGTCCATGGACGCTAATGGGTTATGTTAATTTTTGAATCTTTGCGATGAAGCTTATTTTAAGAAAATACAGCCAATCCAAAAATATAAATTATAGTTATATTAAAAAAAAAAAATTGTAACTAACGAAAGCAATTTCTTGACAGAATAGAATCCAGCACAAAAAATATCTGAGAAAATTTATAAAACTTGAAAACTTTAAAAAGTTGAATTTTATTTTAAACTAGTATAATTAATTATAATTCTTTAACATTTTTGCATAATTTATTATCTGAGAATATTAACTTGAAACCACTCTTTTACTTTATATTTTAATAAAATTTTATTACAAGTCATAGTATTTACTATACTGGGTAAACTAGAAATGAGTTTGCAAAAAATATTAAAAGTAGATTACAGGTCGAAAATTGTACTTTTCCGAGACATTATTAATGGGCGAGGCACGAAGTACGAAGACTATTTATAGGTCGAGGTAAAGTACCATTTTCCGGGAGACTTATATACTATTTTATTTGCAACTGTTTTTATTTAACAATAAAGTACTATTTTTTTGAAAGCCTGTTGAAAGCGGGTCCCTGTTTAAAAAAAATCAGCCCTCCAAAGGCCCTATAAAGTTACACCTTACAAAAAAGTCCAAGTTTATGAAAAATTTAAGATTTTGAAGTTGATTATCAACTTTAAAAATCAATTATATTAAAAAAGTATTAAAATGAGAGAAAGAACATTTCATGATTAATAGAATGTTTTTTGATCAAAAGTCTTATCTTGTTCAGGAGCGGAGTTATTTTTTTTTGAATAAGGTTGCCAAAAATGACGTACGGCTCTGTTTTTAAAATGCCCTTACAGCCAAATGGAGATCGATATGAAAAAAGAATATTAGTGGATTTGAAGTGTACATATATAAGGCAAGTTTTCACTAAAATACATGTTTGTTTGTTTAATCTCGTACTGTTCGTACTGTTCGTACTTAAGTAAGAATCCCAGCACTTATGTGGGCTAGTAGTAGAGGGAACCACCAGCTTATACTGACTTTCGAACCAGTTTCTATAGGGAGTGTCCGCTTCACTTATCGCCTTTGCCAAATTTTAATTAATAATTAACTGAAAAAGGCAAATCGGCGCCAGTGAGAATCGAACTCAAGCTAGAATGGCTAGTTGGTTTTACTGTTATAATAATAAAACTAAATAGGGGAACCTGTTGTACCTAGAACCTATTTTTACATTTTGCGATGCAAAAAATAGGAAATGGGACGAACTTTTTAAAATATAGCCTATTATTTTTTTCTGATTTAGGCTTGATAGTTACATTTTTAAATTTTCCTAAATTACTTTTTTATATTTTTTAACACACTTGAAAAAAAATTATATTTAGGGTCGAGGTACAACAGGGGCTTTGTACCTAGGACCGGCAGGGGTTGTACCTCAGGCACAGATATTTTAGTTAAATATATGTACAACTTGAATATTTAACATTAGCTCTTTTTTTCGCTTCTTAATTTCTTGGTCAGGGGAAGCCCCCTTTTTACCATGCTTACTTCGTGGCATCTTTAGACAACTTAAAAAATATTTTAGTTGTACCTCGAGTTACACCTAATTTTTTTTTTTTAATTGTTTAAAGATGCCATGGAGTATTGATCGAACCTGTCCAAAGTACAACGTGTTGTACGTCTGGCCCGTTAAAGGTACATTTTACACATTAGGTCCAAGGTACAACTATAAGTAGCGATACCAAAAACAATCGGTATATCTTTTTAGGTTAGAGTTAAACTTTCCATAGCTCATACATTTTATACTTTAATAACATTTATTTCAACAAAAAAATAAATATACTAGATATAAATCATGTAACGGCAACTACCATCAAACAAGTCGCAGCCAAAATACTTACTTTTCAATGTAAAATATTAGTTAGCGGAATAACACACACACGCTTGTCGACAATGTTTTCGAATAAACTGAAAATAGCCATCTATTAGATGACTAATAAAATACCACTGTCGATTTGGAGAAATTTGAAATTTAAGTGTAGGTTCTAGGTACAAATAGGTCCAAGGTACAACAGTTTCCCCTATGCTCGAAAAAAATCAACCGTATTTCTGACGCATATGATAATGTTACGTAATTTTTTAACAAAAGCCATTCTACAATAAATCTTTTTCATTTTATTGCAGACTGCCGATTGAAGTGGATCGTTCCGTTGTTTTTTTTTTGTGTTTTTAGTTCAGTTGTTTTTTTAGTTCAGTGAACAGTATTAGTGTATTAGTATAACAGTATTGGTGTATGTTTTGTGATTTTACACTATAACTATATGTGTACTGTATCATACTATTAGGAATATTTTAACCACGAGTATATGTAAGTAATTTTGATTATTTAAATAAATATTTTTCCGTTTCCGTTTCCGTTTCCGTTTTTCAATATGTTATTTGAAATTAAAAAAAAATTAAATTAAAAAAAAACACCATACAGACGCCAAACCAACGTTAACGTAAACCAAGGCCCCCACATTAAAAAAAAAGACCAAACAAGAAAAAACCAAAACAAACTCCTGCACAGAGAGCTGCAATTAGGCGCTTGTAAAAAAACTAAATACGCTCGAAAAAAATCAACCGTATTTCTGACGCATATGATAATGTTACGTAATTTTTTAACAAAAGCCATTCTACAATAAATCTTTGTCATTTGATTGCAGTCTGCCGATTGAAGCGGATCGTTCCGTTGTTTTTTTTTGTGTTTTTAGTTCTGAACACTGTTCAGTGAACAGTATTAGTGTATTATTGTAACAGTATTGGTGTATGTGTTGTGATTTTACACTATAACTATATGTGTACTGTATCATACTATTAGGAATATTTTAACCACGAGTATATGTAAGTAATTTTGATTATTTAAATAAATATTTTTCAACTATGAGCAAATATGAGTAACTTTGTTGGATGGGGGCTATTTTAACTATTTTAACCTCAAATTCGGATTCGGCGCCAAAAATTCATAGCAATACAGTGGTCTTCGAAAAAATTCTTGACCTTTGTTTTTGTGTGGCTACATGTATGGACAAAAAAAGCTGCCCAAGTAGGCCCCTATTTTGAGCGGTAACACTCAAGGGCGTAGATATTTTTTTCTATGGGGGGGGGGGGGGGTAATACCAAGATCTTAGATATTTTTTCCGGGATTAAAAATGAAAAAAAGACAAATTTATATTTTTTCATAGGATAATGCAATAAAAAACATATTTTTGTCTTATGGGAGGGGGTAATTACCCCCATTACCACCTCATCTCATCTACACCCTTGGCAACTCTGCACAAAAATCTCTATAATTTATATTATAATAAAATCGGCAAATATATTTCCGACATATGATAATGTTATGTAATTTTTTGACAAAAGCCATTCTACGTTAAATACTTAAGTCATTTCATTGCAGTCTGCCGTAAGAGGTGTATCGTTCCGTGTTTTTTATTTTGTTTTTAGTTCTAAACAGTATTAGTGTATGTTTTGTGTTTTCAATCTATAACTTTATTATAGTGTATCGGATTATTTAGAAATAATTTTTCAAACACGAGTAAATGTAAGTAAACAAGCCGCTTGCGGCGAGTTTTCTAAAGTAATAGTGAGCTAAAAACGTGTTATAGAATAAGTGCTTTAATATACTATTTGAATTTTCGATGCAAAAAAACGTTGCAAACTGCAGCTCCATAAATAAATATTATTGAGGTTTACACTTGGGCTGTGTTCTTTTAGTTCCAAGTATGACAACTAAAAAAAGTGTCCCATTCATGGGTATTTCCCCCTACTATCCCACGTTTCGTCTCTAGTATTCGGGGACTCGGTATCTCCTACACTGCCGTGCTAAGCACAGAGGTGGTAACTTACTTTTTTGTCAAAAATGAGTTATGACTCCAAGATGAAGTAATAACAATCGATAAATATTTTTATCATATCGTCATATGAAGATTACAGTGTTCTATATCCATTGGATTTGCTATGGATATAGAACCCTATAATCCTCACATGACTATATTTAATAACGATTTAATTAATTTTTCATAATAATATTACTCTATTAAAGCTGCCATATCTTCTTTAAAGTTTTCATACTACGGGTAGGGGTCAATACCGCGCATCAAATACCGTGCCGGCCAATACCGCGCGTCCGTTACCGCGCTGTCTTTTACCGCGCGTGGCCTTTACCGCGCCGACAAATACCGCGCATGTTGTTTACCGCGCGTGGCCTATACCGCGCTGGCAAATACCGCGCTGTCAAATACCGCGCGGGACCTTTACTTGCGGATTTTCCAGTATTTCTATTTCTTTTTTTTAGCATCGTTTAATATTTTACGGGACTCAATTTCTGTGGTATCTGCTATGTGTGAATGTTCTATTTCCATTAATACATTATTATTAATTGTATGTATTCTACCTGTACATCTTATACTGTCGTATTTGGTACATTTCCATATTATTTTATCTTTAATATTCCTCTCTTTTCGATACATGTAATTTTTGTATAAAGCCAAGTAATTGCCTCGTTTACTTTTAATGAACATTATTCGTTCGTTTTTACTACTATACTAAATATAATTTTAAAAATAATTTAGAATATAAAAATATAAAAAATGCCGTAAAAAACAAGTCCAACAGAAAAAACTTTTTCGTCGATAAATAAAAAAAACTTTAATTTTATTGATTCCTAAAAACAACCAAACCAAAATATTTTATTTTTATGCGTGGTAAATGACACTCGCTGTATTGGTCGGCGCGGTAAACAACGTGCGCGGTATTTGATAGCGCGGTAAAGGTCACGCGCGCTAAACAACAGCGCGGTAACGGACGCGCGGTATTGGCCGACGCGGCATTTGCTGCGCGGTTAAGGCCGGCGCCCCATACTACGGCAATTAGCCGTATCTATCAAGTTACGATAAAATGCCGTAGTATAATATCCAATATCACCTTTTATCTTTCTGATTCAAATTTAAAATCTTTTTTACTTTGAATATAACGTTTAGTGACTGAGAACGTTGAAAATTAAAAACTGTTAATATCTCAAAACGGTCAAAATTACCACTTCTGTGCTTAGCAGGGCAGTACAGCCGCCAGTCCAATGCTGATTAAACGTCCAAAAACGTACAATTAATAACTTGTTACATTAAGTTATTATACTTAAAAGGTCTAACTTTGTTCTCTGTTATTTTGGAGTAATTTTTCTAAACTAAATATTTTGTTACAGAACTACATAAGCTGGAGAAGTTACAGTCATATAAACTACAGAGACAGACCGAATCTGACACTGCCTAGCAAATGTCTAGCCAAGGCGTCGTTTGAAGATTTTTACCTCCAAGGAAAAAAAACTACAGAACCGGTAAGAAAGCCTAGGTAATTAACACTAATGTGTGGCTAGCAACTTGCAAATAGTAATTATATACCAAGGTAGAGAAGACATTTTTTATAGCCGAGCGTATTAAATCCCGAGCTGCGCAGCAGCGAGGGATTTAAGAGTGCGAGGCTATAATAGTCTTCTCTACCGTAGTTTATATATTAGTTTTTTCACTATTTTTATTCAAATTTTTATTCAAATAATAAAATAAATTATTAACAGAAATTATATTTCATGAAATTTTCATAAAAAAAAGTCAATGACATTTGCTCAAATAAATACTTTGAATTGCGGTTTAAAAATTTAGTTTTTTTTTAATTTTTTTCATAAAATTTAGCTTGTTATTGATTGTATTAATTGGTAATAAATTAATTAATTATATTTAATAAATAAAAAGTTATTTAAAGCTATTTTCTTGGGTTTAATTAGTAAAAATTGCACAAAGAACTAAAACATCTAAAGTGACAGAAATCAGTTGTTTATAAAATTTACTCCTACTAGGAGAGACAAAATTATTATTGCTATAGGTGAAGAAAATTGATTTCAAAGTCTGAAAACATGATAAATAATAGTATGTTCTAAAGCTAGTAGTGGAAAATAGTACATTATTCACTTAAAACAGTTCGCATACGTGGTGCATATACTATTTTTTCTACTACCTAAAGCTAGTAACTTCAAATATCAGTTAAAAATAAGGTTTAAAATTATTTTGACAGCTGCCAGTTTGACAAATAAGTTGAAAAAAGTTGGTAGGTGTCTCAAAAATTTTTCATTATTGACCGTCGTCAATAAACAATGCTTAACAATGGTCAATAATAAATGAGTTCACTGATTTTATTGGTTGCCAAGATAAACAAGCCTTAACAACGGTAGATAATATGTAAGCTAGCACTTAATTAGGTAGTAGAAAAACAACTTTACACTACGATATTTCAAATTTGGAATCAAAATTTTATAAGTAGTAAAAAAAATGTTTCTAATTTTAAGTCTCTATGTCAAAGCGTTCTTAAAATATTATAGTGTAAAGTTGTTTTGCAAGTCACTTGCGACTTTAATACGACTATAATTTATAGTATAATAGTAGATTAAAGGTCGACTCGGAAAATAGTACTTTTCCGAGCAAGGGCGTAGATGAGGGGGGGGGGGGGGTAATGGGAGTAATTACCCCCCCATAGGCGTGGGCGCCAATTTTGTTTGCAGGGCGCCAAGTTTGGTAGAAACCGTCAGGGACAAAGCTTTTGTCTTAGGGTATTTTTTTGGGCGCTGACATTTTTTTTCCAAAGTCCAAACCATTTTTTGGCCCTGGGTATTACCCCCCCATAGAAGAAAAAGATCTACGCCCTTGTTTCCGAGACCATTTATAGGTCATTTATTGGTCGAAAAGTCTCTATTTTTCATTACAGGTCAGGTCCAGGCGTGAAAACAGTGAGACAAGAAATCACGTGCTTCCCAAACTTCATTAATACGGTAATGTATGTATTACGTATACAATTTTTCTTTCAGGTATTTTAGGATAAAAGCAAGATCTATGTGAGTTTGTTTTTAACTGCAATGAAAACAACAGAAGCTGAAGTAGTGCCCATGAAAGAGTTGTGCCCAAAGGCGCAGTTAATATAAAGCACAAAAGCAAAATAGTTTGGAATCCAAAACCGCTAAGAGTATAAAGCCTAACGCGGCCTTTTATGTTAAAAGGCTGTATCTAAAAAACAACTGTAAGTTATTTTCTTTTAGGCATTACCTATAGGTAATATAGATATAATTTACATATTTTTTATAACAATATTTTTTACAGGTATGTACCTATTGTTATAAATAATTATGATGTGTCGTGTTCTTATTTTTTTTTTTCAGGTATTATTTTTTATTTATGCTTTTTTTTTCTTTTAGGTACTAAATATTGTTCTTATTGTTCTGATTATTATTGTTCTTATTGTTCTTATTATTATTATTGTTCTTATTGTTCTTATTATCTTATTATGTGTCGTGTTCTTATTTTTTTTTTCAGGTATTATTTTTTTTTCTTTTAGGTACTATTATTTTTTTCAGGCATTATTATAATGCCTGTACCTATAATAGGTATGATATGATATGTTTATTATGCAATGTTGGTTTTATTTATTTGTTTTTTTTTTTTTCAGGAATGCTATATAATATATAGCCTATATTGTTGCGCATTAGGTATTAAAAAGTGTTCCTAAGTTAAAAGTTAGAATGAAAATTCTAAACATTTATTTTTTTTCAGGTATCAATCACATTAGTTTATATTCGAAAGTTTACTAGGTATATTATTATTTTTTAATTGTTAAGGGTATCATTATTATTGTTTATAATAATGTTCGTTATATTAATGTACTTTTTTTCAGGATATAGGTGTTTTTTATTTATAAGTTTATTATTTTTAATATTTACGTTCGTAATTAACATAATTGTCGTTTTTTTAGGTATTATTTATAAAAATTTGGTTTAATATGTATATTTTTTTCTTTGATATGTTTTTTATTTATAATATGTTTTTGTTGGTTATGTATATATTTTTTTTTCAGGTACAAATACAATTTTAATCTAAATTCAGGTTAAAATTAAAGGATAGTTGCATATTGTTTTATGCTAAATTACGCTTGGTATATTAACTGTTGGTTTTTGGGAGTTTATAGGCCTATAAACATAAACATTAAGGATAATATAATAAGTTTTTTAAGGTAGCATGGACTTTGTAGAATAACCTGGGATATACTAATACTAATACTGATATGTAATACTGATATGTAATACTGATATGTAATACTGATATGTAATTAATAATTTCTTTATTTCAGGTATATCAGAAAGAAGAAAAAGTTTCTTATCATTCAAGTCTAAAAAGCGGTTTATTAACAAAGCCAATTTCCTCCACCCGGGAACCGAACCCGGGTTGTTGGCATAGTTTCACCCCTTTCCCCTAGGTTTAGTTTAGTATATAGTTAAATTCTCTTAAGAAGGAATGGACAGTCAATATCCACGAAAATTCCCTCAAGGGGGAATGGATAACCGCGACCATAAGACAGAGGGACAGACGGACGCAAGATGGCTATTTGGGGTGTTCTCTCTGGATGGTCGACTTTTTCCCGTACACGCGAGGTATCTCGAAAGAGAGAGGAGTACCGACCCTGACATCGGTGAGACCGAACTTACAAAGTGGGCAGTTGTCACACAGGGGTCAGGTATATACAGTGTACGTTAAATTGTCTCCTGACGAGATTATACTCTCTAATTCCTACAGCCACGTGTATAGGCCTACTGAGGGTTCCTCAGAGGGGAACTGAGGTCTTCTCACTGGGGAACGGCACGTTAACCGTAACGCACCTGGTGCTTTACCTCTTGGGTGGTGTGGAAAAGAGCACAACTGTTCTAGTTAGGGGTGGCAAGTGTGAAAAAAAGTGCGAGTAAAAAATGTCTATCTGCCTGTCCATCTTTCTGTCTGGTATGTAATCCTTATAACTTTTAAACTAAATGTCGGTTTTTAAAAATTATTTTATCGAGCAGATAGGTAATTAAAAAAAAACACCAAACCAGCACAAAACCAAACCAACGTAAAAACGAACGCCTTCCATTAAAAAAAGAAACAACAACCCCCCTAAGCCCCCCATTTACTAAAATAGCTAGAAATTTGGCAAGTACATGGAGTATCAGCCACGACCCCAGGAAAATCTCAAACTTAACCTTTGATCCCCTTAACCCCCCAAATTGGGGAGAAGTTTATAAATAGTTTTAAATCTGAAATTTGGTGTGAAATCCACGACTCCAGGAAAAATTCGAAACATGAACTGCAACCCCATCAAACCCTCCTAATTGGGGAAAAATTTTAAACACCCTAAAAAAGTTATGCATAAAAACAAGTTTTTTCATTTTTTATATTTTAGTATAGTAAATTTATAAAGTAACTACCCTCCCAATAAAAAAAATCATTTAAATTACCTATAAATATAATTCTATAAACTATTTATAGGAAAGACGAATAATTTCGGATGGTTTTATTAATTTCGCATAGTAGTGTATCTAAGATACTATCTGCAAGTAAACAGAAACCTAAAGGGTGGTTAAAAAACTTTTTTTTTTAATAGGTAGTTTTAAAACATTGTCTTAATTTTTTTTTTTGTTTTTTATTCGTTTTTTTTTGTTTTTTTTTTTGTTTTTTTTTTGGTTTTTTTTATTGTTCGTTTTTTATTTTTTCGTGCCCAGTTCTCAACAAAAAAAATGTTTTTAATTAATAAAGTGTCTTTTAGTTGTTAAATTAGTACAATTCGTATATTTATATTATTTTTTTAATATTTAAAACTTCAATTTGGTTCGACTCCGATAAAAGTCGCAAATAAGTTAGGTTATAGCCTTATATAATGTTTGATCGTTAATTTATTGCGTTCAACGTTTGGTGAATATTTTATGATTTTTTTCTGATAGTTAATACACTTTAAGGGTCCTGGCTACCAGGACCATTGTGCCAGGACCTGGTTATCAATTGGTTGTAAATTTGTATATGTATTAAATAAAAAACAAAAAAAACATAGGTCGTTGTTTTACAACAAAAATGTAAAAAAAACAAAACCGTTTTTTATTATTTACATACTTGTCACAGTGCAAAACCACCTATTTCACCGCCAAATTCGTGACGAATTAGTCGTGAGTCTGCTCTCGGAGCGGTTAAGCGACCGGCGACCAAACGAACGGTGACCGGTAGTTAGTAGTAAGGAAAACAGGGACATTTAAAATCCATTGGAGATGTCCTAACGACTCGGTCGCGGCTACCCGGTAGCAGTCGTCAGCGACTGCGATTTTTGGAGGAAACCGTAGCTTGAAAGTAGATTTTGCAAGGAAGAGTGTTATATGCCTTATTTGGGCGCTTAATTCAAATAGTCTTGGAAGTTAGAGCGACTGGTTGAATGTGCCCCTTGGTTGAACCATCCCCCTCTTCCCCTACACCTTCACTTGTTGGACGGTGCAACCGACAAACAAGCGCGGCCATACAGTTCTACAGTACCTACCTCTAAAAAGGGTCTTACATAATATCGACACTTCCATGCAACAAGAATGTAACTCAAGTTAGACCTATTTTGAGTTATACTCGTAGGTAAACACCTTGAAATAAGACACACATGGTGGTATTACTCAGATTTCTCCACAGACCATTTTAACCAAAAGTTTACCTAAAAACACTAAAGTAAGAAATTCTAAACTTGATTATTATCAGAAAAAAACAATAAATACTTATACAGTTAAATAGAAAATGTTATAAGCTTTCAAATAATGTATCACATGGCTTCATTTTCCACACCAATCATTTCCCCACCCTTAAATAAGAAAAAGTATTTTAGAAATTTAGCTGTCGTAAAAAATGACAATATATGAGTTACGGCTTTGTTGCTTGGGGGTATCGATATCTTATACCAAATTTTATAGATATTAAATGCCAAAATACTTATATAACTAAATTCGACACTCCCATCCAACAAGGACGTAACTCAAGTTTGGCCCATTTTGAGTTATACTCATAGGTAAACGCCTTGAAAGAAGATACACATGGTGGTACTACTCAGATTTCTCCACAGGCCATTTTAACCAAAAGTTTACCTAAAAACACTAAAGTAAGAAATTCTAAACTTGAATAGTATCAGAATACAGAATACAATAGAGAATTTTATAAGCTTTCAAATGATGTATCACGTGGCTACCTTTTCCACTTCAATTATTTGGCCAGCCTTAAGTTAAAAAATATATATATTTTAGAAATTTAGCTGTCGTGAAAAATGATAATATATGAGTTACGGCTTTGTTGCTTGGGGGTATCGAATTTTAGCCACAATAATGTGGGAATTTCAATAAAATCTTGTTTCAAACTAATTACTTACTAAAAAGGCAAATCGATATATCCATCTACTGACAGTTATTAATTACACTTATTGGCTAATTGGCTTAGCAGGCTGGATCTTAAAATGTGGTCTTCGTTTTATTTTCTTAAATAAATATTATTTCCACAGGAAAAAAAATGTTAATTAAAAATTTTTATTACACAGACCAAGATTAAAAAGCTTTTTAAAAGGTTTTTGAATTTGGTTAAGTGATCTTATATACAGGGTGTCCTAGCTAAAACAGATCAATCGTTTTTCGGCGTTGTTGTTATTATTAGAGCTATCGGAATAAAATTTATATCAGTCAAGCTATTTATTTATAAAAAGTACATAAACAAAAGTTTTCTACTACAAATGGAAGAAAGCTCTATGGCCTCAGGCGAAAATTTTTCTTAATTTAATGTAATAAGCCGCAATTTTAAGCTTAATTTTTACAATTTTAAAGGTCTGTTGTAATTTAAAAACAGTGTTAAAATTAAAAATTTCATAAAAATGCAAGAAAGCTCTATCGCCGCAGCCGAAATTTTTTATTAATTTCATGTAAAAAGCCGCAGGCGAAAACTTTTACAAATTTAGTAATCCAGAATTCTTATTCAAGCTTTGTTCTGATTCGGAACCTTCCGCTTACAAGTATCGGGGCACCTGTAGTTTGGGGGGTCTGTATCATTGCTACACCTAGCAGTAGCTACGCATCTGTGGACTAAAGGTCTATAATGCCTTACTGTGGACAAGTATCTTTTAAAAAAAATTTATAACAATAATTTCACAGGTTTACAAATTTCGGTAAATTTTTGGACCCGAGAAGACAAAACTGTTTTTTTAAGTAACTTTCTTTCAGTCTGTTTTTTTTGCTATTAAGTCAGGTTTGTTAGATAAATTAATCAGCCATTTTAATCAAAAATCATTACTTTATTTGGAAAAATAATAAAAGTAAAAAATTAAGTGCAGTGGAAGTGAAGCGAATGGAGCTCTCTACAACTAGAATTATGAAACGAAAGACGTCTACCCTATCTCTATCTCATTTGTGCTACACTTTCCAGCCAACTAAATAAATACTGTATTTGTTTTTCATACAACAAATACAGTATTTATTTGGTTGACCGGAAAGTGTAGCACTGAGCGGCACGAACGAACATAGCTAATGTGAATCTGTAGAATAAGATAATTCTACTAAAATTTAGATGGCGCCAGTAATTTCTTTAATATAGTTACACTTTTCGCCCGGCCAAGTAAATATTGTATTTGTTCAACAAAGAACAAATACAGAATTTGTTTGGTTGGGTGGAAGTGGGAGTGTATGTATGTATTCTATCCTTTTTGGGTAGAACTTTTGTTCCTGTCTAATCTAACGGGAGAAATCTCCATTGTTGAAAATCTTTCGAAAAATTACCGGAAAATGGGTGTCCGAATGTCGTTGAAAAACTATTTTCTTCATTCGCATCTGGATTTCTTCCCTGAGAACTAGCGACGACAAAGAGAACGACTACACCAAGATTTACAAAGAATTCAAAAAAATTACAAAGGTTTTTGGGATGAAAGTATGCTGAGCGATTATTGTTGGTCTTTTATAAGAGAGAGACGGACCTAAAAAATTATAAACGACGCAGTTCCACTGGACTTAATTTTTTATTTTTGTTGTTTTTCCAAATAAAGTAATGATTTTTGGTTGAAATGATTCATTTATCTAAGAAGCCTGACCTGATAGTAAAAAACGGACTGCAGATTCGTAATCAGCGCCAAAAATTACTGCTTTTAGCTGCTTCGGACAAAAACGGTGTAAACTAAAATTTTAGTTCTATAGTATATTCAACTTCAAGGTTCAGTAGAAATAAATACAAGAATCGCGCACGCCGCAGCTGGCGCGTGGTTTCATTGGTTAATACACTCGAATGTTGCGAGAGTAGGGATGTAGAAAATTAAACAGGTCAGTACGTGAGTCCCTCCGATGAAGCGTACAATGCATTGCAATGGACCGTTATATAGAAATATTTAGTTTTGAGTCCTACCCTGTCACTAAATCCGTTGTTGTAACGTGCGTTTGTTTAGACTTACTGCATTTTAAAGTTGAATATACTATATGTACCTCATCTATGGCATCTGTCCAACGAACTAATAACTCTTCTCTCTAGAATAGGCATTTCATTTGTAAAAACTGACAAAAACGTAGCCAACATATACATTTGTCTGTCTTACTCGCACAGCTTTGTTCTAACAGAGACAACAATAACAGTTACTGGTAATTGTTGTTGTTCATGCCTGAATATACCTACTATTTGTTTACAAACAAACCGAGATGTTGGCGATACTTTATATTAACGGTATGTGTATTCTAGAGAGAAGAGTTGTTAGTTCGTTGCATCTGTCTCATGTTGAAGACAGCTAGCTGTTTCTTAATTGAAGTTTATTATTGACATTCTAAATATAATTAAAATTATGGTGTTATCCTTTCTTCTAATACTAATATATTTAAAAGTGTGTGACCAAATAGAAATTGAACCAAAAATATACTTTGGAAATGATTGTTCCACTGAGGAGCATCCTTATTTTATAAGCCTTAGACTTATGAAATATAATAACGATAAACATTTTTGTGGTGCAACATTGTTGAATAAAAACTGGGTTCTAACTGCAGCTCACTGTACAGATGATATGCATAAGCCCAAATTAAAAAAATATTTTTTCGCTGTTGCTGGCTATTCGTCCGGAAGAATTAGGTCACAAATTACAAATTACTATCCACATAAAAATTATGTTCCAAAAACGAAAGGCAAGCTAAAATATGACGTGGCACTTCTTAAGTTAAGAGATACTATAGATAGTGGAAGACATATCCAATATGTTAAGTTACCAAAAAGGTATCGTGGTAAAAAGATATTTTCCAAATGCAGACGTGGAAAAGTTACGGGATTGGGAAATACCTTATCAAGTTTGTCACCCAGTCGTCTGCAATGTGCAACAATGGTCATTAATTTTAAAAATATACAGTGCAACAAATTTCTTAAGTTCACTTTGCGTGATGGTTTATGTACTTATTCAACCAGAACTAATCTAGCACATCCATGTTTTGGTGATTCTGGAGGTCCTCTTATGTGCAATGGTTTTCAAATTGGGATTGCTTCTTTTACCTGGGTCATGTCAGATAAAAATAATAGACAAATATGTGACATAAGAACACCTGTAGTATTTGCAAGAGTTGACTATTATTTAAAGTTTATTAATCAAACATTAGAAAATAGTGGATATGTGTCGTCTGCTGTCAGAGATGCAGTATTTAAAAAAAGTCTAATATTATTTAGTGCTAGAATTATAATTATATTATTTATTTATTAAAAAAACTATTTCTTTTCCGTTAGTCATTATTCATCCAGAAGAATTAATTCACATCACAAATTACAAATCACTATCCACATAAATTAGAAACCCTTTATATTATGGCAGTTCTGTGTTAGTTAATAGCTTAGTAATAACATAATGTAGTAACAGAACTGTCAGATACGGTGGCAGAACTGTCAAAGTATCGATGATCTATAATAAAAACAGGATCCTTACTGCAGCTGTACACTGTACAGATGATATGCATAAACCCAAATTAAAAAATATTTTTTTCGCCGTTGCTGGCTATTGGTCCGGTTCAATTAGGTCACAAATAACAAATTACTATCCACATAAAAATTATTTTGCTTAAACCAAAGGCAAGGTAAAATATGACGTGGAACTTCTTAAGTTAAAAGATCCTATAGATAGTGGGAGACATATCTAATATGTGAAGTTACCAAAAAGATATTGTGGTAAAAATATATTTTCCAAGTGAAAACGTGGAAATGTTATAGGATTAAGAAATACCTTATTAAGTTTGTCACACAGTCGTCTGCAATGTGCAACAATGGCCATTAATTTTAAAAATATACAGTGCAACAAATTTCTTAAGTTCACTTTGCGTGATGGTATATGTACTTATTCAACCAGAACTAATCTAGCTCATTCATGTTCTGCCGGTCCTCATGTGCAATGGTTTTCAAATTGGGATTGCTTCTTTTACCGGGGTCATATCATATCATTTGTTTTTTTAACATTGCTGAAAATGTGTGGTATAAAATGGGTAGAATGTTGCACTAACCAGGAAAAACCGGATAAAGTTGTAAGTCCGGTTTGTGCATCCTTACAAATGTTTTTTACCCCATATTTTTAAGAGGCTAATATAATTTATTTTTAATTTCTTGGATGCTTTATAATTATACAGGGTGATCAGTAACTGGCATTTCGAAATTTTAGGGGTGATTCTACATCCAAAAATATCAAAAAAGTTTCTATAAATGATGATCCGGAAGGGAGCTACTGCCCTTTAAAATTGTAATAAAAATAAGGACGAACTGACGGTCATTTTTTAAGTTTCTTATTTTTTCACGAAACATATTTGCATACAAAAAGTTTTCATCTAGGACGTTTTTTAGCAATTTTCGGAAATTCGAAACTACCGTATAATGGTAGAGCAGAGGATGCAATTGGTTCTACGTGCATATCTGTATCACAAACTTGCGCGCATATTGTGCGCTTGGCTGTGCTTATTTATTTATGTACACTGGGACCATTTAAATCTACCTGAACTTCGCCCTTCGGCTTAATTTGTTGTAATACTTTATTGTAATTAATCTGCCGTAATAAAGACAATTTATTATTATTATTATTATTATTATTAATACTATTCTAGCGCTACGCTCAGTGCATAAAAAACAGGACAAAATATGTTTTTGATTTTTTAATGTAACACCCTTTCTTTGTTTTGTCATTTAAAGCGAAAAATCCGTATATCTTTGAACATAAATCTTCACTGCTGAGGCGTTAGTAATTTCCTAATGTAAAAAGGTTGGTCCATTTGGAACCGAAGGATTTTCATGTAATTTTCCGGTTCAGTATTTTTAGAATTAGAATTTATTATCCATTTATTGGAAGTAAGGACCTTTATTTTCCTTTAAAAAACTGTTTAAATACAATATATACAGTGGATATCAGAAAAAAACGGTAGGTGATGAAATACCCTGATAGCACCATAACCTTCTAAGAATATTCTTAAAATAAATAGCCGGAAGTACAGCATGCTTCTTAGAAGCATGTCTATTTTGCTCAGGATATTCTAAGAACGATTAAAGAAATGCAAAGGATACCGTTTTAATCGTGCTGGGAGTTCCTAAGAAGGTTCTTAAAAGCCTCTGCATCAAATAAGAATGTTTTAAGAAGCATGTTAAGAATATTCTTAGAAGTAGGTACATGTACTTTTAAGAATATTCTTAGCATGCTTCTAAAAATATTCTAATTTGATGCATTTAAGTAATAATATTGAATATTGCGCATGCGCCGCAAACAAAGTAGGTAGGCGTTTCAGAATTCTGCATTAATGTAGTTTTTCTCTTTCTTTCAATTTTATTTTATAATACTCTATCCTTTTTATGGAGTGATATCATAAATTTGGACATGGCGAAAATTTTTACATCTTTGTGATAAACCTAATAATTAAAGTATATAAAAATCTTTAGATATAGCATCCATCAGGTAAGATTCATATGGGATATGCAGTTTTACTGTGAAAGTAAATTTGTACCAAACATAAAAATCATGCGCCACACAAAAAACCCAAGGTTTAGAGAAAAAAATAGTAAGTAATTATCATTTCAAAAAATAATAATTTTAATTTTTTGTCTAAAACTATATAATAATGACTTTATGTCTAAAAATACATCCATTTCTACTACTACTACGGTAAAACTTATGTTATTAACTACAATTTTAAGAATATTTGTAATTCTAACCTAATAAAATTAAAATAATATAACGCCATATTACTATTCTAAAAACATTCCAATTAGAATATTTTAAGAATATGTATTTGAGCATATTCTTAGCAAAATACTCTAATCATGCTTAACATGTGCACTATAGCATTATTCTAAAAATATTCCCATTAGAATATTTTAAGAATATGTATTGGGAATATTCTTAGCAAAATACTCTAATCATGCTAAGAATGTTTAGAGTAGAAGCACTTATGCTACTACAGCAGTGCACCTTTTAGGAACATGCTTAGCATGTTTACAGCATTATGCTAAGAACCTTTTCAAGGGAACGATTAAAAAACCTTCTTAGGATGAAGTGTGTTATCAGGGTATTTATTAATGAAAACTGGATTTTCCAAACCGAAGAATTAAATAACCTAACTGGTAAAAACTTCACGAAAGAAGTAAAAGCGTGCATTACAAAAAAGGAGACGGCCGAAGAAATTGCTATACTGATGTAATGAAATGTATCATAACTAAAAACGTTATACGAGCAAGAATATACTTTATCCAATACATACAGATAATGAGACAATTACCAGCTTTATTTTAAATAGATAAACTCAATAATAACTCCCGCGTGGCTTTTACTATATTGAGTGGATAATTATTTATTTTACCCACTCAACTGTCACTTGTCAAATTATTTTCTTGTAAATGTCATTAAAATTTTTAATAAAAATATGAATTTCTAAGCTATTTATTGGATAAAACCTTGTATAGCACTCATGGGTAAACCGATATTGCCCTCTCGAAAATTAACCTGCTTGGCTGACGGTTAATTTTCTCATGGGCAATATCTTATTTTACCCACTAGTACCATAAATAACTATTTAGTAAGCTTTCTATCTATGTAATCGGTAAAGTTCTAAAACTCACCCCCTAACAACCAGCAACCCCAGCTTTAAAATCTAAAATGGCAATATAGGTCAAGTGATGGAGTATTTGAAAGGTATTTTTATTCTGATTAAAATTCATTTTTAATTTTTAAAATAGGAGCGGTCCAAAAGTCACCCCCCTCATAACTTTTGAACGAGTTGAGATTTTAATCTTCAATTTTTAACACCGGCCTTAATAATACTTAATCTTACTTAATCTCCAATTTTCGGCACACAATATTAAAATTTTTAAAATTTCGACGCCATATTGGACTTTTTTGGACCATTTTAAATTTTAATTTTTTAGCAGCCTCAAATACCCTAAATATTCTTCTCTGGAATAAATGAAAAAATTGTAATCTGACAACTTAACCTCTCAGCACTCAATTGTTATGCCTCAAATCAAATTTGTAATAGTAGGTTATGAAAGTACAAGTCCTAACAAGTTCTAAAAAAAAGAAAGATCAATTCATAATTGACCGTCTTCTGGAATTTTGAAATAAAAAACCTTCAAAATTCCCACTGTGCGCCGGGAAAATAGTATGACGGCCCAACAGATTTTTATCTATATTTCCAATTTCGTTTATAAAGAATTATTTGATCATTCTCTTATTTTATTTTTGATTATTTTTATTATTTCTTTGTAGCTGAAAATGCATTTAATAAATAAATGATACGTTGCAAGCACCCAGTCACAACATCGGCACTATTGTACACTAGAGCCATCTAGTTTGCAAATTTCAAACTAGGTGTTTTGTTTGATTTTAAATTCTGTATCTTTAAAAAATTATATTCTAGCAAAAAACTGTACAAAACATTTTTTATAGGCCTTAAAAAGAGCTTTTATTTAAAATATAATTTTTTGAAATCGGGTTATAAATATGTGAGATATGCTAAAAAAACCTTTTACTGCTTTAAACGCAAATATCTGGAAAACAATGCGTTTTAGAAAAACGTTGTTTATAACATCTTTTGACCAATTTAAAATTATCTTTTATTTAAGTGCTAAATTAACAAAATACAATAATAATTGCCTTAATTATAAACAAAAAACGCTAAAAATAGGAGTTTTACCATATTTTTAAATTGGGGGTAAAATCGTTTATCCCCAAAATCTAATCAGCTCTTCGGAATACGATAAGAAACAATATGCAAAAAACCGCAAGTCAATATCTCATGTAGAAATGGAGTTAGAGAGTTTACACCCAGACAAACAGACAGACAGACAGACGGACGCAAAATTTTTTTTACTGATTTCGACTCAGAATGGTCTAAAACGTCGAGAAATGTGAAAAAACGTGGTCAAAGATTTTGACTTTTCGGCGAAGATTTAATTACATCGGCACTCTTAGTAGCACTAAGTGCCGATGTAAAAAAATTATATTTTTATAAAATAATAAGTCTTAGTCCTTAATTAAAGAAAAACTCGTTTCACAGACTACTGAATTTATTTAAGGAATTCCTTATGAACATTCTTTAAGGATCTCGTATTTAATTACATCGGCACTTAGTGCTACTAATAGTGCCGATGTATTGAAACCTTCGCCGAAAAGTCAAAATCTTACCATGTTTTTTCTTATATCTCGACGTTTTAGACCTTTCTGAGTCGACATCGACAATTTTTGGGCTTGTCTGTCTGTATGTCTGGGTAACTCCATTTCTAAAAAAATATCGACAAGCGGTTTTTTGCATATTGTTTCTTATCATATTTCAAAGAGCTGATTAGATTTTGGGGGTATACGATTGGGGGTAAGGGTGTAAGAATGGGGTAAAACTCCTATTTTTAGTGTTTTTTTTTTGGTTATAATTTCAAATGAAAGTTTTTTTAAAGCCCTACAAAAAATATATACATTTTTGCTAGAATATAACGTTTCAAACTTTAATAAATTATGCAACACAGAGGTGTATTAATGGTTGCCTATTCACACAACTTCCTATTTCATAATGTTTCAAATATGCGTAGTGCCGATGTTTTGACAAAGTGCTTGCAACTGTTCAGCTGGTTCATATCTTGGAAATACTGAGTGAAATACTAAATCCGTATATCAATATTCAATTCATAAACGAAAGATTTATATCTATGGACATAAATCTCTTGAATGAAGAGCTATTTCAAAGAATATAAAGTGGTTTAATTTCAGACAAATTTTAACCGACTTCTGAAAAGATCAATTCGATCACGGAGAATAAATATATTTGTGGCCAATATAATTTTAATCGTCACAACTAAACAGTACAGTTCACGGAAAGAAAGAAGTTGGTCCTGTGCTATAAATTTTAAGACATTTGGTGGCAAATTATAGTGATTTAAGCTATATGTTATAAGGGACACGAAAACTAATAATGTTACAAATAACTTGAAAACGATTATATTTATTACAGACACGATTATATTTATTACAGGCCCTATTATAAATTTACAGAAACTTTATTATATTATAAAAACTATTAGCACGGAATCTATTTGAGCTATAAATAGCATACTATTTATTATATTTTATTATTTACTAAACAAAGTATTTCATATAATTTTTTACACTGAATGCCTTAATTGTAACAGGAAGCCTTATATAACAAGCGATTATAATTTGCTTGGTATATGTCTTAAAGCGCTCTTAGCTATAATGTTTTTCCATGTAGTGTCCCCAATAATCCGAATAATTTTGTAAACCTGAGAATCACATTCTGATTACGAAGTACAGTACTTTGTAGAACTTTTTCCATAAGACATTTGGGGCACTTGTCCATTGAAAAAACTTAGCAGCTGGATTTCCAAACATGGACCCGTGCGCCAAAATAGTGTCTTAAGTAAGTAAGTAAGTAATTAAGTAATTTATTGTTTATCAGAATAAATCTATAACAATTAATTAATAATATAATAAAAGTATTTAAACTAAGTAATTTAAATTTTAAGACCTAAATTAAGAATATAAATAAAATATTTAACAATATTTAAAATTTTAAAAATATGTATATCAAGTTGCAATTAAAACCCAAATATATAAAATAAAATATAGGTACCTACATCATAAAAAAAATACACGTGTGATTATTCATTTAATGCAAATGCCCTAGTGTCTTAAGTAACTTGTCCTTTATGTGCATTTGGGTTAAAGCTATGCTACGAAACCCCTTAAACAACTGGCAGAAACCAACAAGGTTTCCTTATGTGGGTGCCAGGACACGAGGGTGTTAAAGGCAATGAGGCCGTAGGCTCTCTCGTGGGGGAAGGATCATGCATTTAATTTATTGGCCCTGAACCTTTCTGTGGCTTTTACAAAAGCCTTTAGGTAGAGGCCATTAAGGAATGGGAAACCAAAATCAAAACTCGATATTGGAAAGACCAAAACTTAAGACAGGCCAAAATATTCATAAAATATGAACCTGAACGAACAAGAAAGATACTCGATCCCAAGACGGACCTAAAGACCTATACAGGGGGCTGTTAACCGGACTGCCCGTTAAGATATCATCTTAAAAAAAGGGGAAAATCTGAAATCGACACTTGCCGTCTATGCTCAGAATCACCAGAAACGGCCGAACACATTATGTGCTTCTGCCAAGCAATTGCTCCCAAAAGGCTACAATATCTAGAACACGTATATATCCCAGGTAGCCCCCAAAAAACACTTAGGCTTCTTTGGAAGCCTAAAGTTTGATGTGGACTAAATTGTAAAGGGGATTCACAATAGATCTCATTGGTCGCAGTGATTTGAAAGCCGGTACCTTGCCTCACAACCCCACTTGTATTGTGTATTGTATTGTAGCCTGTCCTTTAATATACTCAGAAATAGTAGTCTGTGATATACTATTAAAACCTTTACATAATGTTGTTCTATCACTATATGGGTAAATTAAATTCATTCTCTTAGAACGAAACAATTACTTTAAATGCAATTTTCTATATCAAATACTTTATAGGACAAAACAACAAAATCTAATAAATCTTATGTGGATTTACTACCAATGCATTATCTTAGACATTGCGATGTCGTCTGAGATAAAATAGTTAAGGTTGCCTTTGCAGCAAAAAAATTAAATGTTCCTTGGTCAATAAGTGCGTTCAATGGATCTCAGCGAAAGTTACGATAACTTACGCTAGGTGAACGTTGAACGATTTTCTATCTCTCAAAAACAAAAAATGACGGAAACACCAAAGAAATTATAACACTGCGCAGTTTTTAATTTTAATTAAAAGCAGTTGAAGAAACAACCAGCTTGTGAGTATTTTTTCAGGTTATATCTAGTATTTTTTTGCACCTTTTGACATAAAGTTATAGCTGTGATTATAAACATAGCGATAGATTCGATGTTAGCGAAACCAAGCAAATAGCTGAAATGTAAGTGTTGGCAGTTGAATGATCTAATTAGTTTTTTTTTTTCAAATAAAATTAATCAAATTTTCGTTTTAAGAATCATGTTGTCAAATATATGGATTAAACATCCGTTTAGTATACACTTAGAATTTGTATCCTCTTGTAACTTGTAACTCATTTCAGTAAAATGTATGCACAGCTCAGGACCTACACTGTAGGTCCTACAGACCCCTCAAAATTGTTCCTTTAGGTAAAAAAACAACAGCGATTAATTTTTTTATTTTCAAAAAATATTTTGAATAGAATAGAAAATCATGTGAAGGATTTTTATTTTTTCAGGATATACAAACATTGATATTGAACATTTATGGAACAAAAAAGTGTTTTTGGATAATAAAAAAATATTCTCAATTTTGATGCCCATCTACAAACATTAAACTGATTTTTTATGGTCTAAAAATACTAAAAATTGAGGTTATTAAAGACTAGAAAAAAATGCACTTGGATTTTTTTTTCAATGAGTCCTTTTCTTTTTGGGCTATTCTTTAGTATGTACGAATTCAGGAATTATAATATAATAATATAATTAACTTTTTTGAAAAAAACTACAGGGTGTCAAAAAAAATAATTAAATATATCAATAAAAGCTAAAAAATTGCATTAAATTGCAAAAAAATATCAATTTTGTAGCAAATAAATAAAAATTGTTTTCAAAATGTCTTGTAATATGTTATACTATGTAATGAAACGCATTAAATAAAATTATTTTGCAAAACAAAATGTAGGACACTTAATTTATTTTTAAAAATAAAAAAAATAAATAAATCCGCAACACCCAGTTATATAATTAAACACATTTTAAAGCAATTTGTACATTTCATTATGCTTTTTGGCCAAATTACCGAAATTTAGTATTTTTTTACAGTTTATGAGATTTGCGAAATTTTTTGGACATTCTGCTCTTTTTCTCAAAAAATAACTATTAACTGGTACTTATCAATAAATTTATAAAAAAAATAACCCATGAGAAAAATTACTAAGTAACCTTTTTTGTAGCATACGTCAATTTTTACCATGTTTATACCCTTGTAAAGTCACATTTTCGTGTATAAGGGTTTATTATTCAAAAATAATTCCCTTCCCAAAATTGCTTTATTTCAACTTTTTTATATTTAAATAATAATAAAAAGGTTTAACATGGTTTCTCTTTCAAAAAACCGCTGGGCGCGACCTCCAAATATATTTTTTTAAATCTAAAAAGAAGTGATGGTTGGTTTTTGACCTAAATTAACATTTATAAAGGGTGGGACCCTAAAAAAGTTTTTTGTCTGGGCACTCTACTGCACAATGTATAATAAATCGATGGTTTATCTGTAAAAATAGATAACCTATATATAATTCTTGAAACAAGAATATCGTATTTTTGCTCGAGTCAAGTATAGAAACATTTTGTTTGTGGGCCCATGGGAAACATGTGGATATGTGTTACATTTAAAGAAATCTAAATCTAGATACTTATTTGTCAAGATAAATCGTGAAACTTTTGTGCGGATCGAAATACTACTATATTTTACTTTCAAAAAACATTCCGAAACTTTTATTTTATCAAAATGTGGTTTTTATAAATTTAAAGTTTATAAAAGCGTCTTATAAAAACAAACATTTAGAGTGATCAAATGGAACTAAACATTTAGAGTGATCAAATGGAACTAAACGTTTTTAAAGCTGAAAATTTGATTAGGGTCTTTTATTTTACTTTCGAAGCATGCTTGAAATTAACTATATTCTCTAAAAAAATAAGTCTGAAGGAATATCCCAATATTTACATAAAATTAATGTCTATCATAGATAGATCCATTATTAATGTCCATCATAGATAGATCCATCATTAGGGTGAACCTTATATTTCTGGGCGTTTTATATCCAAAACATATGATTTCCGTAAAAAAAAATTGTCTGTCGGTCTGTGTCCGGGAAATTTGTGACCACAATAACTTAAGAACGCTTTGGGCTAATGACTTCAAATCTGGACCACAGGCTGATTTTCCAAAGTTCTAGGCTGGGATTGTTTTTTCAATTTATTTTTCGTTTTACGAAAAAAGAAACTTTTTTGTAAAAAAAAATTGAAAAACTTTTTTTAATTTTTCTTTTAATTTTTTTCGTTTTTGACCTAGGTTTTGACCAATGTACTTGCAAAAACTCTGCAATTACATTCCCTTGTAGCTTCGCCGCTGCCTAACATGCAGGATGGGTTTTAGGTCCTAGACAGAGATATTTAATTAGTTTTTCTCAGACATCAGATGCCATCTGTGCTGTGAGAGAAGCACTTGGCCTAGGAATAAAATTTGTGAAATGGGAGATAAGTGGCGTACCTAGGATTTTTCTGAGCCAGGCACGGCAACAGTATTTTTTATGGTCTATTAATGGCCTATTTAGCTTTTTAAAAGTAAAGGGTGCAGGGTGAAGCCAGACTTTTTTGCAATTTTTTAAAAGCTAACAAGCAAAATAGTTAAAAAGTCATTTTAAAAACATTAAATTTGAGAGCTTAGGGGGGATGCCGCTCGCCAGTCCCCTCCCCCTGTGTGCGCCACTGATGTTATCACATCACTGCACCTGGTCGCTAGTGAACGCCAACTTCAGAGCAGTTATTTTCGATAGCCTGATTAGTCGCGTACACGGGTGATTAAATGATATCACATCCACGTGAAATGTAAATTGCTTTCCCTGCGTTTGGTTTGGATGTACATTAGGGTGGACCTTATATTTTTTTAATTTTAAAAATTTTTAACTAGAAAATTCTGAAAATATGAGAGTGATCAAACTTTTTAAGGGTGCTAATGGGGCCCTAAAATTCGTAAAATTTATTATTATTTGGCGCTTAGCTCGTTTTGTTTTAGTTAAATAATTTTAATAACATGAAGAGTTATTAGAATGCATTAAATAAAAATAAATTCAGTTCAGTTTGATAATTTTTTTAAATATTTGTTTACCGTTTCTCACATGACATGACATTGTATGGTATAAATTCGTAAATTTTAGTGTTAGGGGCAATTTTGGCGGATTTTCGACACGGGTTAGAATTTTTTGATCATTTTGATCATTTTGAATTTTGTATACTCAAAAGAAAAAACATAAGATTTCAAGCGCTTAAATTTTTTTACTTATACACTTATTCACCCAAATGAAAATTTTAAGATAATACAAAAATATAAGGTCCACCCTAATGTATATTCCAGTTATTCAGAAGTCAAAAGTTTAAATTTGTTCCCAATAAAAAACATAGTTCGTAAAATATTTTTTTATTCTTAAAAATTAGATTAAATTTTCCACGATATACACGTTATTCACTTTTAGTTTAACTTTTTAAAAAATTAAACATAAAACTAATATAAATTTCGAAAGTTTTTAAAAATTAAAATATTAAAAATATATATTTTTATTTATTTTTTAACTTCTGTTTAGTTTCAATTAATGAAAATGTTATGTTTGTTGAAATTGACCTATTAATTAAAAAGTTACGGAAGTCACGTGACCCTTTTTTGCAATTAAAACCCCTTTCGCCCGATAGATTATTTGATTTTTGGTTTGGTGTCTTTCAAAGTCGAACTAAAAGTAAATAACGGCAAACCGTGAAGCTTGTGCTACATTTATGAACGCTCAAAGGCTGCTTCAAAAGCTACATGTATCTCCTTTATCATATCAGTGCAAGTCATACTTCTACCATGTTTTGCAAAACCATTGCGGTTACAATCTCTTGTAAGCTTCGCAGCTGCGTAGCATGCAAGGATGGGTCTTAGGTCCTGTGTAGAAGTATTTTCTTCTTGCAATGCCCATGTTAAAAATGTAGAAAGAGCTCCCGATAAAAGATCACCTTGTCCACCACATCGCCGTCCTGATCCCGTGACTAAAAATAAAAAGATCAACATTTTTAAGTTGAACTTATTTATTCACGGTACTTTTCTAGACGAAAAATTTTTTTTTCCAAGAACCATTTTTTTTAACCAATGGTTTCTTATCCTCTAGAGACTATTTTAGCAAACAAATAACATAATTTTGACGCTATGATTTTTTCTTTACCTACGACCTAGTAGTTAGTGCCTATTTCCCACCCGTTGCCTATGACAACGGTTGGGAAGAGACAATCAGCTAATTTTACATATCTGCTGTCAGAAAATTAGTAAACGTCAAACACAAAACCTCAAATTGACAAACTAATTTTAAGATAATTTTTGCGTTTTTTTTTAGGTGTTAGGTCGTAGGTAAAATAGTATACGCACCTCGACGCAAACTATTTCAGTGCACATCGAGTGCTTTTTTACGAGGCGTAGCACTCTCGTGCACTGAAAACTAGGTCAGCGTGCTCGATGCGTAATATACTATTGCATCGTATGGCCATATGGTATAGGTAGTTCATGTGTAATATTTTTCGCAGCACAAGGAGATTTTACGGTGAAAAAAAGATCAGTATCAGCAAACACTCCATAAAGAAGCTACATAGATTTAAAAATAGCATTTAAATCTGTAGGTACCTAGACCTAGCATCTGACATTTAAAGTTCGATCTTTAAATGCTATTTAATGAGAATTTTATGCTTTTTTGTATTTTTTTTATAAGAAAAATTATATTTTTGTTGTATTTATAGAAGATTAAGTAATATGGCAGACGCCTCAGGAAACTGTTTCCAGGGAACAATTAATATTTTGTCGTATCAGAACAACAAGGTTTCAACTGACATTGTGAGATTGCAGTCAGTACAGATTGTCAAACTTAGCATGAGACTTGAGTGGACATGCCCCAAACCACGTGATTGGTTTCACCAGTTGTTAGAGGACCGCGTATCGCTTATCTTTCTTCCTCCTAATGCGTTCTCTTACATTTCCACGTCTCATGCTAAGTTTGACGAGTAATATATTTTCTATGATAAATTTAAAATCCTCTACCTTAAAGAGTTAAAACTTTGTATAGATATGGATTGCATTATTTTTATTATTTGTACAAAATTTTAAATTTATAAGTAAAAAGCGTTTAAAATTTATCTTACAGAATATACTGACAATTACTGCCATCTCACAATGTCAGTTGAAACCTAGTTATTCTGAAACAACGATTTGTTGTTTTGAAGTTGGTATACTTGCGTATACTTGAATTTTGAGGTTATATCTTTCAGTTGCATATGTAACTGTCAAAAGATATAACCTTAAAATTCAAATTCCAAAATAAGTTTTGACTTTCTTCTTCCGGATAATTGGCCAATAACTTCTGTTATTCTGTTGTGTGTTGTCCTCGGAAATTGGGTACAGTCTTGACGTACGTATTTAAGCCCAATGGTTTTTTTTTTCGACTGTGCTATCTTATGTAAGGTAAAATTTAAAATAAATTAATAAAAGTCAAACAAAACCGTTATTTTATACACTGTTGAAATTAGCAGCACAGGTATACCACTACAAAAATGGTCTTCAAATGACCTTGAAGAGGAAAAGGGAGTAACCTCAGGCGAAGTTTATATCTTAAGTTAAATGGGGGCTCACCTATGACACGTACTGTATTAATAAACTGCGCTTTGACCCAGTAATTAAGAAATTCGCAAATTAATTAAATTATAACTGAAATTAAATTTTCAGGAAACAAGATTCTCTTTAAATTAGCTTTAACTTAATTTTCGACTTTGGCATTAAGATATTTAATTAATTAATTACATTTACTCAAACTAATAATGCTTTTAATATAACTACAAATTTATACCAAAAGAATGGAGAATTTAAAATAAAATAACCTTCTAGTTTTTCATTGTTTTTTAGATGAAAGTAATAAAAAGAATTTAGTTTGTTATAAGAGCAAAAATGACAAATAAATAAATTCTTTTGTCTTAGAGACCCCTTTCTCAGTGTGGATTGAAATACAATGATTCGGCAGTTTCGTGATTTTTAGGTAGATATTTTTTTTTTAAAGATTTACATCCCATCCTATACTTTGTACAATAAAATGCGTGTATTAAAATTTAAATTTTTAGAAATTCTGCCTAAGAAATAACATTTTCTTAACATTTTACTCCGAATCAAACTATAGTGGGTTTTAAAAAAGTTTTTATCAATGTTAATACCCAGGAACTTGATTTTTGTGACTTTTTCAATTTGTACATTAATTTAATGCCTAAATCGAAAAAAATGTTCGGTATCATTATTTCACGCTTGCTAGATTCTTAGTAAAAAAAATCTCCCCGTGTAAATTTAAGTAGAAATTAAACGGTAAAAGTTTTGGGTTATCCTTTTCGTTTAATACTGTTGTAGATTAGATCGAGAAAACTTCGCTAAAGGTTGAAAACAACACACGTTTTTTCTTTTTTTTTAAGCTAATTAGTAATTTATTTGCACTTATATTCTTATAGTTTTTCCGTGAGCTGAATTCTGATAAAAATTCAAGATTGCTTTCTTGTTCTTAATTGATCAGATTTAAATTCCTACAGCGTTTTTCTCATTCAAATCTAGAAAATAATTCACCGAAAAAAAAACAGATTCTTTAAAACAAATTATATGGAATTCAATTAAACCAATGCCTTAAATATATGCCAAATGAATGTAACCATTATAACCATTTGGAAATGTGAAAAAAAGAAAGAAAATGATAAACCCTCTACATTGTAGTAGACTCTAAAATGTAGAGTCTATAAAGAACTTTTTAAAGGGTTTTTTATTTTCAATCAATTGTTTTTTAGTATATTAAGGGCCACTTGCACCAGCTCTTAAACTGGGATTATCTCGACTAAACTGAGTTTAAGTTAAAAATGCTGTGTTCTGATTGGTTGACTATCAATTTAAACCAAGTTTAAAGTTAAAACATCGTTGGTGCAAGTGGCCCTAAAGTACTAGTTTCATAACATACGTTTTTAGCGCACGAGTACAAGCTTAGAAAACGAGCCGCTTGCGGCGAGTTTTCTAAAGTACTAGTGCTCTAAAAACGTGTTATGAAACGAGTGCTTTATTCAATTTTTTCTATTTTGCTCTAAAATTTAAAAAACTTACATTTAAATTGATGACTGATTTAGGGATTTTTGTTTTGGGTTGGCATTACAGTTTACACTATGTTTAAAATTCTAAGAACAAATGATATTTTGATATATTTTACAGTCATCTCTTCTTTTTTCACTGCAATTAACCAGTCCACAATTTAAACACGGTAAAAAATAACCCAAACACAAAATTTTATAAAAAATTAAACTTTAAATCGACATTGCACGCAAAAATGCGTGTGATTATGAGCTTATAAGAGTCGCAAAATAGAAAAAAGTCATTAATAAAATTCTCATAATAGAAAAAATTATGAGGACACAGGACACAGCCCAGTAACAAAAAAAAATATGTATTAAAATAGACAAGGCGATATTGTTTTATTTGCATTATCTTACCTGTACATTTTACGTTGTTTTCACTCGTTATGATTTCGTCTGCCTTATCTTTACATAAAACTGTAACATTTTTCCCCAAGGTTTCTATCAATTTTCTGGCTGAACTTAGTCTTTCGTTATCGACAACATTTTCGTTTCCTGAAATAAAAGTGCAGGTATTTCGGCTAAAAAAGGACCTTGGATACCGTATGAATATACCAGTATTCTGCCCTGTTAAAAAGGGCAGTAAGTGACATTTGTCGCATAGCGGCGTTTTCACGGCAACCCTGATGTAATATTTTGAAAACGCTGCTATTGACCAATGTCACTTACTACCCTATACTTGATCAGGGCAGTATTGTTAACATGCTAAAAACATGTAAATTATTCTAAACTATCGAAATGGATTGATTGATTTTATTGAAGTTATAGTATATTTTTAGGCATATTTTGTCATTTTTTAAAACATAATACAATTAAATAATTATTAAGATTTACATTTTAGATAATTTATACATCTTTTTAAATTTTATTTATACAAAGGGCAACTTATGTAAACTATGTATTTAGTAAAAGATCTTTCCAATTTTTCACCTCCGCACGTAAAATAGATTTTTTATTATCAGATTCACTTTTAACATGGCAAAAAGCGTTAAAATTAAATTTTATTTGTTTTTTAAATCGTTAAAATCTGAAACACAGAAACAAATGCTGCGCAGGCAATTTTTTTGATTTTTTTCAAGCTCAAACGCTGTTAATTTGAAAAAGTAGAAGACAGCGAGACATTTGTTTTATTTATATCAATTTTTGTTATGTTTTAAATATTAATCTTTTGTATTTTTAATAATAGTATATTGTTTTACTAAGAGGAAAAGTGAAGCTTTTTTTTACTAGTCTGTAGAATTTACGCGACGACGCGAAGCGGAGTCCGGAAACTACAGACGAGTAAAAAAGCACTTTTCCTCTGAGTGAAACATACTATTTTTTCTTCAAGCATCCTATATATTTTTTTTAAATATTAATTTTTGAATTTAATTTATTCAGTAATAAAGTATGTTTTTTTTATTAAAATATGCCAATAAAACCCTTTCGAAATAAACTTAAACCTTTCTTAGCTCATTTTAAATTTTTTTCGTAAGCTAAATCGTACACTTTTCGCGCTTTCGATGGTAACTTGTCTAACGTAGCATTTGCAATTTCGGAGAGATTTGTAGGTATATAAACCATATATTCTTCTTCAATCATTTTTAATCAATTTCACACAAGGTTTTTGCACAGAATCTCGAGTATGGCTGTCATCAAAGTCAAAGAGTGCTGCCGCCAGTGGTGGTTTTGCTAACTAACTTTTTTTACGGCGTACAACAATGAACTCATTTTTTTACTGTAAAAAAATAGATTACTTCTAACTAGTGTGTTCAGTTATAAAATATGAACATTTTAGTACGCTTGAAGAAATAGTATATTATTTACCAAGTGAGAGAAATTTAACATTTTTGACCTGCGTCAAATTGCGGGATGAGCGCGTTAGCGCGAAGCCCGCAAGACGCGGTCTAAAATGTTAAATCTTCACTCACGTGGAAAATATAGTATTTTTTTCACTACCAGTACAATTAATTAGCTATTTATTTATTTGGACTTTTATTTATTTTACTAAAATTTAATGAAAAAGCTTATAAATTTAAAATATCACGCTGGCCGTTCGCGGCCATTAAAAAACAAATGAATAACTTGACATTTCTGGCAGAATTTTTCTGGTGATCTGCTGAAATTATTAAGTTAAAGTGTTTCCGTGTTAAGTGTAATAAAATATATAAAAATGGAAAGTGAAATGCAAAGTGATGATTCTGGTACTCCCCCAGAAATAAGGGGACAGGCGAAAACTGTGAGGGAGAATCTATTGTCTCAAAAATCAATACCTCTAGTAATCTATGATGGTAATATATATATAGATTATACAACCCATAGATGGGTTGTATAATCTATGGTTGAATATGATGGACCAATGATTTTCACTTTTCAAAGTGTTTTTTTGTAAAACATGTTTTATAGGTACTAATTTAGTTAATATTTTTTGATTTATCATGCAATAAATAAATTTGGTGCCTAAAGACACTTGTAAATAGCAATGTGATTTAATAATTAAGTGAAACGTCAGATGCCAAAACAGCTAAATAAAAATTCATTATTAACCATGGTGCAATTTCATTATTTTTAGAACCTCTGACGTCATAGGTAGAGAAATAATATTTCTACCAATGAAAAGAACAGTAATAAAGATGTGCTTTTAGGCTGGTGGTGAAAAGAATATGTTTTATGCTGTACAAATTGAATACTTAAAATAATCCATGCTAAAAATCTAACTTCAGTACAGATTTATTATACAAAAAGTGCTTGATACGATCAAATACACTTTTTTTTTTGAATCTAAACAGTAGCGGACAAAAAAAATCTTTTCTGGAGTTAGTACAAAAAATTATTGTTATGAATTATTCATACTGATGAATAAATTTAAATTGATTAATTTAATCCTGTCAGGAAAAATAGAACTTTGAAAAGCCTTCTAAATGGAATTACACTTGGTTGACATTCTTTGGATTACTGAATAAAGATTTTTATTACACTCATAAAAAATATGTTAATCCAACAAAATTTATTTATTTAAACAAATTTTGTTAGATTAAAAAAGTTATATTGAATAAGTTAAAACTTTGTCTCAAAGGAAAATATAGAAAATAAATAAATAAGATAGTTTGCTTCCTTAACATGAAATAAGGTACGTTTTCTTGGTCAAACTTTTTATTTTAGATCGGTTGTAATAAAAGTATCGACCATTTTCTCGTTGACAGTTGGTTATTCCGTCAAAACTTTGCATTCGACCGTAGGAGTCGGAATCGTTAGAATAAAAGGAGTGGGGGTATGTCAAATATAAAAAAATTGAAACGGTTGAAAACAAACCGTGAATAAAGAAGAAGAAATAGCGCATATATAATCTCTGGTAAGTTTCAAAGGTTGTTTTATGATAAATTTTACACTAAGGATATCTAAATAAAACAAGGTGTTTTACTGGACAAAAATCTTTCATGGTGTAGCCATATTGAATTATTATGCAAAAAATTGAATAAACAAGTTTATGTTCTTAATAATCTTAAAAATAACCTTACTATGGAAGGTTTATTGACTGTTTACTATGCTAACGTTCAATCTTTGCTGTCATATAATATTGTTGTGTGGGGACAGTCAGTAAACATTGAAGACGTATTAATTTTACAAAAAAGATTAGTAAGGATAATATTCAATTTAGGCCCTAGAGACTCGTGTCGTGAGGTTTTTAAACAAAATCGTATTTTAACTGTGGTGTCCATATATTTGTATAAGTTATTAGTTTTTGTAAAAAAAAACCTTAATAAGTTTGTAACACATCAAAACATTCACGATTATTCCACAAGAAACAAAGAACTTCTGGTTTTAAATAAATGTAATTTGACAATTTACAAGAAATCTCCTTATTATTCTGGCCGTTATTATTTTAACCTACTACCAACCTCTTTAAAAGGCACCACCTTAAATATGTTTAAAAAAAAGCTGAAAATATTACTTTTAGAGAGAACACTTTACTCCTTGGAGGAATTTTCAGAGTTCGCAGCTATTTTGTTTTAGTATTTTAATTTATATATTTGTTTATATTTTGTATTTGTTTTTTAAAAAAGGACATAACCTTTATAATTAATTTAATTGTGTATACATTCATGTTGTTATTTTGACATATCCAATCTATTTTATTATAGCAAAATGGACTAATAAAGATTATTATTATTATTATTATTATTATTATTATTATTATTTAAATTGTCCCACTATTCTTAATTTACAATTTAAACAAGGATCACTAAAACCTCCATTAATACTTATTTAAAAGTTAACCTTTTTTCTAAATGTTATATTGTTATTGTTACCGTGCTATAAGAATGTATCAATAAATAAATAAATAAATAAATAAATGATGTGAAATTGGATAGTATGGTCCAGTTCGTTGTTTTCTATTAAAAGGTTTTTTATTTTTAGATTTTCATTTTGAAAAAACATTAAAACTAGCAATTTTGAGTTTAGATTAATATTTTTAAAAATGGCGTTTCTGAAATTGTTCTTTACCGTTTTTTCGCTTCTTACATCCGGATGAAACTTTTTAAACCGCAGAATCATTTCGAATCGATGCAACAAAACGCTTACAACATAAGTATTCATTTGTTATTAACTTTAATTTTAATTTATTTTTCATTAAAATATGAAACGTTAAAACGAAAACATGTATAATATTATATTATATTATAATTACTGGTAGTATAAGAAGATATGTTGTTGACTTGGGTTAAATGATTTTTATTTGAATTAAGAAATTATTTTTATCCGTGCATTCATTATTAAAGAATCAGTGGTTTATTGATTTCAGTTTAGGAGATGAGATGAAGATTGGCATATCGGGTGTCCCAATTCTATTTACTCAACGATTTTCTCGAAAACTTAAAGAGATAATCAAATTATGCGAAAACCATTTTAAATAAGACAACTTTCTTTTTTCCATTTAAAAAAATGCAGCATATTTAGTGCCGCAGGATTTTTTCAAAACCCTGATAATTTGGAAAGCAGCTACACATAACCTCAAATTGACAAAATAATTGTAAGATAATTTTTACGTTTTTTTTGATGTTTAAGTGTTACGACGTAGGAAAAATAGTATACGCACCTCGACGCAAACCATTTCAGTGCACATCGAGTGCTTTTTTTACGAGGAGCAGCCGAGTCTCTCTCACGCTCGAGCACTAAAAACTAGGTTCGCGTAGTCGGTGCGTAATATACTTGTTTGCCTGCACAACAGAGTCCAATTATAATGTGCTAATAACCCGCTGCTATTTGATCAGGGGATATTTTGTCAGTAGGTTATTATCCACAGCCAATAATTTATTATTGCAACATGATTTGTAGTATTTAATTGGCCATTAATGGCCAATTACACTGCTCTACAAAAATAGACTAAGATTAAAATCAAAACTCTGCTTGTTTAGTAAATTTGTATGAACATTTTAATACACCTTTACACATAATAAAATTGTTACATTTCCCATCCAGTTAAAAAGAAAAAGTATTTAAATTCCAAGTTTATAAAACTGCCACGCTCGCAGTGTAGACTAGGTATACAGAGCGGTCCAAAAGTCACCCCCCCCTCTTAACTTTTGAACCAGTTGAGATATCGACTTCAAATTTGGAAATTTTAAATAAGACAACTTAAACTATCTTTTAGCATTTAATACTTTCAGATCTTAAAATGTGGGCAGGGTGGCATGGGGGCACATTTTTTTAAATGGAAAGGGGGTCGTGTAATACATCATTTTAAAGCTTATAAAATTCTCCATTTAACTACATATTTTTAAATTAAAAAAAAAAATTGGGTTTAAAATGGGGTTGAAAATGGGTACTAATGTCAAAATTCCTCTAAAAAACTAATAATTTTTTAAAAATGCCTAATTTTCTCATAAAAAAATGTTAATTATACTTTTAAACTAATTTTAGTTGACATAAATAAAAATTAATAAAAAAAACTTAAAAAATCGAATGTTTTAGCACAAAAAATTGAAAAATCAAAACCTTAAAAAACATTTTTAGAAAATTTAAAAATGTTAGTTTGAATAGAGAATTTTATAAGCTTTAAAATGATGTATCACACGACCCCCCTTTCCATTTAAAAATATGTCGCCCCATGCCCCCGTGCCCACATTTTAAGAGATGAAAATATCAAATATATGCTAAAAGATAGTTTAAGTTGTCTTATTTAAGAGTTCTAAATTTGAAGTCGATATCTCTACTCGTTCAAAAGTTAAAAGGGGAGGGGACTTTTGAACCGCACTGTATATTTAAACATCTAACCATGGCACTGGTTTTATTTTTATTATCCATAAAAATTGACTGAAGATATTATTAACTTTTCAGCGACTGTAAAAGTGACAAAGTAATGAATAAAGCTTTATTTACTGATGGAATAAAGTTGAAAATCGAAAATGGCGATTCCCTTTTCAATAATATTAGATTACAGGTCATTTTTCCGGGAGACCTGTACACTATTTTATTCGCAACTATTTTTATTTAAAAATAAAGTGCTAATTTTTTTGAAACCTAGACGTTTGAATTCAAATGAAGAAAATAATACTATAATACTTAGTTTTTTAGTTCTTTTCATATTTACCACAATTTTTTTCCTGCATTTCACAAGAAAAGCATTAATCGGTGGCTCCATCTAACGGAAATTAATGATTTAAATTGCATACCAGTAATAATTAGTTTACTGGTCTCTATTTTTCATTACAGGTCAGGCAGAGGCGTGGAAAACAGTGGGAAAAAGGCCTTTTTCAATTTTGTTTATAAATAGTTCCGACTCTTAAAAAAGACATCAATAAATCAATATCAATCAACAAAATGGCATTAAAAATTTTACCGTTTTTTTCAATATACTTAAAGCTAAAACAATTAGCTTCAACCTTTGACTTAAAGCTAAAACAATTAGCTTCAACCTTTGACTTACCACATGCACCCTCGTACCCGTAAAGAAAAGTTAGTAGCTTTTGTTTTTGAGTAAAAAGTCTAAATTTAAAACATGAAAACTGGAAATACGTAAAATCGGAATGTCAAAATTGTATCTGACACTTTTAAATAAAAGATATTATAGGACAGTCCCTATAATACTATAACTGTTACACAATTTTTCCACATGTGAGCTTACGTAACCGTAAAGTTTTTGGTACAAGACTCATGTGACACCTGGAAAATCCCTTGATCCGAATACTTCCAGGCCAAAAAATGTAGCCGTTTATTCCTGTCATCCTGTGTAACACGCGTGTGTGCACGTACATGTAAAATATATTTTATTTGAACCTCCACTAGTAAAGGTACCAAGTTGTAACTAACAGTAACAGCTAGTTTTTGATCTCTATACTCGTGAAAATTACGACGGCCCTTAAAAATAAATGTTTAACTTTGTTAATGGTATATGAACCAAAAGAGTTTTTTCTCCTCCCTAGAGATGAATTTTGTTTTACTTTCGGTACGTGTATATAAAATTAAGTTCTTTCTTTAAAAAAATAGTAGGTACCTACCGAACGAATATAATTTCATGTATGACCGAGGTAATTTTTCAACGAAAATAAACAATATAATTTGCTAATAAATAAAAATAATATCATGGCGGGTGTGGTTTTCCGCAAAATATTTGTTGAAGTAACAATAGCAAAAACAAATGGTAATCGAGATATTATGTTTTTAATTAAATTGTGCTTCGAATTATCCTAAACAAATACCGTATTATAGTCAGGGCAGGACCGAGCCAACCGGGTCTCCTTTATTGATAGGCCCCCATTTTCCGAAACATTATATACCCATATACCCAGTGGGACATATCGCACCATAAGTACAAGACCACCATAACTCAAAATTTATCGATTTTGAGATTTTTGCTCTATTATATGGTTCTAATCTAGAACAATATTATATTAATAGAACAAAAATCTCAAAATCGATACGTTTTGAGTTATGGTGGTCTTGAACTCATAGTGTGTTTTTTAACCTGAAACTTTCAAATATCTCGAATAATATGCATTTTAGACAAAAAAATGTAGAACAAAAGTTGTTTATTTTAATGTGGGAGACAAAATGGCCTATTTATTTTTACGGATATTTACGTTTGTCTACAACTCTCTCTCTCTATTTATTTGGTGTTTTTCTTCCGAATAATTAACCAGGGTCACTATCACTGATAAATTACTACTGTAGTAATTTCCACGCTAATATAAAAAGTTATCATTAAAAACACACAAAAAAATTATCTTCAAACGTCCATTATTATTCACTTAAAATTCAACAGTTCGCACGATTAATAACCATATATATGGTTCACTTTTACTTGTACATAAAACATTAACATAAAAATACTCGAGGCACATCATAAAAGATGACAAAACAAAAATACACGAGGCACATCATAAAAGATGGATTAGCACGATGCTGACGGTTCATCGCCCAGTACTTGTGTCTACAACTCAAAAACGTTGATACAAAAACCAGCTCCCCGGGAAAGCTTCCCCTCCCCCTGATTCCGGCTCTGATTAGGGTAAACGTGATAAATTTAATTTAAATTTAATCAATGTATGTGGCAAAATGTAAATTGAAAAAAAAATAGTAGGTATGGGGGTGGCCGGTCATTTGTTCTCGAAATATAACTTCACGACCAAAGTATTGCGACCGAAACATCGAAACTTTTAATGGAGATTTCTCCCGTTAGATTAGACAAGGACAAAAGTTCTACCCAAAATGGATAGAAGACATACATACACTCCCACTTCCACCCAATCAAACAAATTCTGTATTTGTTCTTTGTTGAACAAATACAATATTTACTTGGCCGGGAGAAAAGTGTAACTATATTATTATAGAAATTACTGGCGCCATCTAAATTTTAGTAGAATTATCTTATTCTACAGATTCACATTAGCTATGTTCGTTCGTGCCGCTCACTGCTACACTTTCCGGCCAACCAAATAATTACTGTATTTGTTGTATGAAAAACAAATACAGTATTTATTTGGTTGGCTGGAAAGTGTAGCACAAATGAGATATAGATAGGGTAGACGTCTTTTGTTTCATAATTCTAGTTGTAGAGAGCTCCATTGTGCAAGAACAAAATTCGTATTGACATTAATTCGCATACCAAAACTTCGCAAATAATTAGGCTTATTCGATTTTCAAGTTATGAACTGTCCAGAATTGATTCTGACCAATATAGGTTTGATCCTTGTTACCACGTGACTTAAAATAGCCAGTAATCAACATTTCCTAACTAAATTTAGTGAAACTCGAACAAACCTATTATATCGCAGAAATAATTAGTTCGCAGACAGTAACTTCGCAAAATGCTCATTATCGAAGGTCAATTAGAATAAATTGTATCTTTGTTTTGTATGCTACTTTAAAAAAATTGTTATAAATTCAATAAAATTTGATTTAGTTGTTTATTTGCTTTCAACAATGTCGTCATTGCCGTTGTGTGTAAAGATTTTGTACTTGTTTTTTGTTTAATAAGCTGTTTTATGCATTCTTTAATAATTTTGCATATAATGCATATTTTTTGTTGAACTGTGATAAAATCCAAATATAATATTTTAGGGAATTTTCTTTTTGGGTTGGTATTGAAGACCTATGTTGCCTAACGTATTGGACTGCTGTCCATTATGTTAAAAGTGCTTAAGACACACATTTGTTTGGTAGGTTGTTTTTTTTTCTACTTTTATAGTAGAAGGTAATCATGCATCCCTGTACTTGTACCTTTATCGCAACACATTACCTATGATTCCATATATTTATTAGTGTAGGGTATTAAATTTATTCTACCAACAACAAGAAACAAATGAGCATCCACTCAGATAGCTTCTGGCGTTTATTTGAAATAGTTATTTATGGTACTAGTGGGTAAAGTAAGATATTGCCCTGAGAAAATTGCGAGGCGTCAGCCAAGCAGGTTAATTTTCGAGAGGGCAATATCGGTTTACCCATGAGTGCCATACAAGGTTTTGTCCAATAAATAGCTTAGGAATTCATATTTTTATTAAAAAATTTAATGACATTTACAAGAAAATAATTTGACAAGTGACAGTTGAGTGGGTAAAATAAATAATTATCCACTCAATAAAGTAAAAGCCACGCGAGGGTTATTATTGAGTTTATCTATTTAAAATAAAGCTGAAAATTGTCTTTTTATCTGTATGAACTGGATAAATGATCATTTTCTGCGTATGATTATAAGAATTTGCATGGATAAAAAGAAAATTCAAGACCTAATTTTTAAAACCCGTAGAAGCATTAATAATCCCTTGTACGTTTTTTTTTTGTAAAGCTTGAAATGGATTTGTTTTATAATCCCTTTATTAAAAATAAGAGCAAACAATTTAATTAAAAGTTTTAGGTTGTTAGCAATTTTTATCATATTGAAATATATTTGATACGAGTACAATAAACAACTGTAAATGGAATTAAAAGTATAATCAACTACAATTTTAATTAATTTTTGTGTCGTTTAGAAATTACACAGGCCCACAAAAAAATAAAAGTTGTCTGCGACATGGATAGTTCCATAGGAATATGATGGACCTATTCATGGCGCAGGCAACTTATATTTTTTTTGTGGGCCTGTTAGTTTTTGGCTTGAACTGAAAAATGTTATTTAATGCAGGCGGCGGCTTTTGATCCGGCACTCCTCGTATGTCTTAAAGTAAAGTAATTAAGCTATTTCTAAATCGTCAGGTTCTAGAAAATATAGGTGACCCAACAACATTTCAAATAGAAAAATTTGGAGGTCTCACTCCTTAAATTTGTTCATTGGGGTAAGTGCATCCCTGATTTTTTTTCAGTTTTTTTGAAAAAAATTTAGAGGTCGCTCACAGCCATTTTTTAAAAAGATATGTTTCTTAAGCTTTTTTATTTTTTTTAAGGCCGAAGGATTTTTTATTTAAATCTTTTTAATTCGACACGGTATAAAGGGATAACCTCAAAAAAAATCAGAAAGTTTTCTTTCAAATTGGCGGAGCTGTGCCCTTTTAAGTTTGAAAAAGCACTATATTGCTTTATTCTAGGCGTAATGACAGGCACAAAAAACTTTTTTTCATTGTCTTAAAATATTGTGCATGTAGCCCAATATGTCCCAACATAAAAACCACTATTTTTTTTAACTGGATATACGGGGTATCCAGAAAAAAATTATATATAAATTTTTTTGAGAGATGAATTCGGTTTTTAGGCAATTCAGTTTTAATTTTCAAGGTTTGTTGTCTTTAGATAAATTCCGAAATATAAATACATAAAATCTGTTGTATTTTTTTATTGGATATACAAGATGTCTAAAAAAAATAAAATATATACATCAAATAAAAAAAATTCTACAAAATTTATGTTGGTATATATCAGAATTTGTCTAGAGACGAAAAAAAAACTTAAAAAAATGAAATTAAACTGCTAAAAACCGAATTTATCTATCTATCTATCGCGACCAAGGGATGGAAATGTGGTGTTTCAAACTTTTTAGAAGTAGTAGAAGTAGTAGAACTTTTTAGAAGTAGAAGAAGTAGTAGAAGTTAACAATAATTGATTTTCCAAAATTTACGTATGTATGTAATTAGTTTATTTCTAAATGATTGTCAATAAACATAGTTTTCTACATGAATAAGAAGGAATCAATTAATTTTTTAAAAATACTAGTCGAAAAAGTAATTTATTTTATTTCTATTTCCATCTCGCAAGTACTCTTGAAATAAATTGTGTTTAATAAATAGTGTTAATCCTTTAAATTTGATATTTACAAAATTAAATCCTCCCTTTTCATACCGCAGATAGAGTGGAAGTCTATTAACTTTATGAAAAGAAGTTATATGTGTACTCATACCAAAGTGCCTTGGTTATTGGTAACAGTTTAGGAGAGAGAATAGTATATTCCATAACTAGTATGGAATAGACAAAATTCCGCGCGAGCGGTAAGTTTGTCACACGAGCCGGCAGGTAAGTATGACGGTCCCGTGAGCGCGGAATAAATATTCCATACGTTTTATAGACTTTTTCGTAGACTGCAAATATGTAACACTGGCCAGTACTGGATGGCTTTAAATTGCGGAAAAGGTTAAAGACAATGTTTATTGTCACTACAAATTATAATGCAAAAATTAAAGGTTATGTCAGTATGTCGTGACAGAACACAAAACTTAATATCAATTTAAACATCCGTGCTGTACCACTTAATGCATAAAAATAAAACAGATTATTTTTTTATCTGATTATCTACCAACTTTAAGCTCTGTGAAAATATAAACATTCGTTTATTTATAAGTTGGTTTTGCTATTTTTGTTTTGCTAGATTTGCAAACAATTCTCCAACGTGCTACGGGGCAAAAACATGTGCCACTTCCGGGCCAAAGTACACCTATATGTTTCTGATTAATTCAGAACTCGGAATAAATACGAGGAAATAGTTAATCATACTTTTAAAGTAAATTGAAGCAGTTTTCGAGATAACATATAGGTTGTCATTTATAGGGACCCGGAAAATTAAGCTTTCTGTAACTAAGCAATTTATAGCAATCCCAAAGTTTTTAGACTTCCACGTGACTTTTTAGATTTATTACGCTTTAATTTTATTCAGAAGCAAAAAAAGGCAACAAAAACTTCATAAAAACACTTGTTTGGACTATTATATTATTAAATTATTTGAAAAGTTAAGTTTTTCCACTAGTAACTAAAAAATTTTTTGCTCACTCTTATGCGTAGAAGAGCACGATTTTAAATATAAAAAGTTAAGTTTTGTCCACCAGTGACTAAAAAATCCTTTGCTCACTCTCTTGCGTATTAAGAATACCTAATAATACTCTAATGTTTTTTTGTTAAATCATGAATTTTTAATTAAAATTAAAGGGTGTTGGATAAAAATTAAGTATTAAGTGATTTTATCCACTTAATACACTATGGTCTGTTTCATCAAGCAAGATATTAAAGTAAAAACCGCACAGTAAATATTTTTACAGCATGTTTGAATAGTATATGTTTGTGTATAGAATATAGTTATATTTTATAAAATAAACTACGCAGTATATTCGCACACCCAATATTCAAATCTGTTTTGAAAATATTCACTGTGCGATTTTTAATTTACTATCTGGCGTGATGAAACAGGCCATATATGGATGCATAGTTAAGAAAATAAGTATTTTTTTTTTAATTTTGTAGTTTTTTTTCTCTAGCAAATAAAAAAATAGTCGAAACATCGAATCTAACAAATAAAAATGCTTAACTTTATATATTTTCTTCGATATCACACATTGACTGATTTACTTAGCTCCAGACCGGAAACTGGCAAAGCCTTTTACGGATCCTTCAGCCGTTTCTATAGTGATATATCCTTATTTGATAAAAAAGATACTGTTAAGCCAAAAAAGAAGAATTTATTCGATATGTTATTACATGTTAGATAAATAAAGTCCAAACCTGCTACGGGTTATGCAGGTTATGCATAAGGGGTAATAGTGATATTTTGTCTGTATGTAAATTTTTGGTTTTGTTTTTTTTATAAGATAAATTATTCTTAAATAACACTATAGTCCGTCCAATTATGCAAGATAGTAGTTTAAAATACCCGCGATTTTTAAGCTACATCATTGGTTAAGAACTCGTACCTTTTAACATATAAAATATTGTGACATTTTTTGTCTATGACGGTCGTTAAAGCTAATAAATGAAGAGAAAGTTACATACAAAAATGGTTATACTTAATGTTATTTTGTATGGTATTGAAAAATATACTTTTTAGTTTATTCTTCATACACTCACACTAAATTAGCATATTCTACATAAATTATATTATCAAATTTTTAGGTTACAATTACAACTTAAGGCCTATCCAGAGGCTCGCAGAACAACCATTACAAGATACATGACGACACATCAAGCCAATCCTGTCATCGCATTCTTATGTACTATGCTTGTTATGCGAGTCTTTGGATAGGCCCTTTCCAGGAAAACAGTACCGACATCTGTTAAATTTTTGATACACTGCGATTTATGCGCTCTGTGGTGTAAAAGGGGCCGCGTCCCTTACTATCTTGCATAACTGGACGGAGTATAGTACTTGTTTTCCATAAGTCTTTAGATTTATGTGTCAATCTGTCAAAACAAAGGGAACCACACGGTCCTTATGGCAAATGGCTTTCGGTCAAATTGGATGAAGTTTTTTACGGACTTCTCCTTTATCATGTTTTCTCAATGTTTTCTAGTTATTAATAAAGTTTAATTTAAACTTGATAGGTTTATTGCAGAATATTAATAAAAAAAGCGATTTTGGCCTAGCGTGGCGCCATTTGGTTAAAATAAAATCAATACTATGACAAATTATGCGTTTATTTTTAAAAAGATTTTAAATGATTTCGTTGAACGTGATAAATCATAGATATATCACATTTTGTTTCATATTCATATTTTAGAGCCGTTAAAACCGTATATTTCAAAATATTCTGTTCGGGTATTTCGTAAAATAGGTCAATTTGTATTTGCAGCAAACATATTATACATAAGCCTCTTTAACACGTTCGCTGCCAATGATGCTTATAAGCGTCAAGGCATGCTTAGGCCAAATGCCAATAACAAGCGTTCTGTACCCACTCTGTTAAGGGAGCCAGTATTGTCGGGTTTGCACTTGAGTAAACCTAGCTAAGTTGTTTGAAAGGTACGTTAAACGCAAAAATGCACGCGGTTCTGATCCTTTTTCTTTTACTCAAAAAAAGAGTTTTTGTGACCACGAAAATAATTTAAAAAAGTGTTGGCTCCGGAGAAAAACTACCATTTGCATTGCGACGAACGTGTTAAAGAGTTCAGCCGTACAGGGTGTTAAGAAACAAAGTTCAAAATTCTTACGCGGTGATAATACACAGTACAAGTCGAAATGCCAAAATCCCGACTACGAAAAAATGCGCCTACCCGATAAAGAAAACAAAGAAACCAAAACGTTGTCTAATCCAAACCCATTTTCTAATTTAATGGTAAACTTTATAATAAAACAATTATAGATTTCTTAATGGAAAATTTTCGGTTAAATTCCTAATGATAAAGATCAATATTGTCAAAAACTCTAAAAACTAAATTTTATAATATAAAAAGTCCAAACCTTGGCGAATCAAATGTTATTTTTAAAGGACATGGCACAATTTATAGGGAATTTTGGCCCTCGGTGAAATTAGCTAAATTTTTTATATGTTTTAGTTTATACTTTTTTAAAAGGAATTAGGAACGTTTCAAGCACTTTGTATGTACAGTTTTTTTTCTATAAGGAAAATAAAAAAATATTTTTGCCCTACACTCCTCATAAAAATATTTTTCTAGTAGGCATTGTTTCGTTTGACAACTTGTCAGTGAAGCATATTCTGACGTATTTTTGAAGTTTTTTAGACTAAATTGTCAGTTTTATTGGGAAAAAGTAATGAAATACATATTGAAATTGGACAGAATAATTAAATAAGATGAAGAAAAGTGCAACAGAAATACTTCTTAAGGACTAAATTAGTGAAATACGTGAAATAAGTTATTTGCTAACCTGGTAAAAAGTACTAAAACGTATATAAAATTGAACTAAAGAATGAAATAAGAAGAAAAGTAGAATAGAAATACGTTTTAAGGGAATTGTTTGTAAAATAATAAGCGATTTTAATGCCGAAAGCGTATCCCTTATTTTTTGTACGGCAAAAAAAAAACAATTATTTCCAAAATTCTACATAGAAGAAATTGAATATGTGTTTTTGTAATATAATGTACTGGAACCCATGTTAAAACTCCAGAACTTAATAAAATAATAAAATAAGAAGTAAAACAGAACAGAAAAACTAAGTTGAAAGTGAAATACTGTGTTTCTGCATAGAATAAATTATCCAATATAACTATCATACCGAGGGCTTCATAACAGGGATGTATCAACCGTGTTAACATGTAGCAGATATGCCCCTTTGCTATGAAGCCCTCGATATGATTTAAAATATGAACACTAAAAAAAAGGATCCATGAATCAAGAAAATGCATCTTTCGATTATATTTTAAGCCAAATTCTCTTATTTTTGGACTAGCATTTCTTATGAACCTAATAACTGGCGCGGGTCTTTGAATGGAAATCCGCGCTCTTCATTTAAGATGTTAGCCTTAAAATAAGAGAATATGGTGTTGTACTTATCAAAAGACATGTGTCCTTGATTCAATTCTTTTTCACAGTATTACATTAGGACATTTTTATAAAAAAATAAATAAAATGTTTTCATTTCCTCTCATTCGGGGCATCTGCTGTTGACCACCTTGACGGTTGCATACAAAGCAATTTACTTGAAAAAAGGCTCTAAAAGCCATGCTAAATTAATTTTATATTACTAATAATATATAAAAAAATTGACAGACATCAGTTTGACTTATACCAATCAAGCTTTTTTCTTAATCATTAAGCTAATTAAACTTATTTTTATGAGGAGTTTGGTGCAAAAATATTTTTTTATTTTTGTTATAGAAAAAAAACTGTACATACAAAGTGCTTGAAACGTTCCTAATTCCTTTTTAAAAAGCATAAACTAAAACATAAAAAATTTAGCGAATTTGACCGAGGGCCAAAATTCCCTATAAATTGTGCCATGTCCTTTACGGACCCTATGATGCAAAATTCATAATAATTTCTTTGGTTTTCTGTTAAAATCCTGATGATAACGATCAATACGGTCAAAACATGAAAATTTATGAGGATCTATCGATAGAAATGAAGATCAAGACGTCAAAAGATTCGTCTGGTTCACGTGAGTGACATAGGCTGTATCCATGTTTCGATAATATTCATAGTTATCAGGAATTTGACAGATAATAAAAAAAACTATGGATTTTTTATGAATTCGGTATCACACGGCCCATATTAAATTCAAAAACGACGGTAAATTTGCTCACGTTTCGGCTTTTCATTATCATAATTTAAAGGAAAATCAGAGAAATCTATAGATTATTATTATGAATTCGGTGTCAATATGGTATCCGCATTAAATTTTTAATGGCTTTTTATGCACCAACGTTTCGACTTTTTTATTTTCGTTATGATCGGGCATTTGGTTGTTACGTGCATTTTTTTAAGTGGGGTTATATAGCACCTCAGCTTGCTTTATAAAATTTTTGGATCTAGGGTAATTTTTAATGGTTTTGTTACTTTGAAAACCATCGTATAATACTGTTCCAGCTCGAGAAAGTATAATAATAAAAAGAAATCAAAAAGGATAGTTTGCAGTAAATTTAGGTACCCCTATAAAGCTTTGAAGTAACTACTAACGAGATTTGTAACTATAAAGTAAGCAATTGTATTTTACTTTGTATTTAAATATTTATATTTTTACCAAGATTTTAAATTTTTATTTTTACATTACAAAAACTGCGAAAATACAAATAAATTAACAAACAAAAGTTGTAAAACCTTCTGGTATAATATTTTTTTCCCAAGAACTGTAATTTTCAACTTTTTTAATGATGTTTACAAAAATTGTTGGAAATTTCCTTCCAAAATTGGTAATATGCATTTTTATCGTAAGATGCATAGTTAGCGAGATAACCGAACTCACCCCTAAAATTCAAGATAGCGGACACCCCTTACGCAAATCACCCGGTGAAAAACTAACAAAGAGTGTCCTTTTACCTTCCACTTCTACCCTTTAAAATATCGACCCGTGTACATTTATTGCAATTTCAACATGGAATTCGTCGTTATTTGACTGGACTACATTGTCATGAAGACCCTTCTTGTCCCACATTCATCTGCATAATATATAATATATAAATATTATTTATTCGGTTGATGAAAACATACATTGTCAACAAAAAGCCTCCAAATAGGATATCGCACTTAATTATTGCGGATCTAGAGAAATATTTTCAGGAAATGTCCAAACATTGTTTAGTAAACAGACTTGTGGTTTAGAACTTCTCCTGTAAACACCTCTTATTTACTGGCGTTGTTAAGTAAATAACAATTAAACAATTTATATAAAACATTTTACTATTCTTTAAAACGACTTTTGTTTGATTAACGCAGTCGTCCCTCCGAAGTGACTGATCGATTTCGTGCTTTTTAGCACTCTTCAGAGCCACATATCGGTAGTAGGGACAACTACGAAAATCAAATCCTTTCCATATATCTCTATATGGAGTTTAAAAATCGTTATAAGGAAAAGCAAAAACAGCTAGCGACATCTACTGCTAAAAGCAGAGACTGGATAAACCTATCGACAGTCCAAAAAAGGAAGCAGTTATTGGTTTCAAGAACCTATTGCACGCTGTCGATAGGGGGCAGATTAATCAATGCCACGGTGGACATTGCCGCCAATTGAATCCTAAACGCTAGGAGGTCACCTTTTACAGTGGTATCTGAATTAATAAACTAAATTAAATTGTTTGATATTTACAAATTTAAAAGATCTATATAAAACATTTTACTATTTGATTTTCGTAGTTGTCCCTACTACCGATATGTGGCTCTGAAGAGTGCTAAAAAGCACGAAATCGATCAGTCACTTCGGAGGGACGACTGCGTTAATCAAACAAAAGTCGTTTTAAGGAATAGTAAAATGTTTTATATAGATCTTTTAAATTTGTAAATATCAAACAATTTAATTTAATTAAACAATTGTAGAGTGATCATGCAAACCGGGTTAAATCCATATACACCGAATTGGAGTAAATCGTGAAAATGTTGTCACGTTAGGTCCCTTTAAAATTTTATGGAAACGATAACATCTAGTGATGACATTTTTAAGAAGTTGGCTGGATTCTGAGTTCACCCATGGAAACAAAATCAAAAAATCATCATAAAAGAAGCATGTGGATTTAACGCGATTTGCATGACCACTCTACAATTGTCCCTAAATTGTATTTACACTGAAATATTTTATTTCCTATAGTCTAAATGGTGACTATTTTTAACCGACTTCCAAAAAAGGAGGATGTTATCAATTCGACGTGTGACTTGTTTTTTTATGTTTTTTCCCGCATAACATTGGAACGGATGAACAGAATTTGATGAAACCTTTTGCAACTTAAATAGGATAGTCATGAGGTGGTTTCGTTTTAATTTGACGCTCGGATAATGCCGGGCAAGCTGGATAATTAAGATAAATCTAATCGTTTTAACGCAATTTCACTTAATTATTTCATAATTTTCTCTCCCAGCTGTATTTTATATATGTTTTAAATTAAAATTAAGCTATTTGTCAATCGCGAGAAGCTCCAAAGAGGTTGGGAAATGGGGTATGCGAAAATAGTATATTCTATAACTAGTATGGAATAGACAATATTCCGCGCGAGCGGAAAGTTTGTCATACGAGCCGGCAGGCGAGTATGACGGTCCCGCGAGCGCGGAATGACTATTCCATACGTGATGTAGACTATACTTTTTCTTACACTGCAAATATGAAACACGGTATGGCTTTAAACTGCGGACAAGGTTAAATTTTTTTTTTGTGACTTGACATTGTAAATGCAACAAAACACATATTTTTAAATAAAGAAATTAATGTTATTTAATAATTTTATCAAATCAGTACTTAAAAAAGATTTTTATTTAATTTTAGCACATATTTATAAATTATAATGCAAAAATGGAAGGTTATGTCAGATTGATGTGACAGATATCAGGTTTAAATATTTAATAATAGATGGAGCAGTTTGGACTTTTTGAACTAAATTGATAAAAAACTGGTCAAATATTAAGAAAAACTAATAAACTTTATGTAATTTTAACGCAAAACTTTAAATTGCATTAAATTATTCAATATTTCATGGTAAAATATATATATATATTTTTGCAAATTTTGCTACAGTTTTCTTTACTTTTATAAATAAGAGATGGCACTACATGTGCTCATTCTAACACTTGATACGGAATATTCATACCGTATCTAGAGCTAGGATGGATTCATTCTGTTTGAAAAGTGTGCGTATTTGCTTACATTATAAAGCAGTCGTAGAAAAATATATTTATAACTTACCGAGTCAAAGACATTCCATTTATTACATATAGCTTAGTATATTTTCACAGTTTTACACAATTATTCAGCAGACCAAGTGGTAAAAACATATTTTAGGAGTTTTTAGTCGTCACCGTGCCTACACTGAAATCCCACTTAACACACTGTGGTAAATACCGTATACTTTTTTCACATTTGCACGGTGTGATTTCAGTGTATTCGGTGTAATCGGATTCGCTAGGGAGACAAATTCTTTTACGACATTGTGAGCTGCAAATGGAAGTGAAATTACTGCATCAACAAAATTTAATGGCGCAATGATTTTAATAATGGTAGGTTTAAATTACATGATACTTTTTGTTTAGTTTCAATGAGGATCGTAGACAAAGCCTTTTACGACATAGTGCGCTGAAATTAAAGTGAATTCATTACACCAACAAATAATGGTATAGGTTTAAATTAAAAGCGGTCTAGAATTCTAGGTTTGGACCCCAAGCTTTCCATATAAAATATATTATACTTAGAATGCAAATCTTACAAAACGTTTTTTGTTGAAAACCCGGAGAACTGATTTTGTTCTGAACATTATCCCAAATAATAATAACAATAATAATAATAATATTATTAATAATAATAATAATAATAATAATAATAAAGTTTCTCTCTGCATTAAAGATCATTCCGGCGTGCTCCAAAGGAGCAGAGTACCTAGCTGCAAATAAGCAGAAGGCCGTCATTCTGAGGTCATTGAATCTGCTCAGGACACATACTTACCTCACGGTGTGGGGAGTGATTGCTGGTTAATTGCCAGCTCGCCTTTTCGTGGTCGGAGGCACGGAAATACAGGCCTGACTGGTATATGCTTAGCATATAATAATAATATGTATTACATTTAGGAAAGTACTTTTTACTTTAATAATACAAAAAAAAATTAAAAAAATCGCATTTTTTAGCAAAAGAGAGCCAGCAGCCCGAAACTGCAGTCTGCCGATATCAATCTGTACGATGATTAGAAAATATTTAAAAAAATCAACTTCTTTAAAAAAAAAACATTTGTCCTAAGTTTAGGAATTATGCAATAAAATTTTATTCCTCACTACGTACTAACTTTATTACTTTGCAGAGTTGAACTTAATTATCACATAAAGCTACAAATTAGTTTAAGAAACGTTGATGTTTCACAGAAACTTCGATGATAGCAGAACGTTCCACAATAATTAATTTATTATTTAATTAATTTACAAAACGCTGCAGGAAACACTACCATTTTTGTGACAATGTTTAACATAATACATTTGTAACGTATTTCGCTTAGAGCTATATCGGTACCTCAGTTCTAAACTGGTGTATCTCGAAACTAGGACAATTTAACAAGCGGGTAATTTAACCGTTTATATACGCGTTTAATATATTAGGATTATTACTATTATTGGCATTATTAACTTCCTAAAATATATATACATATATGGTTTAATTATTGCTTACGTAATCAAATATCCCAACAAAAATGTGGTCCAACCTTAGAAAAATGGGTAAAACTTTGCTTACTTATGTATTTTGATGTAAAAAGGCATTTCTCAGTATTTTTACATGCAGAGAAATTTGTGTAAATATATATAGGTATACCTAGGTTTTTTATATTTCACCGAAAAAATTACATTACATTCATTTCTATAGATTTCACCATCAAAATACGTATGAAATATATCAGCCATGACGACTAAGCCATCTTAGATTTTTTTTTCCAAATTAAATCGTCTTACTTGCTTGGCCTATTGTTTATTTGACAGTTTCTTTTGAACATAATAAATTTCCTTCTTTCTTCTTTAAAACAAAGTTTCTGATGTTTCAAACAGTTTATTAAAAAAGAAAAATTATTAAACTGTAGGCCGGGCATGATTGATAGTCTTAAAATTTTATGAAGTATAGGGGAAACTGTTGTACTTTGGACCTATTTTTACCTAGAACCTACACTTAAATTTCAAATTTCCGGGTATAATTTCTCCAAATCGACAGTGGTAGTTTATTAGTCATCCGACAGATGGTTATTTTAAGTTTATTCGAAAACATTGTCGGCAAGCGTGTGTGTGTTATTGCGCTAATATTTTAAATTAAAAAGTAAGTATTTTGGCTGCGACTTTTTTGATGGTAGTTGCCTTTATATGCTTTATATCCAGTATATTTATCTTTTGTTGAAATACATGTTATTAAAGTATAAAATGTATTCGCTATGGAAAGTTTAACTCTAACCTAAAAAAATATACAGATTGTTTTTGGTATCGCTACCTATAGTTGTACCTTGGACCTAATGTGTAAAATGTACCTTAAACGAGTCTGACGTACAACAAGTTGTTCTTTGGACAGGTTCGATAGATACCCCGTGGCATCTTTAGACAACTAAACAAATATTTTAGTTGTAACTCGAGGTACAGCTACAATATTTTTTTTTTAGTTGTCTAAAGATGCCACGGAGTAAGCATGGTAAAAAGAGGACTCCCCCTGACAAAGAAACTAAGAAGCGCAGTAGAGCTAATGTTAAATAATTAAGTTGTATATATATTTTAACTAAAATATCTGTGCCCAAGGTACAACCCCTGCCGGTCCTAGGTACAAAGCTCCTGTTGTACCTCGACCCTAAATACAATTTTTTTTTCAAGTGGGTTAAAAAATATAAAAAAAGTAATTTAGGAAAATATAAAAATATAACTATCAAGCCTAAAACACAGAAAAAAATAATAGGCTATATTTTAAAAAGTTCGTTCCATTTGCCTATTTTTGCATCGCAAAATGTAAAAATAGGGTCTAGGTACAACAGGTTCCCCTACCGTTTTCACTTTACGCAGTACAGACGCACCGTATTAGAAGTAAAAAAATACAGTTGATAACAAAAAATTCTTACAAAAACAGAAATTTGTAATTCTACATGTAATTTTTAAATTATAAAAATGATATTGAATATTCCATTTATTTGTCAGATCATCGTATCATGGTATACTTGTCCAGTCAAATAACGAGAAATTCCTTTGTTATATTGCAATAAATGTACACGGGCTGATATTTTAAAGGGTAGTAGTGGATGGTAACAAAACACTCCTGTTAGTTTTTCACCAGTTGATTTGCGTAAGGGGTGTCCGCTATCTTAAAAAAAAAAAACGATTTTTTGACATCCGTCCGTCCGTCCATCGACTATAACTCTACAGGCCATACCGTTTGACAGTTCAAAACCAAACTTTAAACTTGAGGTTTTTAGAAGATTTCTCAGAGTTTTTCTCTACTCCCAGTTAAGGGTAGTTTACTGATAAACAAAAAAGGAAATAATATTTTGAAGGTTAATGGAAAATTACAAACATAATCAACAAGCCATTACTGGTTTTCCGCCGGAAAATCACATAAGGACGTAAAATATTCTTTTTTGCAATTTTGGCGAAGGCGAAGTTACACAAAGTGTTTTTATCGAGGTATAAATACGCCAATGTAAAATGATATAAATCACCAAAGTTTCGTTTTTATCGAATTAAGATTAATCTTAGTTTTGGGGGTGGACTTATATAAAACTCGCCCAGGATTTATGGGGTGCTGAATAACTTGCAAACTCATAAAATGAATCCTTAACTTATTAACTTAAATTACTATTTTCTAAAAATAATCTATTAAATTACCTACTTACCTATAAGCCTTTTGAACTCCATAGCATTTGGTGTTAAAACCACTGGGGCAGAATAATTTTTAATAATACCCATTTTATTCGAAATTAGAAATAAACCATCAGCATCTATTACTAATGGTTTTTTCTTGGACTTACAGACTTCTATCACTTTTTCTATGGTAGCCAAAATCGATGAATCTCGACCCAAACCTTAAAATTAAATTATGCATAATTTTTTAGGATCAAGCATGGACAAAATCCAGACATTGAAATTCGGAAAAGTATTAATTTTTATGGGTTAAAAATATAATACACTGCCGCGCAATAAATTCCAGAAGCGTAGAAGAAGTAAAAGACATGAGCTTCAAATAAAAACTCTGCTGAGGTAGTACGTTTTGAGTTGCCTGAAAAAAATGACAACTTTTAGGAAAATCCTGATATCTCCTAAACCAGAAGTAAAAATGTAAAAAAATAAAAAAGGAAATATTCATTAAAACTGCTGCAATAAGAAAGACTTAAATAATTTGATAAACAGTTGCAGTGGCGTACCATGCAAGTCCTAGACGATGGGGTAAAAAACATAGTTGTAAATTATTTGTTGCTGTTAATACGAAAAAAAATTTAATCTTTCTTAAAACAAACAAAAGTAGAGAATGTTTAAGCTTCAAAACAAAAAAAGAATTAATCAAATCCATTAATTAGTTTTCGAAATATTTGAATTTAAAAAATGTCTATTTTTTAGGTGTCCGGAATTTAATGTGCGGCAGTGTACTAATTATAAAATATGCACCAATGCACGGTAATTTTAACTAGATTTTTTTTCTTTACAGTAACTAATTTGATCAAAAGAAAATAGTTTTTTCTGTATAATTCGATTTTTTTTTTGTTTTAAGCTACGTCTACAGGCTCGCATAACCATAAACCTAACTTTTAGGACTATGCACAAGACATATGACGTCACATAAATCCGATCATCATTTTATGTATTATTATTATGGGTTAATAAGCCTGTGGATAGCACTCTAAGTGGATTTTGGTCATTACAGAAATGCATATAAAGTTCAATATTTTTTTGTGCACGCTCATGTGCGCATACATACAAAGCAACATTATACGTTATAAAGCACCAGCTTCAGTTTTATCAATATGTTGCATACAAATTGTAATTATACACTTTTAAAACTTCGCAATTTCTATTTATGTGCGTTTTTCTTTTGTATGAAATTTATAGTATACTTGTATAGGTACTCTTACAAAAACATGCTTATTAAATAATAAAAAAAAAACATTTTCAGGTTTAGACTGTGTTGATCGACGAAACGTCGGAATTTGAAAATCTATCAACACGGTCTAAACCCGAAATTGAAAGTTCTTAATATCTTATCTGGCCGTAAAAGCTTAAAATTTTATTGAATTATACTTATCGTATATAAATACAGTTTATTGTTTTAAAAATTAAAAATTAAAATAATAGACGAATTAGGAGGCAGTCATATTTTAAAGTTCACAAAAATTTTCCGAGGTGACACTACTCAAGTAAAAACCTTGCTAGACAAAAATGTATTAGATCATATATACATAGATATGGCATTATTGTTGATTTGTTTTATGTAGAACATATACAAAGCCAATTGTAAACAAACCACTATAGCGGTGAGGTTGCGAGGAGGTGAAGTATAACATATTTGTCAACAAACCACTATAGCGGTGGGTAGTGGCCAGAAGCGGGAAGGTGAAATCTACCTGGATATAGCAATGAAAACATTTCGGTTTGACGTGGACTCAAGGCGCATCTCTGTATATATGATCTAATGCCTGGACGCGCCATTAGATCATATATACATAGATATGGCATTAATGCTGATTTGTTTTATGTAGAACATATACAAAGCCAATTGTAAACAAACCACTATAGCGGTGAGGTTGCGAGTAGGTGAAGTATAACATATTTGTAAACAGAAGCGGGAAGGTGAAATCTACCTGGATATAGCAATGAAAACATTTCGGTTTGACGTGGACTCAAGGCGCATCTCTGTATATATGATCTAATGCCTTGACGCGCCATTAGATCATATATACATAGATATGGCATTAATGCTGATTTGTTTTATGTAGAACATATACAAAGCCAATTGTAAACAAACCACTATCGCGGTGAGGTTGCGAGGAGGTGAAGTATAACATATTTGTCAACAAACCACTATAGCGGTGGGTAGTGACCAGAAGCGGGAAGGTGAAATCTACCTGGATATAGCAATGAAAACATTTCGGTTTGACGTGGACTCAATGCGCATCTATGTATATATGATCTAATAAAAAATGTATTTTACTGGTTATCGACTAAAACCAAGTACAAATTTTGTACTCGGTTGTAGTCGGTTAGTGAAACAGGATTATCTGAATTTAACTCGGAACACAGTAGACCACAGTAGAATCTAGTTAAATGTTAATACTAGGATGTACCAGGTTTTACTTGCTACGTTACTTTTGGGTTTTTACTCGGGACCCAGTGAAATCGAGTAATTTTTTTTCTCATCTAAGAATGTTTATTACAAAAAATAAGAAATTAAAGTCGTCGTTAGCTAGTCACACTGGTCTGGAAACAATTTTTAGCTTTACTTTCATACAACCCAATTTTTTTTCATATTCATATTATTTAGGGCTTCAACATCTTTTGAAGACCAAATTTAAAAAAATATAACAATGCGTTTTCGAGAAAAACGATTTTCATTTGTTTTAACAAAAAAAAAATGGGATATTTAAAAATTATTTCAGATATTCAGATTTTACGTCAAAAAATGATATCCACCGTAAAAAGTATTTAATAAAAGCATTACGTATTTTCACGGCTTGTTTAGAAAATATGTCCTGTAAATGAAAAAATGTAAGATATTTAAAAGTAATGGAGATACAAATATAAGTAACTTTTACTTTTATTTTAATTTTCTGAAGATTTTTTTTACGAATTCTTATAATCTACATCTACATCTATATCTGCGTTTTTGAACAAAGTAATCAAGTCCGGTAATATACACGGTGTTTGCAGTCCTTTAGCATTAAATAAAGGGGATGATTCTACATCACAAAATATGAAAAACCAACAATGACCAATATGTCCGGAAATAAGTAATTAAGTACAAAAGTATTCTTTACCGAAACATCTAAATTTAATATTAAAAAGTAACATTTTTGGTGGCACCAAATGTTACTTCCTCTTAATTGCATTTTTTATACAGCGTTACACTATATGACATTTTTTATATATTTGTTCTCAAGGAATCTACATTTTTTACAAAAAATCAATTAAAAAAATACACATAAAAAAGTTTGTGGCAAAAATGTTATAAACCTCACACATTTTATCCGTCTAGGCACGGCTCTGGACAGAGTCAAAAAAATAAATTAACTTATACTAGTGTACATGTACATGTACATGCAAAACTTCGTCGCTCTAGAGGGTACTAGAGTTATTAATTAAAAACCTTATTTTTAGTAAAATTTGAAAGAGTCTGCAAACACCGTGTATATCTTTGCCTGCAGGCAAGGATTTTATAGCTAAATCCACTTTCAGAGCTTTTCTTCCTCCCCTTTTAACGCTTTTGGCACAAACATTGGATCTCGCGTTTAATTTAAATTTCAAGTTAAATTGCAAAAAATAAATTGAAATAATCCATGTGGCAACACAATTATAAATCTATAGAACATTCAGCAAAATAGAAAAATATCCCATTTAATCTGACCGTTATTATATATCGAGGGCTTCATAACATAGTTGCCGTGCTAAGCTAAAAGGTCCTATCTACATAGGTTTAACATATACAGATAGGACCTTTCAGCTTAGGAAGGCAGATAGGGGCGTATCTTTAACTGAGAATACTATCACTTCTGGTTTTTATGGTATTATCAATTTGAGCCATTTTGCCTCAATGATTATTTATATCGATAAAAAACATCTGGTTTTTAATTCAAGTATATCTTGTTTAGTTTAGAACATAAGCGCTTTTAAACAAATGAAAACCAATCACGCTTCACTCTTATAGGCCTTTCGTCGTTATGTTTTTAGAAATCCTGATAATTATCCTGTGGGCAGTGTTCTAATGCTTGTCATAAATGCAGTAAGTCAATATAATAGCTATTTCTGCGACTGCTTAGGGGAAGGTAGCTTATATCGTACCGGTCCGCAAATCGTACATTTTTAATTTCTCCAACTTCGAAAAGATTTCTGAGACAACTTATGATTTTCAATAAAATCTTGGAGATAAACCCTTATACACAATTTGGTCGTTGTAAATTAACCTTAAGGTATAGCTAAGGTCGGTCAAAAAAAATTGCTCAAACTGATGTATGTATCGGCAAGTTTTTCTAAGGATATTTCTCTTCAGTGAATACAGTTACCAAATTGTTTTGTGTTATTACATTAATTAATATCAGTAGAATTTGCATTCAAACAAAACATATTCATATTTTTTAGTTTTAACATTATATTTTTAATTTTTGTGCAAATTAGGGAAGTTTTAAAAATCGTACCGGTATTAATTTTTGTAAATCTTCCAGGGTTCAATTCCCGTAGGATATGATTAAAGTTTGATTTTCTTTTTTTCGATAACATTGGGTTAAAAAATCATAGAAACTTGTAATTTGAATAATTTATTCTAGTTATTGACAATTAAAAATAAATAAAAAATTACTACCCGTGAAGTCCGTTAAATTCATAGGTAATACACGTAATTAAATAAATTCTTATGAGCAAATAGAAAAGCCTTTTTATCTTGGCATTATTTTTTTTTTAATTTAAATCAACAATAAATAATTACGGTGTTTATTAAGAAGGTACGATTTAGGCAACCAGGTTCTCAAATCGTACCGTTTGCAGACCTTAACAAAACATGTAAAAAATTGTTTATAAATGTTATAAAGTTTAGTAAAAAAAAGATATGTTTAAAAATAATTATACTTTAACTTAAAATAAAGAGCAAACTCTAAAATGTAACCAATTATGAAAAATATTAAAAAATATCTTAGGTGGTACCTTACCCTATAAAAAAAACACTGTATTGTTATCTCTGCTAAGCAAGTATGATTTTTTTTAGTAAAATTTTCCTTATTATATTATTTAATTAAATCAAATTATTTACCTGGACCAATTAAAATGGTATGAAGACGGTCTAACCATGGTTCGATTTTTTCAATGGGTTTATCAGCATCCAAATGAGGCATCACTATTAGTTCTGGACTGTAAGACTTTATGACAGAAGCAGAATCTTTTGTGCAGAATACATAAACTAAATCCGCTCCAACTTTTAAAGAAGTTATTGCAGCAAAATATGGCGCACCTTAAAAAGATATATTTTATATTCATAGATACGTCTAGATCATATCTACCTATATTTTGCTTTTCCATTTTGAATATTTTCAAAATTTCGGTATGCCTTATATTCGTGCAAAAAATTTCAATTTTTTTTGCGCATTTTTGCGTTTTATGACGTTTTATGTCGATATAAATCAATTTCAAGCAAAAAAAAAGTAGGTCGGTCGGTCGTTCTGTCTGGGAAATCTTGTGGGCACGATAACTTAAGAACGCTTTAAGCTAAAGACTTGAAATTTGACGTACAGGTATGTTAACAAAAAGTTCTCGCTCGGGATTGTTTTTGGTGAACATTGGGGTACGGCAACATCCAAATGGGGGAAAACAATATTTTTTACAAAAATTTTAAAACTGCATTATAGGGGTTTAATAATATATTTTGATAATTTATTGAAAAGAAAAAACTGGACGTAGTGTTGTACTCCTTTGGGACATATAATATAAATTTGTTTAAAATTAAAACTTTTTGTTATTGACAACAAAAAAAAATAGTTTTTTTTTTAATTTTTTTTTTTTGAAAAAATTTTTTTTACAATTTTTTTTTGTTTTTCAAAAAAAGATCTTAAAAATTGTACCTTCTTTTTTATTTGCGCACCCACAAAAAAATATTTTTGAATATTTTGACCGGAGACTCCCGAAAACCCCCGCCACACCAAGGGAAGTTTTAAGGAGACCCGTGCCGCAGTCAACGTGTTAACAATAATTACCTGTATATTCCAGACTCCCTCCAAAAATGCCTATTCGACCGGATTGGCCTTTATGCTTGTCATTGCTTAGAGGTGGAGCTAGTTGTTGTTGTATGCTGTGAATCAGGCTTTTTTCGTTCATTGTATGATTTTTATTAGCAAAATTTCGTAATGGAGAACTGTGAAACTTAACACACAGTATTAAAGTATTACTTTTATAATAGTTTATGCTTGTTAACCGTTTAGTAACTGCGCTTAAACCGAACATATCTGTCAGTTTTGTTTATCTGCGTATTCCATACAAAACATACATGTTACGACATCTATGTTTGAATTAGGTAACTAAACAATAATGATTGTGCATTTTCTATAGTTACAAAGTGACGGCGATTTTCTATATTTTATATTTTTAGGGATGGCATGTAACATATGTTGTCATGTATATGTAAAATTCACTAGATATAGGGATAAATATAAAATTCCCTAGATATCTATTACTAGTAGACAGGCCCGGATTACCCCCCGTGCCCGGCTTCGATAGTAGGCGCCCGACAAAAATTTTCTGCCAGGGGTAAAGCTTTTTTTCAGTGGCGAAAACTTTTATTTTTTCACAAATAGGGTGCCCGGGAAAAAGGTTCCCGGGGCCCGGGCTGGCCCGCTCTGTCCGGCCCTGTTAGTAGATATAGGGATTTTTCTTCATAAAGAAGTCAGGGCAGTATATAATTTAAATATAATTGCACTGAACTTCACCGTGCGGTATGAGAATGCGTCTACCGAGGGGTAAACTGGTGAAAAAGAATGGTACACCTTAAGAGGTGATCCCTTAAGATTTCGTCGGAATTTATTTGAAGATTGCCTCGAGAAATATTGAAAGTTATCTAAAAAAGGTCCCACTTTTACTAAAATTGGGAAAAGTTTAAGTAAAGGTTTCGTCAGATTTCTTTGAGAGATTACCTCCAAGATTTTCTCCAATTTATACACCTGAATTCCTCAGCGGCTTACCCTCGGTGTCTACGATAAAATATAAAAAAAAAACTAAATCAAAATTATGATGACGTAAGTTTTCTTTGTAGCAAATGCACTCACCCTGAAAGCAAACTTACCCCTAATTATAATTTCGGAATTAGGAAGCAAAACAAATCAAAATTTTATTAATGCTAGTAATTCGCTTTTATTAAGTACAAATATTTTATAAAAAGGTACACCAAAATTGATATATTAGAATATTCTAATCCTAAATTTGTTTAAACAATAGATAGAATTCTATCAGTATGGCATCATAAAAACATCATACCTAATTTGTTTTATTAATTTATCACAGCAATCTTAAATCATATAATTTTAAATGCATATTTGACAATATTTTCAAGGAAGTTCATTATAACTAATTTAGATAAACAAATAAGATATGTAACATTTGTTCAAACGTATACCTCAGGAGTGATATGTTTCTTTATTGTGGAATTGAAAAAAAATAGAGCCCCATTCACAAAACGTCGACTCTCGCACACTACACTTTCTTAGTGTCGCGACACTAATTTCCAATTATAGTAAATACATTTGACTTCCGCGACATGTCGCTTGCTGTCAAAAGTATTTACTATAATTGGAAATTTTTGCGCGCAAAATTGGAGGTATTGTGAAACAGGCGCTACGGATTCTATAAAAGCAGTCGTATAAATATACCCTTTAAAAAATCAGATTCCATGTGGTATATCTGGAAATCCTAAGTTACATAAGATTTCACATGGTATCATAAGTTTTCAAAAGATTTCATTAAGTTTTACAATTCGCATATGCAAATTCATGAGATTTCGTTTCAAAATGTGTTTTGGAACCAGTTTCGTCAAAAAAAAGTTTTATTCACAAGCATACAGGAAAACGTCCTTTATATGCATTATAAAAAGTTACAAAATCTATCATTTTTGTTTACTTCTTTTAAAGTTAAAAAAGCTTTTCATTTTTAACCAAGGTTAGAAATGAATTCATATCTAACCTGTTTTTTGAGTTTTGGTTATACCTCATAGATGGCGAAACTGTCGCCTTTTCTATAAACAACTGTAGTTTGCGAATAAAATAACCTAACATTTTTGTTTATGTCTACAAAGAACAATAAGAAATAATATTTATTTATATATTATACGGTTCATACCGAGACTAATAGTAGGAAATAACAACGAGCCACTTATTTAAATCATTATTTAGCTGAAATTTATTGTGCCGTTAGAAATCTGCCAAATTTCTGTAGAAGAACATTTAAAATGGTGAATTTTACGAGGTAATGTGTTATTTATTTATTTATGCTTGTGAATAAAATTCTGTTCTAACCACATAAGAAAATGACATTTCCAACTCTCGAGATGTTAATTTGGCGCAGCCTAGGCCAAATAGCATCTCTCGAGGAAATGTTTCATTTTCTTATTAGGTTAGAAATATACTATATAAGGTATAAATAGAAATACCTAGGTATTCAAATTAAGAACACTAGATTAGTGTCTTTAATTCAAATATATACATTTTTTCTGGTAAAATTTTACAACGAACAAAGTTATTAATGAAGTAGAAAATCAATATTACTGAGGATTTTTTGAAATGTTTGGGATTCTTAATACAGCTCCAATTGTAAAATTATCCTTACACCTTCATACAATTATGCACTTATATATTCTCCCAATCAACAATCATAGTCAAATTAACATTCTCAAACCGCCATCTTTGTGTCTTCGATTTTTCATCACATGTTGTCACAAACAAAGACTTCTTGCCAGGATCACAATCAAGACATCTGGGATTCCCCCCATGTAAGAACCATTGTCTTTCAATGTCATACTTCCAATACTGGTTACCTGGAAGAAAATAAGATGTTTTTTTTAGTTGATCGCAAGAAATGGTATTTAGAATATACTAATTTTCTACGACTGCTTTAGAATGTAAGAAAATACACACACTTTTCAAACACAGAATGAATCCATTCTAGCCCTAGATACGGTATGAATATTCCGTATCAAGTGTTAGAATGAGCACATGTAGTGCCATCTCTTGTTTATAAAAGTAAAGAAAACTGTAGCAAAATTAGCAAAAATATATATATTTTACCATGAAACATTGAATAATTAAATGCAATTTAAAGTTTTTAAAGTTACATAAAGTTTATTAGTTTTCTTAATATTTGACCACTTTTGTATCAATTTAGTTCAAAAAATTAAAACTGCTTAAATATTTAAACCTGATATCTGTCACAACAATCTGACATAACCTTCAATTTTTGCATTATAATTTGTAAATATGTGCTAAAATTAATTAAAAATCTTTTTTAAGTACTGATTTGATAAAATCATTAAATAACATTAATTGCTTTATTTAAAAATATGTGTTTTGTTGCATTTACAATTTCGAGTCAGAAAAAACATTGTTTTTAACCTTGTCCGCAGTTTAAAGCCATACAGTGTTTCATATTTGCAGTGGAAGAGAAAGTATAGTCTTCAACACATATGGAATAGTCATTCCGCGCTCGCGAGACCGTCCTACTCGCCTACCGGCTCGTATGACAAACTTTCCGCTCGCGCGGAATATTGTCTATTCTATACTAGTTATAGAATATACTATTCTAGCATTGTCAAATTTGAGTGTAGTTACCTCTCATGCCATGACATGGGTAGAGAATAATATCGGCCTTATCATTCGGGTCGGATACATCAAAGCATAATGTTTTTCCTTTCACCCTGATGTCTTTGTGCCAGGTTAACGTGAAGTTTTGCTCCGATCTTTTAGATTTACATTCTCTTATGCTAATGACTTGGTCTCTGTCTTTCTTGATTGCATCCACGCAAAGGTCTGGGGCGCCTAGATTTCTGATCTGAAAATAAAAATATTTACATTCCATTAAAATACAATGCGGTCGAAAAGTCACCCCCTCCCTCTTAACTTTTGAATCAGTTAAGATATCCACTTCAAATTTAAAACAAGTAAATACTACTACTGAAACAGTTTTAGATTAATCCCTGAATATGTCTCTATGAGTAAGAGAAGAAACGTCGGAAAGTGAAAATCCATCCACAAGGTTAAAAATTCGAAAGTGAAAGTTCTTCTATATCCTAAAGCTTAATATTTTTAGTACAATTTTAAAGGGTCATAACTCTCTTAAAGTTCGTTTCCTGACATATGTTCCTATTATGGTTTTTCATGTCAGGGGGCACAGGAGGATATTTTTAAATGGAATAGGGGGTTACCCGATAAAAAGGAGTGTTACCTCTCCAGTTCCAAAATTGCCAGGCTCTATGGGTGGATACTTTAATGGCAAATCAAAAGCAACCTTCTCCATAAACCATTTAAATGGTTTACACTGCAATTTTTCTCTTAAAGCCTTTTGCACGGTCAAATCTCCAGCATCCAGATCTTTGTAATGTGGCCTTCTTAAGTACAAATATTGTGCGTATTCGTCCATCCAAACCTCTGCTACTCTTTTATAATTCTAAAACAAAATTTAAATTAATCATTTAAAACATTAAACTAATTATAGTTAGTTATCATTATTATTTATCTAAAATAGTATAACTATTATAGATAGGCATAACTATGGCTATTTCTTTTTTGTCCCCAATGCTGCAGATTTTTATTAGTAGTGGCTTTTGTATAAGTTTATAATTATTTTGGATAATATTTTGATTAAGAGACCTGCAAAATAAAAACGAAAAAAATATAAATCAGTTTTTTAGGCTAGTTTTAAATTGATAATTTCTCAAAATTGTCCTGTCCGTGACGGTCCCTATCGACAGTTTAGCAAGTTTTAAGGGTGCTAAGAGTAATTTAAAATAAATATATTGAATATATATTTTTTATTATTAAAACTGTATATTTTTTTTGTAAAAAAATATATTATACGAAAAAAAAGCAAAGAAAAATACTTTAATTTTTACCCTTGTCTCCAAAGTTGTTATATCTTATTCTGTGACACTTTAGTACTTCAGCGGCTGCTCTCTGGTATTCAAATCTTGCCTTTACACGACGCCGATTCTGCTTCAGGGCGCGCCCGGGCGCCGGCGAGGGGTGTTTTAAATAATTTCCGCCAGCCGCTAAAGCGCTTTTTACAGAGGTTATGACCTTTTTTTTGTTATTAAATTTTTGCAGGGTAAGGGTGAAAAGGTTGGGAATTTTCTGCATCATCTCTAAAATGGGGATCAAATGCTTCAGGGCGCCGAAATGGTCAAAATGGTAAGGCCGGCCCCAAAGTGACAAAAGTCTGCTTTTTTGCATAGGGCCATTTTTTGCACCGCTGATTACGAAAAAAATAGCGAAACAAAAAAAATGCGACATTATAGTGGTTCAAATTTTTTTAAAAATGTCCGATGCTGAAATTTGGCATAAAGGCTCCTTTTGATAATATTAATACGGACCAATAACCAAAAACTTAAAATTCAAAATGGCGAAATAAATATGGCCGATTTATTTTTAAAATTTTGCCAAAATTAAAGAAAGTAAAGCACAAAACAAACAAAAATTGAGAGATTTAACCCAATCTGTTATGGGCTATTTTCCTTATAAATACTACTTATTACTGTAAAAATTTTGTGATTTTCTACTGGCGCGTTCTTTTTAAATTTAATTTTGAAAAAAAATATTCAAAATTTGACAAAATATGAGTGATTTTTCTATTCTTATCATATATTAAACAAAACTATCCTTTTCTTATTTATCTTGTAACTATTTTATTTTGTTTAATATAAATATGATAACAAAATTACTCATATTTTTTCAAATTTTTAATATTTTTTTTTCATAATTAAATAAAAAAAAACCGCCAGTAGAAAATCATGAGATGAGATAATAAATGATGTGTCTTGGCTTTTTTCCGATACCTACATGACGTAGGTGTCAAGATATATTCTCATGCTGTTCGCAAATCTATTTAACTTTTTTTTATAATTTAAATTCAAATTAAATTTATGTCAGCATGTCAGGGTATGTGATAAAATAATCTGTTAGAACCCAGATCTCGTTATATGGTTATATCCGAATATATAACGAATTCTTTACATAACTATATACATTTTTATGATATATTACAGAAATTCAATGAGAAATTTACATACAGAGCGTGTCAAAAGTCCACCCAACTTTAACTTTTGGACGGCTTAAGATATCAACTTGAAATTTAAAACACTTAAATAACATAACCCAAATAATTTTTTAGTACATATTTGGGGCACATTGAATACAGGGGGGCAAGGGTGGCCATTTTTTTAAATGAAAAGGGGGGTCGTGTGATACATCATTTTAAAGCTTATAAAATACTCTATTCATCTATATAATTTTTAATCTTTTAAACCTTTTATAAAGGTTAACATTTTTCAATTTTTTTTTGCTAAAAAATGCGACTTTTAAAGTTTTTTTTGTAACATTTTATTTACATCGTTTCAAAATTAGTTTAAAAGTATAAATGATGTCATTACATCATGAAATAAACCATTTTTCAAAAATTGTTTAATGCTGACGAAAATTCCCATTTTTTGGGCTTTAAAATAACCCCAAAAATTGCTCCGGAAAAATAAAAAATACGAGGGTAAATAGACAATTTTATAAGCTTTAAAATGATGTATCACACGACCCTCCTTTCTATTTAAAAAAATTCCCCCCATTGCCCCCCTGTCTTCATCGTGCCCCCTAAGCTTACCAAATATAAACCCAAAAATGATTTGGGTATGTTATTTACGTGTTTTAAATTACAAGTTGATATCTCAAGCCGTTCAAAAATTAAACTGGGGGGGGGGCGGACTTTTGACACGCTGTGTATTCATTAAACGTTATAGCAATATCGTTGCTAAGCAAGATACCTACATAAATAGGGATTAATATTTTTATTGGTGCGGTTGCGACCTCTCAACTCAACGTCTAAAACGTCGTACGGCAGGATGTGTGCAAGTGAGAGGCACAATACCACATCCAAGTTAATCGTTGTATATATCAAAAAGTATGAAAACAGTTTCTGAAACATATCGAAAAATATCTTTCAAAAACTTTTTTTCTCTTGATAATTTTATATCAGTTGGATTTTTTGTTCTTGAGTTATTGTGCCAACAAAAAAATGTTACAGGTAAATGGTCAGATATTTAAAAGTATTTCGAGATTTGATTGGATGTGAAAAATATGCTAAGAATTTTGAAAATCTAAAAGTTTATTGTAAAGCGTCGCGACGCCTATACCATGGGACGTCTCGGGGTCTAGTTTATGACAAAATATCGACAATTATTATATCTACACCACGTTTTATAGATCTTAAATATAATAATTTTTAAAAAATCTGCGTGGGGAGTTTTAAGTGAAACACCCTGTACATAATTAAATATTATAATTATTATAATACGCTTTAGCTAAAGCGCGTAATGAGTGTAATAAGGTTACTTATCGGTCTTTGAACTTGGATCTCCAAATTTAGATTTAAACTGTTTCCTCTGTTGAAATAACTTTGTTTATAAAATCTGTCTAAACATAAATGCCGGAGTATCAATACTGCCCTCCTTAGTTAAAACGTCCTAACTAACATTGATATTTTCCCTAAATTTTTCGATTAAATGGCCAAATTCCCTGACTTGCAGGTTTCAATTTTCATTTCCGTAACTTTTCCCTGACTTCCCTGAATTCCCTGACTGGTGGTAACCCTGGAGAATAGATAAATATGGCATAGAACAGCCGGTATATGCATATAAGCCGAAAATGACAAAAATGCATATAAGCCGAAAATGACAAAAACGTTTTAACTAAGGACGGCAGAATATAAAAAAAACAAATAGTTTTATTTAGATGATTACACAGGACCCCAAATTATTTCTGTCAATTGACGTGGATCAGAAATGGTTTTCTATGTGTATTTTTGGTCGCTAAACACGAATCCGTCATCCGTTTTGGCCCAGAATGTCAGGATTTTTTTGTAAATAGGAAAAACCAATTATTTTTCCCTTAGAAAATTTTATCGACGTGAATTTTTTTAAAAATATCCAGTCGGTGACCGAAATTTGACAATTTTGACCATATCTCAGATTAAAAAAAAAAAATAATCGACGCGCTGATTTCAAAAATACAGGCATATAATACCTGCAAAATAATATTTTGAAAAATATGAGCGAAATAAAATTTTCGAAAGAAAAAAATAATTGCTTTTTCCTATTCCTATGTTCAGCGATCAAAAATACAGCTAGAAAACAATTTCTGATCCACTTCAATCGACACAGAAAAAATTGGGGTCCTGTGTTATTAAATCACAAAACTAATTACCTTCCCTACAAAATCTCCCTTTCCAGGATTCGGGAAAGGAGCATATTTTCTGTATATATGACCAACCCTTGAACAAGGTGCATCGAGCATTTGGCCGCCACATTGCCAAATTTTAAAACTTAATTCATACTGCTCTCCTCCCCAGATATCTAAACCATCGTCATAACCTCCTAATTCCCAAAAGAATTTTGCACTAATCGCAAATAATCCTCCAGCCATGATTGGACTCCTAAAAACAACAATTAGTAATAATTTTAACCCTCTACCACAGACACTGCGCACTATGCCGCCTAAGCCCTGTTTTGGTATCCAAGAAGGAAAAACTAATTTCATAAATAGAACATAAAATCCTCTAAAAACAATAACTAGACTATTCTGCGTTATAAAAATGTATTGGTTTCGTTTTTAGTTAATTAGGGTCTTAACGAAAATAATGTTATATATTTACTTCGTTCAATTACCAGCAGAGGCAGCACTTATCAGTGATCTTTCAGAAATGACAGCTAAATTGGTTGTACCTAAATTTAATATATTTAGACATACGGAAATATTATAATTTAAATGTGTATCTGACGCTAATTTATAAAAATAAGTATCTACGTAAAACTATTTTGTCCATAACATTTTCATATATTTAAGTTTTTGACATATCTGTGAAGTTAGTCACACGATTGTTCCCGACCAAGGGATGAAAATGTGGTGTTGCAAACAGAAAGCAGAAGCAGAAGTTAACAGTAATTTGAGTTTCAAACTTTTATGTATGTATGTAATTAATTTATTTCTAAATAATTGAGAACAGGTTTATTTCTAAGGAACTAACATTTTGAACCAACAACTTTCTTACCTAAACGGTTCCGTAGGATGTTTGAGATCTTCTGGAAGCAACGGCAGTCTTTTATAATAAAACTCCCAGTCAAATGCACCTCTAGCACCTTCATCTTGAGCTCTGTATTCAAATGTTTCATACTGGATGACGTCAATAAATGGACAAACACATGTTTTGTAATCTTGGGCGATTGGTTCTAAAAAATATATACAAAGAATAACGTAAGAGAAGACATTTTTTATAGCCGAGAGTATTAAATCCCGAGCTATGTAGCAGCGAGGGATTAAGAGTGCGAGGCTATAATAGTCTTCTCTACCGTGGTTTATATATTATTTTTTCACTACTAGCGAATTTATTCTTATTATTTAACATTTTTATATCAATAATAAACTAAAATGTTTGCTGGATCTTAATTAACCGCGCAAAAACAAGTTGGCTTTGAAATCGCGATTTCTGAAAAGAAATGAATAAATTGCTTTATTCACTAAAACTTAACAGTTTTAGTGGGTGACATTTTGATTGATATTTTTAAAATATGTGAAAGCATCGGTTTGTTGTTGTTGTTTATTTACTGAATAATATGTTATATTCTATTATAATTAATTCATTTATAATATTTGCCAGGCTCATTTTTTATCCAATGGCAAAATATTGTTGTATTTTGTCCATTAAAAATTATAAGCAATGACATGCCTTTCCGGTTCAAGGAAAATCAAGTGGCAGATATCAATTTACTCCTACTAGGAGAGAAATAGTATATTATTTACCAAGTGAGAGAAGTTTAACATTTTTGACCTGCGTCAAATTGCGGGATGAGCGCGCTAGCGCGAAGCCCGCAAGACGCGGACTAAAATGTTAAATCTTCACTCACGTGGAAAATATAGTATTTTTTTCACTACCAGTACAATTAATTAGCTATTTATTTATTTATTTTACTAATATTTAATGAAAAAGCTTATAAATTTAAAATATTACGCTGGCCGTTCGCGGCCATTAAAAAAACAAATGAATAACTTGACATTTCTGGCAGAAATTTTCTTGTGATCTGCTAAAATTATTAAGTTAGAAAATGTTTCCGTGTTAAGTGTAATAAAATATATAAAAATAGAAAGTGAAATGTAAAGTGATGATTCTGGTACTCCCCCAGAAATAATGGGACAGGAGAAAACTGCGAGGGAGAATCTATTGCCTCAAAAATCAATATATGGGGGTTGTACCTCTAGTAATCTATGATTGTTACGGTAATATATGGGTTGTATAATCTATGGTTGAATATGATGGACCAATGATTTTTACTTTTCGAAGTGTTTTTTGTAAAACATGTTTTATAGATACTAATTTAGTTAATATTTTTTAACTTATCATGCAATAAATAAATTTGGTGCCTAAAGACACTTGTAAATAGCAATGTGATTTAATAATTAAGTGAAACGTCAGATGCCAAAACAGCTGAATAAAAATTCATTATTAACCATGGTGCAATTTCATTATTTTTAGAACCTCTGACGTCATAGGTAGAGAAATAATATTTCTACCAATGAAAAGAACAGTAATAAAGATGTGGTTTTAGGCTGGTAGTGAAAAAATATTATTATTTCTATAGGTGAAGAAAATTGATTTCACAGTCTGAAAATATGATAAATAATGGTATTTTCTAAAGCTAGTAGTAAAAAAAAATAATTACCTAATAGTGGTGGTAACCAGTTGTAATTGGCTTCAGTGTGAGAATCTAAAAATATTAACGTTTCTGCAGTTGCTTCTCTGGCACCTGCTAATCTTGCCCGAATCAAGCCACTCCTTTCTGGCAAATGTATCGCTCGAACTTTCGTTAAATTTGCTAATAAATAATCGTCCAATGGCTTTCTACTAAATTCTATAAAAAAAACATAACGATCTAGTAACCCAAAGAACACTCAAAAACATAATCTGATTAAAAGAAAAAGATGGCAACGATAACTTATCATTTAACACCAAGCCGCACCAAGCTTTAAGTTCAAGAATATTTATGTTAAGGCCTATCCAGAAGCTTACATAAGAACATAAAACATAAGAATGCAATGCCTACATAGCAGGGTAAATAGTACAGCACCTCTAACTTGAAACGTCATATAGGTTCCACACAGGAAATTACCACTCGGTTCTGATTTTTGTCAGATTTTCTATTGGTTCCTTTAGGAAAGCTTTAAGCTAAGTTCCACAATTAACTACCAAATCCTATGTGGTTCCAGTATGGTTTACATAAGCTTGAACAGGACATTTTTAACAAGTCTGAAGAGATTAGACATGTGCTTTGAGTTAAAACCCAATTTAACTTAGGTCAAGGAAACATGTGATATTTTTTAAATAAAAAATTTAGATGTTCAGCACAATTTAAAACATAAAATACGCCTAGAATACAGGTAGGGGAAGGAATATTTAAAATTTACCTTTTGAACTAAAGTCATCCACTAGGATAACTTCCTTTAATAAATGTGGTGGTGATCTGTTAATTACACTAACGGCGGTTCTTAACAATGTTGTCCAGTGTTCATTGTGGAAAGGAACTATCACACTCACAGTTGGAAGATTTTTTAAATATTTTTTTGTTTTGCACCTAAAATTAAAATATTTAAGAGATTTCACAGAGCATAAATCTTATCTTTTGGTTCGCACTGTATATTTCGTATATTTTTAAGAGTTATAGCCACGGGTCGGATCGAAGTAGCCAATACCGGGGGCATGCAAAAATTAGTATTAAAGAAAACTCTTTTTTCAAGTAAATAGACACTTTAAGCTATTGTTCACCTAGCGGAATGTCATGTCGACGCTGTTAATACTCAGTGAGTCACTTGGTCATGGTCCAGGACTCATAGAGAAAGCCTTTATTTTTTTTTTTTTTTGAAAATTGTTTCCCTTTTCAAAAAACGAATAATTAATAAAAAAAACATTTTAGTATTAACTATTCGTTTTTTGAAAAGAAACAATTTTCAAAAAAAAAATAAGTCCTTCTACACCAGTCATGGACCATGACACTGAGTATTAACAGCGTCGAAATGACATTTCGCTTGGTGAACAATAGTTTAAAGTGTCTAATTTACTTGAAAAAAGAGTTTTCTTTAATACTAATTTTTGCATGACCCCGGTAAATGGATACTTCAATCCGACCCGTAGTAATAGCAAATTATTCTTACCCTGCATGCCTTATATCAGGTATAGATCTATCTAAAGCTATTTTATCACTAAGTGCTGCGTTGAATCCATTTACTTTGTACAATTTATCATATAAGTCCGTGTCTTTTGGAGTCAAATATGCTGCTTTCCCGTGCTCTCCAATACCTGTTATTAATTAAAAATTAAATTAATTAAAATAAAAATAAAATCAAGTTTTTTAATGCACACCTTATATAATATACACTTATAACAAGTAAAAAAAAAACTTTTATCCACGGCCGTGATTAATAGGCCTATTAATGACGGGTCTGTAAAAATTAAACGTTTAAAATTTAAAATGACAATGGATAAAGTATAGAATTCTACTCGCGTATAATAGCTATTAAACCCTCATTGATTAATAGCAATTATTATACGCTCATTGAATAATATACTATTATCCATGGCCGTGATTAATAAGCCTATTAATCACGGGTCTGTAAAAATAAACCGTTTAAACTTTAAAACGGCCGTGGATAAAGTATAGTATAATATACTATTTTAAGTGGTAATTTAAAAAAAAAAAATATTTTTTAGCTAGGTAAAGTTTAATAAAAACGTCTCAGAATTTAAAAGTTAATTAATTTATAAAATATTTTAATCAAATTTGAGAGTGTTACATTGTTAGAATTTAGTTTAGCGCCGCAGGCAAAAATCTTTATAACCAACAAAGTCATAATTCAAGATTAATATATTTTATTATACAGTACACTTTGTGGACATAAAGAAATATAAATTTTAAAATTTGAGAACATTTAGGAATTTTAGGATAAAATTCGGGTTTTCAAGGAAGTTTTGTAAATTTGGACAAGTGGAAGCCCTGGTGTTACAAGGCTGTCCAATCAATGACTTCATCATTGTGGTCATCAACATGAATAGACTGATGTGAATGCTATACCATACATTTACAGTATTCTGCTTTGAGGGATAAAAACAGGATCTGTGCACATAGTTTTATATTGCGGTTTAATTAATATCTGTGTGTTTTTCTTAGTGCTGTCCTGTTAAAGTATTCCTTTTGAGCCCAGTGGTTATTATTATTAACTTACTAAATAACACTTAAGTGTAAAACTTGATATAATAAATCAAAGTAGTAGTTATTTATTATTTTTTGCAAGATATAGCTTAAAAAAGTCGATAAGCCCCACTATCCCCTATAACTAGTTGTTCCTATACTTAATATTGCATATTATATTTAATAATTGTGTAAGGAGGTTAATATTTTGTAATTATAATAAGATATTATTAATATTATTAATTAATACCTATTTCAATACCTGGAAAGCAGATAAAAATATAAATAAAAATCAAGTAAATATTAATAGTAAAACTGCATTATAGACTATAATTTATAGTGTACATTATTTTAACACTTTTAATAAAAAACTGATTTAATAAAAACCTTTGTTTTGCAAAAGTGGCAAAATTTTGCGTTACGTAATACTTGAACGTTCCCTTAGTTCCAATATAAAAATAAACACATCGCGTCAAAATTAACGTACCACTAAAACACATGCCCAAAACTGAAATTTTAATAAAAAACAGTAACAGTCATATTTCAAAAAAAAAAAAAAAAAATCGAAATCAGTGGGCCAGAATAAAAAATTAATTCTTAAATAAAATACAGGGTGCGGTACTTTAAAAAATGCGTTGGGCTGATGACTCTTTTTTTATCACATTAGTCGATGGAGCTTATTTTTCTGAACAACTTTAATTTGCGTTTTTTTTTTCTATACCCTTTCTCAGTTATTTGAACTAAAGGATAGTCATTTTAAATTTTTAGAAGGGGTCTTAGCTGCTGGCGTTACTTATTTATAGGGAGCCAGTTACATGGGGAAAGAGGGGGTTTAAAATTGAAAATTATTGCGTTACGTATTCAAAGTGTGACCCCTAAGATATTTCATATTTTGCGTCAACTGCAATTAAATAAATTTCTATATAGGTGGTATTAGAAAGAATGTTATCATGAATATGTAGTTATTTAAACACGTATTAACGTTATTTAAAAAATCTCTGTTACAAGGCTAAAATTTATTACTAACCATAATAATTGTTTTAATAAAAAAAACTGTGAAATTACGCGACAATGATAAAATATTCACTTACCTTTCCTCGCAGCATCTCTTTTCATGCTGTTGTAATCATGCCAGTCGATTTTTTCGTTTAAATTAATTAATTCCTTAAACATAAAAACATAAACATATAAAAAATAGCATAAAAGTTTTGTCGACAAAATAGTGTTTCCTCAAGGGGTTAATGTGGCGCGTAATTCCTGTACAAGCTAAGCGTAATCCTTGAGTAATTTTGCGTAATCTTTCGACTGTTGTATTACGTAATCTTTTGTAATTTTGCGTAATCTTCTGTAGGAACAGGTAGATTAACCCCTTATGTTTGCTTGATATATTGTAATTAAAGGGTAGTAGTGGATGGTAATAGAACACTTCTGTTAGTTTTTCACCGCGTGATTTGCGTAAGGGGTGTCCCATATATTAAATTTTAGGGGTAAGTGCGGTTATCTCGGTAAATATGCATCTTACGATAAAAATGCATATTAGGTAATGGGGGAATCCCCCCCCCCCCAGGACAAAATAATTGTAAAATTTGTAGGAAAATATTTTTTTTCTAAATACGCATTTTCATGACATAATCAGGTAGGCTGAAGTCTCCTTCCCAGAAAATGCAGTAAGGGGCGCCAAAACGAGTTTTTTTTAAGGTATATTGCGTTCAAGTGGACCATAGACCTTTAAATTCGTAAAAATTATGACCTGCGGCGCTAGAGGGTTCTTACATTTTTGTGAAATTTGAATTTGTAAATACCTGCGGCGCTAGAGTTTTCTCGTATTTTTGTGAAATTTTGAATAATCAAACTGTTAAAAATTAAAAATTAAGATGATTAAGTTTGTTTGTGAAATAAGTAAAAAAAATTGCCTGCGGCGCTAGAGTTTCTTATATTTGAAATTTTAAATTTAATTAATTGTAATTTTGAAGACCATCGAATCGAATCGCCTGCGGAAACTAAGGCTTTCTTACGTTATTTCTTAATTTAAGAATATAAAAGTTAAGTTTTTGGATTTTACAACCCCCCCAGGACTACTTCCTGGATCCGCCCCTAAAGTTCCCTAGAGATTAAAAAAACTTTTTTACTTAAAAAATACAAATATCTTACTTCCATGTAATTTAAAATATTGTTATTTTTACCTGAAATATGCATAATTTTATTTTAAAACATATTATAATAATTATAGTTTTGTCTCTCTCGCTGTAGAACTTCTCTCTTTCTCTAATCTAAATTGACCATTGAAAAAATCTCTCTGTGTAGGAAAAGTATAATTAGGGTCATCATGTAGAAAGAAACGAATCTGTACGTGATGGAAACAATAAAAAAGTCCCCCAGTGACCTAATTTTTGTCTCCTATTGAAATACTAAGGAAAGGACAAAAAGCGATGTACATTGTAAAAAATATATGTTGTGACCACCAAAATACTTTCCTGCCGCTGTAACGCATTTAAAACTGATTTTTAGTAATATATAATAAAGTCCAAACGCTTTAAACTAAAGATAAATAGTAATTATATCCCAAGGTAGAGAAGACATTTTTAATAGCCGAGCGTATTAAATCCCGAGCTGCGTAGCAGCGAGGGATTTAAGAGTGCGAGGCTATAATAGTCTTCTCTACCGTGGTTTATATATATATATATATATTTTTTTTTTTTCACTACCAGCACATTTATTCCTATCATTTAAACATTTTTAAATAGATAATAAAATAAAATGTTTGTTGGATCTTATGTAACCGCAAAAAACCAAAAGCACCATTTTTGATAACAAATGTATAATTTACTCACTAAAAGTTAACAGTAGCAGTACCATTTTTGTATTTTTAAAATGTGTGAAAACATTTGGGTAAGTAATTATTTAATAGATAATGTTTTATGTTGTATTTTAATTTATTTATAATGTTTGCCATGTTAATTTTTTATCCAATTGCAAAATATTGTTGAATTTTCTCCAACAGAAATTATAAACAATGCCATGTTTTTGCAATTCAAGGAAAATAAAGTGACGAGTTATCAGAAGGGGCTAACGCGTTAGCCCCTTCCCGGACAACATTTGCTATTTCACGTGGAAGTCTATGACATCATTTAATGATTATCTCTGAGTTTATGAACGCATATAGATGACTTCTCATTGTAAAGTCATTACGAGATCATGTCATGAAGATCTGGCAGCGGTCTACGGAATGCGAATGCGCAAACTTTAAGTTAACCGCGAAATTTAAATTGACCGCGAAATTTAAAATTAAAAAAAAAGAAAGGAAATTACCCTGCTTAAAAAGATCACATACACACACACCTTTTTGCTCATATCTTGAAAACGCGAAGTGATACCAAAAAAATCGACCCCCTAAGACCCCCACATAAGTCCATTTTCCACAACCTGAGGACACCGGGATGTTCCCACTGGGAACTTCCCAGTGGAAATGTTTCCCAAGATGACTGGAGGAACTAGTTCCTCTAGGCTAAAGCCTCCAGATATCTACGGGTCACCATACCAATCCGAAAATGTGTATCGAATTAGCTGACCAGTAAGTTAATTACTGGTTATTACTAGTAGTATATCCTTATAAAGACAGCTGTCTTTTAATACTAGTATTCCTAGAAGGCGACTTTATTCGTTTAATAAGTTTAGCTAGTGGTAGGAAATATCATGTGGGGCCACCTATAGCATAAAGCTGTCAAGTGCACTGAAATTGAAACATTACAGAAGCCTGTACTATTCGGCAATCGTTCTCAATCGGGTCCCGGGCAACATTTGCTATTTCACGTGGAAATCATTATGACATCATTTAATAATTTAACGTTAAATGTATACACCTCATGATAAACTCATAACATGATAACAAAATCATGAGATGTGCTCATCATGATGTTCGTATGAGTACAAAACGTGGAAATCATAACATGATGCTCTCATGAGGCCTCATGAGTTTATGGATGTTGTCCGGGTTATAACAGGAGGAACGTATTCCGCGATCTACGCATGCGCTTGGTTTTGTGCTGGTTTGGTGTTTTTTTTAATGGTAAGCGTTGGTTTACGTTAACGTTGGTTTACGTTGGTTTTTTGGTTGCTTTTGGTGTTTTTTTTTTAATGGGGGTCGTTGGTTTACTTTCTTATGTTGATTTCTGCTTATGCATGCGCAGATTGCGGAATACGTTCCTCCCGTTAGCTCTACGTGAGTTATCAATTGTTTATATAAGTATCTGCTACTAGCAGAGTAAAAAATAATAATTGCTCTTGGTGCAGAGAATTAATTTTTAGGTTTAAAAACATGGTACGTTTTAAAGCTAGTAGTGAAAAAAGATATATATCTTGTATTTTTTTATTTTTTGTGGTTTAGTAATTATTACTATTAATTAGCACGCAATTATTTCCTTCAATTACCTAAGAAATTATTATTTATGGGTAAATAGGTTTACCTATGCACCCACCATTAAAATTGCTTTGCTTTGCAGTGGGTACCTGTTTTAGAAGTGGCTAGCCTTAATTGTCGCACCTAAATTCCAAATGACATTATTATTATTAATTTATTAATTAACAAGCCGTGAAGATATGTAATGCTACGCATTACATTATACCTACTATTGCATTTTCCCAAATACTTACAAAAAATAATTTTCAAAAAAAAAAAAAAAATTAAAATTACCTAATGTTTTTTTTTTCAAGATCTTTTTTTGAAAAAGAAGAAATTAATAAAAAAAAATAAACTATAATAAAAAAATATATAAAAATTTTTCATTTTTTTTTTAATTTACATTCTCCGAAAAACGAAAAATGTAAAAAAAATCGAAAAAAGCTTAAAAAAATATTTTTTTTATACTATTATACGGTACCATATAATAACTGCCGCGGTAGTTTCGAATTTTCAAAACATTTCAAAAATCGTCCTAGACAAAAAAAAAATTGGATATAATTTGTTTTCATTAAAAAATAGACAACTTTTTTTTTTAATGTCCGTCCGTCCGTCCATCTGTCCGTCCGTCTGTCAGTTGTCACGATTTTTGTGATCACGATAACTCGAGAACGAATAATCTGATCGACTTGAAATTTTCAGGCAAAATCAAGTTCTACGAGGGAAAGATCCCCTATTGTGTTTGAAAGTAATACCCCAAAAACAGAAAAGTTATGGAGGGTTAAACTTAAAGAAAATTCCGATTAACAAAATTTTTTCAGAAAAAATTACTTTTATTACAAGGATCAATTTTACCAAAAGAAAATTAAAAAAAAATTGATTTTTTTTTTCATTTTTCGGAAAAACAAAGTGTAAAAAAATTGAAAAATAAAAAAAATATTTTTTTAAGTTTTTTAGAAAACTTTTTTTTATAATTTTTTTTTATTTTAATATAAGGATCATTCCGACAAAGTTTTTAAAAAGGGGCTATATCAAAAAAAAAATTAAAAAATCAACTTCTTCAAAGCAATGTGCAAAAAAAAAAAAATGGTCAAATAGAGAATTGTAATTGCTTTAGAATGATGTATCAAACGAAGTTCCCCTTTCTATTAAAAAAAATACCCCTTTACCCCCCTGCCAAATTTTAATAGCTACAAATATCAAATATAATCAAAAAGATAGTTTAACTTGCCTTATTTAATTGTTCCAAATTTAAAGTCGATATTTTCACTCTTTCAAAAGTTAAGATGGCGGGGGTGTTTTGGTCCGCTCTGTATAACAAGAATTAGATTCTTTTTCTACGCAAATAAAACACCCCATACATTATATCAAGTTACCCATGGAGTGCGTAATAAGATTAGGATTAGGATTACCATAGCAAACTATTTTTTTTTCTAATTTAATTACAAAAAATATTTCTCTAAAATTAGTACAGGTCGACCAGCGTAAAAATAACGTTGTTTGCGCATGCGCGAATCTAAAACAGTTTTTTACTTGAAATATTGTATATAATATTTACATATAATTACTTTTTTTAAATCAGGAAGGTATATTAATTTACCTATATAATAAAAAATAAACAAAAGCTGTAAAATATAAAAAATGTTTATATTAGCACTTTATTTTCTTTTGTGACACATTTCTCCCAGAAAGTGTCACATACCAATTTTACATGAAATTAAGAAAATGAAGTCGCCTGCGGCGCTTGATATTTCTTCGGTTGTTTTAAAATTAAAACAGATCATCATAATATGATACAAATATCATTTGTAAAATTTTTTGCTAAAGCTTTTATAGGCGTTTTTTTTTTTTAATTTAAGATTGTAAAACTTTAGCTTGAAATTCATAAAAAAATCACCTGCAGCGCTAGAGCTTTCTCGTATTTTTGTGAAATGTTAAATTTTAAACAGTTTTAAAATTTTCCGCGGCGCTGAAGCATACATAAAGCTTTCATAACCTTAACAAAAAAGGTAAGAAATTTTAGCCAAATTCGTAAAAAAATTCGTCTCCAAGCGCCGCAGACTTTTTGTCAGGAGGGAAGCCACTTGGTCGTTATATGAGACGGCGTTTTTATTTTTGTTCTTTTTTCGGCGTTTACTTAATCTAATAAAAAACTTAAAAAAAACAGTTGTTTTTATATTAGATAGGGGCCGCAAATTAATAACCTGCCACAGGCGCCATATACACAGCATGTCAAAAGTCCACCCCCCCTTTAACTTTTGAACGGCTTAAGGTATCAAGTTTTTTTATTTTTTCGGAGCATATTTTGGAGTATTGAAGTAGAGTTAAAATCGGAAATTTTCTTTAAAAAATAAAACAATTTTTGAAAAATAATTCGTCAACTTTTAAACTAATTTTAAATGATATACATAAAATTTTCACAAAAAAATCTCAAAAAAAACAAAAATAAAATGAAAACCTTAAAACAAATAAAAATTAAAAAATATATGGTTGAATAGAGAATTTTATAAGCTTTAAAATAATGTATCGCACGACCCCCTTTCCATTTAAAAAAATAATCCCCCTTGCCCCCCTGTCTCCATTGTGCCACCTAAGCATATCAAATATATACCAAAAAATTATTTGGGTTAGGTTATTTACGTGGTACAAATGTCAAGTTGATATCTTAAGCCATTCAAAAGTTAAAGGGGGGGGGCGGACCTTTGAGACGCGGTGTATATAATATGTACATCTTATATCTACTTATATATTTATAATATATACTATATATTATAAATTTATTTATAATTAAAAAAGGAATATTTTTTAAAACAATAAATTATTACCCAAAATGCCAAAAGACCTTATTTTTGATAATCACCCCAAATGATCGGGCCCCATTACAACTAGTCAAAATTCCTACTTACATCTGCTGGAGCTCTAGGAAATTTTCTTAAATCATTATCTAGATAAACCGCCGACTTTTCCGGAAAAAAATTATTATTTCTAAATAATTTAAATAAAAGTACTGTAAAGATTACGGTCAATCCCGAGAGAACTATGAATTTTATTAAACTTTTGACGTTTCGTCTCATCTTTTCTCGTACATTTTAACAGGAACACTATTTTAAACCATCAACACAAAAATCCTTATCATTTTATCGTAATTGTATAACGATAACCACTATACATCCTCTCACTGTAGTAGTCTTGGTCACAGAAACAAATGAAATAAATGCATAAAAGCATAAACCTAACCTTACTTTTTAAATGTCAAACTTGATTACCTCGGTGTAGTGTGGCTGAAAAAAATAGAAACATTCACTTGTGTCTGGATTGTTTTCTTTGTTCAAGAAGGGTTATTGCATTAATTTAATGCATCATAAGCAATCAGGTAAATAAATTTGCATCATAATATTATTATTTTTCACAAAAAACTGCTTTTCTTTTGTTTATGAAGATATGCATTCCTTATTACGAGAGTGTTAAGTTTAGGGTCAAAATTATGAGATAAAACAGCTACTGATCGTCAATTAGGTAATAGATGTATAATATGGGGTGGAAACTATGATTAGATATAGAATTTTTGAAATATAAATGATTATTAAGTAAATCATAATGGTATGTGAACTTTCATAGAAATTATTAAGGTCGATAATTGCGTGACCGTGCACGCAAATGTCGGCCTTAATTGCAACGGGAATTGTTCTCTTTTGAAAGTTTGGGTAGGTGCTCCACATATTACGATGTATATATGTACATAATATAACGTTTATATTATTATTAACTGTGTAAAGTTTATAGGTATAAAGTTATTTAATAACAAATATATCGTTTAAAAAGTCGTAGTCCAACCTTAGCTAAGGTATGCTACCTAGGGTCGTAAAAGTAGGTAGCATCCATTGACCTAAGGCCGCGGGTTATTATCAAAAAATGGTTTTATAGAATATATAGTTACTTTTTGCTGTTTCTATTCTTTTTAGGGATGTAAATAATAAAAAACAGTTTTTTGAAACAAGTTTTTTTTGTTTAAAACAACGACCGCTGTTTTTTTTTATAAATATATACAAATTTTGAGCTATCAATTGTAGATATTTTAAAATTGGTATTTTTAAATTTTATTTTATTTTATGTTACAATTGTACAAATACAGATCCTAACCTAACTTATTTGTGACTTTTATCTGAGAGTCAGACTAAATTGAAGTTCTAAATGTCGATTATAGATGATAAAATATGTAATGTTTACTACTTTCCAAAAAAATATTTTAAAAAATATCCAAACCAAACATCCAAATGTGTCATGTTTACTAAGGCAATTTTAATATCTCGTAAATAATACATATAATAATTAACAATAGGTAATAAAACTACCAAAAATTAATTAAAATAACAAAATAAAAATAAAAAAAAAAAATATATATATATATATATATATATATATATATATATATATATGTGTCATGTTTACTACTTTCCAAAAAAAAAAAAAATTAAAAAAATCAATATAATTATACAAATTGTACAAATTTGACAACTAAATGACAGTTTATTAATTAAAAACATTTTTTTCTTGTAAATGGGAATAAAAAATATAAAAAAAAACAATAAAAAAAAAAACGTTTTTTAACATCCCTAATTCTTTTTATTTTAAAGTAGGTCAATGTTTCAAAATTAATTTTGCATGTTGCACGTGTACCTAATTAAAAATTCGACTCTATTTTTTTTTCGCAAGTTTTTGATTTTTTTTCTTGGCTTGGTTTTTAGTTAACTGTAATATAGTTGTATATGTATATCCATGAATTCCAAATATTTTTAACAAAAATATCTACCTACAAAAAGTTATATTTAAAAACTAACAAAATTTTTTGATAATAAAACAAATCAATATGATTTTACAGCGTTTGACCTTGAAAAGAAAAAAACAAAAAAATTGCCTGCGGCGAATTTTCGCGTGTTTCTAGATTTAAAAAATAACTAAATTTAAATTTTCCTGTTGACTTTTTCTGGGTTTTTGTTCCTTAACACGTTCGCTGCCGACACACAGTGGTATAGAATTTAGCGGACGCGTTCAAAATTAATTTCTCGCTTTATTAGTAGAGATAGAAAAGTGAATTTAATTTATTTTGTAGAAGAATGCTTAAGCTTTAAAACGATGTAATTTTACTTATATTCAAGTCTACAGTGAGCCCGCCAGGCGAGCTTTCGGCATTGAATATGAGTAGGGGATGGACCAACCAGGTGGGTTGTCAGCAGCGAACGTGTTAAATGCAGAATCAAACCAAAATCAACTCATTTTAAAATTTTATTTTAGTTTAATCTTGAAAAGGTTGGCGACTTGCAGCACATTATATTATTATATTATATTAAATATTTATAAATTTTATCCTGTCTCAAAAACGAAAGAACAAAATATGTTTTAAATAGCTTACACTCTTGGTGAATGCGCCTATGTTAATTTGTACAGTGGGAAAAAAGCTTAAAATAACCCATGATTCGAGTCTACTAAAATCCAGTTGCAACAAATTTTATATATAAAGTATATCAGAAACCGAGAAATATCAGTTGAAAAACCTATCACTTCTATTGAAAGACCCGTTAGTTAGTTCAAAGTGTTCATATATTAATCAGCTCTTCTTCACGGAAAATAGTATATAAAAATACTTTAGTTTTTCTTTTTAACTGACAGATGTTTTTTTGTTGTAGATTTCGACTCAGAAGGTGAAGAATCATGAACAAAATTTTGACGCATCATGCATAAATGCAAAACTTCGGCCCTCTTTTGGGGCAGCGCCGAAGAATATAAGAAGAAACATGATGAGGTGGCAACCAGGCAGTATTTTTTTAAAAAGTCTTGTTCTTTTAACATTTAGTTTCCACTATTTCGTTCTGGCATCGTCGGCCAGTAGTGCTAGTTTCTATACGATTCATTGGAATTCGTCAAATCCAATTTTTCGTATAGACAATACAGACAATATAATTGACGTTAATCGGGACAATCTTAAGTTTGAGTATGACCAGTGCAACCTGATTTGTCCAGTTTACACGCCCGGAACAAGGGACGAGGACATGGAAAAATACATTATCTACAACGTGTCCAAGGATGAGTATGAAACATGCAGGATAACAAATCCTAACCCCAGGATTATCGCGGTATGCGATAAGCCACACAAACTCATGTACTTTACAATAACGTTTAGGCCGTTTACACCCCAACCTGGAGGACTGGAATTTATACCAGGAAACGATTATTACTTTATTTCCACCTCAACAAGTGACGATCTTCATCGACGAATAGGAGGTCGTTGTACAACTCACAACATGAAGATTGTCTTCAAAGTCTGGGGCCCTCCACCAGTAGCACCGTCGCCACAGCCACCTGTGATGACAAAACAACCGGCCTGGTGGTCCGTTACCACTCAGCAGCGGACGACTACAACGAGTACCACTACTACAACGAGTACGGAACCTCCGACTACCACTAAGAAAAAGTCGAAAACATACAATAAACATCCTAACGAAGTAATGAAAAGTGAGGAACTGACTTTGGGCAGTGCAAATGCGTCCAGTGCAAAATTCAGTCTTATAGTTTTGTGCGCGTTGTCGCTGTTGTTTTTATCATGGCGATGAGTCACTTGCCCTAAATATGCGGTACTAAAATAATAACATATTTATATAGAAAAAAAAAATAATCGATGGACCTTTTTAGTGCGTCTCGAATTTCCCCTTATATGTATCTTAAAATATATTGAATATTGTTTTTTTTTCAACTTAGTTCGAATATTTTTGAAACAAAAACAATTTTAATTTAAAAGAATTTAAGGGTATATAAATTAAACGTGTACGGAACTCCCGACGATAAAGTCAAAAACAACAAATATCCTACAAGAGTAATTTAATTTAAAGAACTGACTTTGGGCAGTGCAAATACGTCCAGTGCCAAACTCAACCTGATAGTTTTGTGCGCGTTATCGCTGATTTTGTTTTATCATAGCCATAAGTCTTGCGTCCCCTAATTATACGGTACTAAAATAATATCATATTTATATATTAAATTATATATTAATCGATCGATTATATATTAAAATATATAATAATCGATCAACATTTTTCATGCGTCTCCCCTTAAATGTGTCTTAGTATATGACAAATATTGATTTTTTTGTAACTTTCTTAGAGGTCCAGTAAAAACCCTGATTTGTTTGTCTTAATTAAAAAAAAGGTTAATAAGACATCCTCATAATGTCGTAGAAAGTGAAGAAAGAACAGACTTTGAACAGCGAATACGTCCAGTGCCAAACTCAAGCTCAGAGTTTGTGCTTGTTATCACTGATTTTTTATCATGGCAAAAAATGCGTGGTAAATACACGGTAATAAAATAATAACTTAAATATATTTTGTGGATAAGCACACACTTGAGCACAGAAATCAAGTTTAATTGCGATTATGAGAGGTGTTTTTAAAATACCATGTCGAATGTGTTCTTGAACGTTATTTGATTGTAGTTTAAACAAACCCGATTTCTTTATGTTGATTTTCAGTATTTTAAGGGTATTAAAGTAAACCTTATAATGTGATACTATCTATAGTAGTTAGACAGCTTACAGAACTTGGTACTTAAAACCTTAATTTTTAATCATATTTGAATTTTCTTTTTTTTATATTTCAAATGTTATAGTCCAGTCAAATAATAAATTGCAATAAATGGGAGGCATAGCGTAGTGGCTAGCGCGTATGCATAGCAAGTCTACTATCGTGAGTTCGATTCTCACTGGCGCCGATTAGCTTTTTTCGGTTAATTAATAATTGTAATTTGTCGAAGGCGATAAGTGAAACGGACACTCCCTAGAAACTGGTTCGAAAGTCAGTATAAGCCGGTGGTTCCCTCTACTACTAGCCCACACAAGTCCTGGACTTAGGGGATGCTTAATTAAGTAGAATAGTACGAGGTTAAACAAACATGTAATGTACATGGGCTGATATTTTAAAGGGTAGCAGTGGATGGTAACAGCACACTTCTGTTAGTTTTTCACCGGGTGATTTGCGTAAGGGGTGTCGCTATCTTTAATTTTAGGGGTGAGTTGCTTAATATGCATATACGATGAAAATGCATATGACCAATTTTGGAAATTTCCAACAAAAAAAAAAGATCAGGACAAAAATTTTTGGAAATTTTTTCCTTAACAAAATTGGTTATATGCATTTTTATCGTAAGATGCATATTTAGCGAGATAACCGCACTCACCCCAAACATTCAAGATAGCGGATACCCCTTACGCAAATTACCCGGTGAAAAACTAACAACTAACTAACCAAGTGTTCTGTTACTATCCACTACTACCCTTTAAAATATCAGCGCGTGTACATTTATTGCAATTAAACATGGGAAGTTTTCGTTATTTGACTGTACTATTAGTAAAAAATGTTTAGCGATAATTTTAGACTTGGCCATAGCGTTTCACATTATAGATCACAATATATACATATACACATATACACAATTTATATATCATACTACTATAAAGATTAAAAAATATCGGCTTAAGAGCACTTTCAATCTTAAAAACATTATTGGAAGGAATTTTACCTCCAAACTAATTTAGTGATCACCTTGCTGTTACTGGGGGGCCCCAAGGAACAGTATTAGGACCAATATTAATAATTTTTATAGTATAGATATTTTTTTTAGCTGAAACTTTCTCTTATGTCGATAACATGGTTATCATCTTTGTAGGTATCTTATGGGCCGATATGTATAAAAAAGATGGCGTAAGAAAAATAAATTGCTGATTAGATGTCAGCCTTCTTATTATAAATGTAGATAATATAAGTTTTTATCTCACACCAGATTTTTTTGTTTCTTTTTCCTTTTTCACGTATTTTCGTTTTTGTTTTCTTGTTTTTGTTTTATTTAAAAGAAAACTGTAGGTGTTATTTTAATCCCTAGCTTATAAACAAAAATTTTATTTTACTGATTTTACCTACACATACACATCTGTTATAGAATTGGTACTGATTATTTTACTTTTTGCAGATTACTTATTATTGTATATACTTTATATTTATAAATTAGAGACCATCCACAAATTGCATTTTACTAAATGTATTTATTTTTTGAGCACTCCTATATTCAAATATTTTTTTTATAAATAGTTATAAAACTTCATGCTGGGCCCATGGGCTTTACACTCTGTCTCCTTAACAGAGTGACGTCCTTCACGGGCAGCTCCTTATTAGAGAACCTTAATGTGATGTTTTCTAGACAGACAGCTCCCCCTACTCCCCATAGCTGCGGCCCTGACGTTAAGGAACTCTAATCGATGTTAACAAACAATCTGCATGCTAGTCAAGCTAACGTAAAATTTTTCATTTTGACATGGGTACAATTATTTTTATTTTTGTGCTGGCAACGTGCACTATGTTGTCAAACAGAAAAAAGTGTTTAAAAATATTTTTGGGTGAATTAAGTCTTAAATGATTTACTATATACAAATAACTAGTTTTGAGTCGAATTAAGTTTTAACATTAAAGGGTTCGGGGTAAAAATGGTAAAGTTGAAATTAAAAGAAATTAAGCCCATTTCGTACGTTCTTACTATGAGGGCAGTATAGATCTGTAATTACGTAGAATGTAGGGTGGGGGGAAACAGGACCCCAATTTTTAAAATTTATGTTTTTGAAAGCTTTAAGTATAAAATTTATAAAATTAGGTAAAATAAATTTTGAAAACGAAAAATAAACCTCGATTTTTAAATTCAGTATACCGGGTGGGACAAAATACTATTACACCCTTATAATTATTTTGTTTATTAACTTAACAAAATGAAATTTGAAGGATGTAAATATTTGAATAAACTGCATTTTTTAACTTTATAAAAAATATTCTGTCACTTCCGGTTTCGCCGGAAATTATCTTAACTTTTGATTTTTAAATGGAACACCCTGTATATGTTTACATTTTTTGGTTTGATTAGGGGTATTTTGTCCCACCCGGTATTTATTTATACATGTTTTTCTTTATATTTTCCCCAATAAGATTTTTTGACACTATAACTATAAGACGTTGACATTTATATCTGACGACAAAATTATATTATATTTAATATAAAGAGTAGCTTAAACTTAATTTTTTATTAAACAATTTCCTCGGACATAGCGTAGTTTCATCGTGAGATTCAGTGCACCTCAGAAAAATCTGGAAAGTTAAATTAACAATAATAATTTTTTTTAGTTGTTTAAAAGGTCATAAAAATTTGCCATTAAAATAATAATTACTTTACTTGACTGTGACATTGAATTAATTATAATTAATAATAGTATAATTATACTATAATTATAGTATAATTATAATTATAATTAACACTTGCTAGCTTATAATTTAAACTTGACTTAACTTTATTAGCCCTAATTTTAAATAGTATAGTTTTTTATTCACCGTTTTTTTGATATTCATTGTACCATAATGTTATAGTTTTGCCTTTTTTTTATTTTTTATTTTTTTTTAGTTTAATTTAAGAAGTACTTATATACCGTATTCCGCTTTTTATAGAAAAAACTGTTTAATTCGAAATCATATCTTATTCTCTCTACTATTAGAATAGTCATCATGAAGAAGTTAGTTATAATTATATATATTTTTTCTATTTTGCTCTTCTATTCGTGCTGCTTTTGAGTATTTTTCTAATAGAGAGCAGATGTCCCCCTGTTCCTTAAATTAGGCCTACGAATTGTTCCTAGTAGAGAGAAAAAGTTTGTTTTCCGTTTTAAAATGCATTGTTATCAATTAAATTTATTTTAATATAATTTTAGGGCCTTTATAACAAAATAGTAATTATTAGTGGTATTATTTCTATTTTGGCCTTGAATTTATATTTTAGATTTTAGGGGTTACCCCTAAATTTTAGTTATTTTGAAGGTACCACTTGATACTAATGTCATAGGCGTAAATAGAGGGGCTTTTGAAAGCGTGTATGCCCTTTCAAAACCAGAAAAATTGCCTCCTCAAAATTATTTGTGCAATAATTAAAAATACTGCTGCTAAAAAATGTATATATCGGAATATTAACCAGCAAAAAAAGGTAATTGTAATTATAATCTTTGTAGATAATTTAATAAACTAAAAGGTTCATTTGTTTTTCAACAAATAATTGAGAAAACGCGAATTTATGTTTCATATTGCCTCATTTTCCTAAAACCTTTGGATAACAATTCGTATTCCAAATTTTCGTTTTCCAGTTATTGTGTTGACAAAATAACCAAACATGCAAAAATACCGACCGATAGGGACATAAATACTCTTTTCTACGACTGCTTTAGAATGTAAGCAAATACACACACTTTTCAAACACAGAATGATTACATTCTAGCTCTAGATACGGTATGAATATTCCGTATCAAGTGTTAGAATGAGCACATGTAGTGCCATCTCTTGTTTATAAAAGTAAATAAAACTGTAGCAAAATTAGCAAAAATATATATATTTTACCATGAAATATTGAATAATTCAATGCAATTTAAAGTTTTGCGTTAAAATTACATAAAGTTTATTAGTTTTTCGTAATATTTGACCAGTTTTTTATCAATTTAGTTCAAACATTTAAAAATGCTCCATCTATTGTTAAATATGTAAACCTGATATGTCACAAAAATTTGACATAACCTTCAATTTTTGCTAAATATGTGCTAAAATTAATTAAAAACCTTTTTTAAGTACTGATTTGATAAAATTATTAAATAACATTAATTGCTTTATTTAAAAATATGTGTTTTGTTGCATTTACAATGTCGAGTCACTAAAAACCTTGTTTTTAACCTTGTCCGCAGTTTAAAGCCATACAGTGTTTCATATTGCAGTCGAAGAAAAAGTATAGCCTACAAGACGTATGGAATAGTCATTCCGCGCACGCGGGACCGTCATACTCGCCTGCCGGCTCGCGCGAAATATTGTCTATTCCATACTAGTTATAGAATATACTAATTTTTGAGTTGTTTTTTGCATATCAAACATTAGGAAGCAATAATTAAATTTCTAAGTTGTTAACCAATACAATTTTAGAAAATTAAGTGTGGGGGATTTGTAAAACCATATCCCCCCAGAAGCAAACTTCTATTTGCGCCTAATCTATGCCTATCATATGACTAGTCATATGATTAATGTTTGTGTAAAATATAAATTATATTTATTAAATATTTATAAGTTCTTATTTCACAATTATGATTTTCCTACTTTTTTTCTAATGATTTATTTATAAATGTATTCTAGGTACTTATAAATTAAGTATATATTTATACTTAAAATTTAGAATTAGGTTAAAATGAAACAAATAATTATTATTTTTATTATAATAACTAGAATCAATAAATATCTGCGTATAATTTATACGTATTTACTGCACGTTTTTTTAACAGACTAATTAGCAAAAATATCATTAGAAGAGTTGGGGGCACAGTGGATCAAGGGGCACCTTGGATCGCTAATTATAACTTTTGTGACACCCAATTTTTTTAACAAATGATTATCTTTGCCGCTGTCTATTAAACTTATGAAAGAAGCACCAGGCACGTCTTCGCGGTGCGCCGATAAGTGTAGTCGTTTGAAAGAGGCAATATAAAAAAATAAATAGTATTATGCGATAATGTATTAATTTTGTATTTTTGTATTATTTTTGTATATTTTAGGGTATTCCATGGAATTTCAATAGATTTGTGTATTTGTAAATGGAGTCCCTTCGTTTTTATTTTAAAGCTGTGTAGAAGGGTGCCCAGTCGAAATTAAAAATGGATCTTTTTAGGGTCTCACCCCCTATAAATGTTCATTTAGGTCAAAAACCAACCCTCAATTTTTTTTTCAGATTTTTAAAAAAATATTTAGAGGTCGCGCCCGGCGGTTTTTTGAGAGAGAAAACATGTTAAGCCTTTTTATTTATGCTACAAAAAAGGTTACTTAGAATTTTTTCTCAAGGGTCATTTTTTTAAAAAGTTCATTGATAAGTACTTATTAACGCCCCATATTTATTTTTTTTTAAGAAAAAGAAAAGGATATCAAAAAAAAAATCACAAATCCCATAAAATGTAAAAAAAACACTTCATTTCGATAAAATATTTGGCCAAAAAGCAAATAATATGTACAAATTGCTTTGAAATGAGTTTGTTTTTATAACTGGGTGTTTGGACTTTTTTCAGATTTTTAAAAATAAATGTCCAACACTTTTTTTGAAAAATAAATTTATATAATGTGTTTTATTACATTATATAATACAAGGCATTTTAAAAAACATTTTTTTATTTATTACAAAATTGATATTTTATTGCAATTTAATGCATTTTTTTAACTTTTATTGAGATATTTATTTATATTTTTGGACATCCTGTACTTTTTTTCAAAAAAGTAAAGATAAACCCTGAATTCGGACATATTTTTTCTAGCCTTTATTAAACTCGTGTCAATTTTTAGCATTTTTCCCCCATAAAAAATTCGTTTAATTTTTGTAGAGGGGCATAAAAATTGAGAATTATCCAGAAAAACTTTTTTATTCCATAAACGCCAAATATCAAAGTTTTTATATCCTTAAAAAAAATAAAAACCCTTCACATGATTTTCTATTTAAAAAAGCGCCGGGCAGAATCTCTAAATATTTTTTAAAAAATCTAAAAAAAATAAGGGTTGTTTTTTCACCTAAAGGAACAATTTTGAGGGGAGGGACCCAAACAATTCCGTAGGTCCTGGGCACCCTACTGTGTAGTACCTAAATAAATTTTATTAAAAAATCGAAGCTGAGACACAGTGAGTCATCATTTACATATCATTTACACCTTTATTTTTTAGTATTCATATATTTTTTTTAAGGCACCCTAATTTAAAATAAAAAATATTTAGAAATGATTGAGGTAATCTGCGCGCTGAAGTGTAGATAAATATTTTACTTATAATAATATAATAAAATTGATATAAAAAAAAAACAGATTAAGCCCTAAATTAAATGTGAAACACTGTGCCTCGGGTTCCCCTATATAGATTTTGAGGTCTTGATGCACAACATATTTAAGAACATGCTTTTTTTAGCTACCAGCTAGCAGAGACTGGACTAGCCATATTTTTTGAATGAGATGGTTTACAAAAATAATAGTTATTTATGGTACTAGTGGGTAAAGTCGAAAATTAACCTGCTTGGCTGACGCCTCGCAGGTTAATTTTTTCATGGGCAATATCGGTTTACCCATGAGTGCCATACAAGGTTTTATCCAATAAATAGCTTAAAAATTCATATTTTTATTAAAAATTTTAATGACATTTACAAGAAAATAATTTGACAAGTGACAGTTGAGTGGGTAAAATAAATAATTATCTACTCAATAAAGTAAAAGCCACGCGGGGGTTATTATTGAGTTTATCTATTTAAAATAAAGCTGGTAATTGTCTCATTATCTGCATTTATTAGATAAAATCTTTTTTTTTTAATTCAATTGTTTAAGAAAACAAAATATCGGCCCATCTGGATCCATTTATATCCATTATGTATCCATGTATTAACCCAAATATTGTGAAAAGTTTAATTTTCTGTTTTTGTTGACAAATAAATTTGTTAGCGACGAAGATATTCTACTTAAAGATATCCTTGCCTATCACATGTATTTTTTGATATTAAGTAATAATATAAAATTTTAATTTGCAAATAGTTATAGCCTATAAATTTTTAAAGCACTAGGGCTTTTATATAATGGGTCTTTTTTGAGATTTCTCGGTTTCTGATATACCTACTTTTTTTTGCTTACAGGTTTCAAAATATTCAGCATAGTTAACAGTTTTATGATGCGTTTAACGCTTCCCGACCGTTTAGAAATTATTAAAAAATTATTACCAAATTTCGAGCTTAGTTGTGTGTCCGATGACGCCGCGATGCCACACAGTGAGTTTTCGGGATGCAAATGCTTTTGATGTAACACTTATGCGTTGTTCTCGCACCAATAACGGCAATTTTTTTTTTGTTAATAAAGCCATTCATCCAAAAATGCGCCTCATCTGAGGAAAATTTTTTTTTGACCATCTTCCAAGTGCTTCAGGGCCCAATCAGTAAACTACCGACACAATCTGTGATCGTCTGGCTATAGCCCTTGATTCAATACGACTTTGCAAAGATTTGGCTCAAATCTTTACGCAAAATTCTCCAAGTTAATGTCTGAGAAAGACCCAATTGTTGCGATCGTCGTAAAATCGACAAATTTGGCATTCATTTTCTCAGACGTGGCGCATTTTTGGATGAAATGTTTTGTTAATAAAAAAAATGCCATTATTGGTGCGAGAACAACCCACAAGTGTTACATAAAACACAGTTGCATTCTGAAAAACACACTGTGTGGCGGCGTCCTCGGACCCACAACTAAGCTCGAACTTTGCTAATATTTTTTAATAATTTCTAAACGGTTAGGAAGCGCCGAACATTGCATGATAAAACTGCAAACTATACTTAATATTTTGATACCTGGAAGTAAAAAATATATATACCAGGAAGCGAGGAATCTCTATTGAAGAAACTATCACTCCTATTAAAAGAAAGACCCGTTACATTGTATTATACAATATGAATATTGCATGGGCATTATCAATTGTTTAAGCAATATTTAAAATATATAATATTAAATTATTAATAGAATCCTGCCTATAAAATTAAATTAAATTCTTTTTAGTGGTGCATCAAAATCTAAAATCGCAGCTAAAACTGTTTATTTCACAAAAAAAAATAGAAAATGTAGTGTCTACCGAGCAATATACCCATGTTTCGTATTTTCTTCTAATTAAATATAATTTTTTACTATATTTTCTGATTTATTTATTTCCCTCTTTATATTTGGCGTTTGTCCTAAATCTACATAAACTTTAGGTTGATGTTTTTCTTGCATGTGTACCCATGGGCATTAGCGTGCGTCAAACAGTCCAGAATTGAGAAATCCAAATGGCTCTCTGGCTTAAAAGCTGCTCTTTGGTAAGAGCGGAAAGAGATAGAGATTTGATATAAATAGAATCGAAATCAGCAACAAAAACACTATTAGAATTGTGCAAAAGAATTTGCAGTTTGTTACTGTTGTTTAGCATGTAGTCTGCGAAAGAACTTTCACCACTATTTACGAATTGGCGCGCATTAGGATTTCGTTCTCAGAGGTTTTGAATTGTACACACCCTTTGCTTACATGATTTATCATCACCTAAGTTTGCTATTTTTTAAAACCTATTTCTATTTGGGGGGACGTGTGGCCAGTGGTTCTGCATTTTCCTATTTTCGTAAATATTTTGTTAATTTTAATATGCAAATAGAAAATAATAAAGCATTTTGTGGGTAGAACTATTATATATTCGACATAAATACATACATAGCTAAATAATATTTATTTTAATAGAATTTTATTTTAGAATGTATTAAAACAATGTTTTTTTGCAGTAAAAAAAATATTTTTTGCGAACAAGGAAGAATTAGTATTTAGACTTTAGAACAATAATAAAGATATGTTTTTATTTTAATTTATTTATTTAAATTTAATTTCCTCGCCTACTGCTTAACGTAGGTGACATTTGCAAAGGACTGACATATCCAGTTTTCTTAATATCCTCTTTTGGTGAATCCACTATTATCTGAACATTGGTCTCAACAGTGTGATTTCCATTAGATTTGTTATTTCCACTCATTCCATTGGACTTGTTAGATCCATTGGATTTACTGTTTTCTATAAGCAAAGTCTGCTCATCATCCGATTTAATTTTTTCTGATATCGAAGGGGAAGACTCCGAATTGTCGCCGTTCCAATAGGAACAACCTGCTCCCTCTTCAGCTATTTTTGGACCCACTTTTAGTGGCTTCATAACCTGCAAAGGTCGATCAAATTTAAAAGAATGCATGTAATTTACACATTTATATGTTTAAAATAATTTAAAATAATTGATCCGCTCCTTTTTAATAAATTTATTTCTCAGAAATCTACAAATGCAATAGTGGAAAATGTATTATTAAAAACTGGGTAAAGTGCAGTCGATTAGACCGGTTCAAAAATAATGAATAAATATCAAAAAAGTAGTTAATTTTAAATAGTTTCCCGTAGAAAGATACTCACGAGAAAACTTTATTGAAGAAAAAGAAATACCTACATTTTTATAATTTCAATATTTTCTGTATACATACCGCAGGAGATATTGGAGGAGTATTTTTAATTGACACTTCAATATTAGATATGGAACGAACATCCAGTAACTGGTTTTGTTTCTGTTGGTTCCCTTTATCCAATTCTGGACTTTGTGTAAGATTAGCTTGTCTGTGAACAAAAGAATAAAATATTAAATTACGTTATAGTGGCAATGTCCAAGAACTTTAACAAATCTGGAAGTACTCGTAATATTATGGACTTTTTTGGTTTTAAATAATAAAGAAACTTACTGTCAGAGGGCATCCTAACTTAAAAAGCTTAACTTAAAAAGAAGAAAATGAGTTATAATACAGGTACCGAGACAGGTACACGTTAAAATTCAGGAAAGAAAAGTAAAAATTCAAGAAGGGAAATTAAACATTTAGGAAAGAAAAAATGCAAAAATAAAGAATATTCTCTATATAGCATCTTCAAGGAACAAAAGTAAAGAGAGAAGCTAAAACCAGAAGAAGTATAAAATAATATTTCAAAGAGGAAAATAATAGGAGCTCGGCCTCCCTTTATAGAGGTTTAGAATAGGGTTGGCTAGTCTCTTAAAGAATTAAGCCTTAAGGCTTAACATTAGTAAAAAAATGCCATAACCCTTTGCCTAGGAATGCTACGAAACCTTCAAACAACTGGCAGAAACAAACAAGGTTTCCTTAATGTGGGTGCCAGGATACGACGGTGTTGAAGGCAATGAGGCCACAGACTCTCTCTCGAAAGAAAGAGTATGCACTTAATTTACTGGCCCTGAACCTTTCTGTGGATTTAACAAAAGCCATCAGGTAGAGGCAATTAAAGAATGGGAAACCAAAATCAAAACTCGTATTGGAAAGACCAAAACTTAAGACAGGCTAAAATATTCATAAAATATGAACCTGAACGAACAAGAAAGATACTCGATCTCAGCAATCTGGAACTAAAGACCTATACAGGACTGTGAACCTGACACTGCCCTTTAAGATATCATCTTAAAAAAATGGGCATGTCTTAAATCGACACCTGCCGTTCATGCTCAGAATCACCAGAAACGGCCGAACACATCATTTGCTTTTGCGAAGCCACTGTTCGCAAAAGGCTAAAATATCTCAAACAGGTATTCCCGAGATCTGCAGATATATCCCAAGTGGCCCCAAAAAACTCTTGAGCTTCTTTGGAAGCCTGAAGTTTTATGTGGACTAAATTACATAGGCGTAACTAGGGGGAGGCTTTTTCAAGGGGGATTTGCCCCTCCCCCAAATTTTTTCAAAAAAAATATTAAATTTTAAAAAATTTGAAGGTCATTGTGTTTATTTCTACTTACCGACTGAGCGGATCAACCATCCTGAAAGATTCCAGAAATTCATTCAGATCTACAAACCCATCTTTATTTAAATCCATCATTTTACATATTTCCTCTAGTTGTTCATGAGTCATCGGACTAGGCATATGCTTTTTAATTAAGTTGCAGGCATCAGAAAACTCATCCAAACTTATGTATCCTAGAAGTAAAATAAATTTTGCAAAGCTTAGAAAGTAACTCCTAGTGTATTAATGTTAAAGATTTCTTTACCTGACTTATCCTTATCAATTATATGGAATATGGCTTCCAAGCTTTTCTTATTCCTGTAGAGTGTTTCCACCACGGTTGAAGCTCCTTGTACAGACTAAAATTAGAAAAGAATTGAAAATTTACCTATTTATAAGCAACGAGTATAAATAAATAACTAAGTAAATTCTACTTGATTAGATTTTAATCTTATATACCTATATAGGCTTAAAAGCCTATATCGACTTTTTTTGATAACTACAAAGAAACATAAATCAGAGCATGCCTTGTTTTCTTGGTGTATAAGTAGATAAATTTTTTGCGTGTGACAAGATTGGAACTTGTTTTTATTACAATCTGACATCACTGTGTCCAAAAAAAGTCAAATAACTAATGTTGAGAGATAAGCTGCTCGCTCTTTCCTTGCTATGTCTTAAGTACTACTGAATTTTAAATAGGAATAGGGTTTTTTCTTTTACGTCTTTTTAATCAACTTACGTTAATCCTCTTGTTGCGAACATCAAACGTAGTGGCGTACTTAACTTTATTTGTTTCTGGATCAATTGTCACCAATTTTTCTTTCATCATACGCCATGGAATGCTCAAGCCAGTCACATTTAACATACATTCACACCATTGAGTGACACTAATAAATCCTGAAAAAAATATAAAAACATCTTTTTAAAAAATGGCTGTGAGCGATATCTATATTTTTTTCAAAAATTCTGAAAAAATTCAGGGATGATACTCTTAACCCAATGAACAAATTTAAGGGGTGAGACCTCCAAAATTTTCAATTTGAAAATTTGGTAGGTCACCCTAATACATATATGTATACTATAGTGTAGTATTATTACTATTCACAGTGGGTAGATAGATAGATAGATAGATAGATAGATTTATTGTCATACATAGAGGTATTTAATACCTGTTTAATTTAACATAGAGTGCGTGTCAAAAGTCCGCTCCGCTTCGTTTTAGGTAGTTACCTGTATTTTTTGTGTCAAACTCAGCAAACGCTGCCTCCAACTTTTCTTTATTAACCATAATTTGACTTTGAAGTTCCCTGATGGCCCCTGCCTCCACAATGCTCATGCGCTGATGAAACGTCAGTTTCCTTTTACTGGAATTAGCCATATACTGCACGTAATGTGTCTCTAAGTTTGGTCCCACTAATTTTAGGTAGGCTCCATTGTTGGATCCTACTTCGTAGTAACTTGATGCGGAGAATATCGTAACTACCTAAAAAATAATGAAAAGTAACTCATTAAAATTGAATCAGGGAAAGATTCCACTCGATAATATAATATATTTGACTTTGAAAATTAGTAATTTTACGTAATTTCAATCATAAAAAACTCCTTAAATCAAAAAATTAAAAAAGGACGACGTTAGAGACTCAAATCATAAAATAATAAAAACCATCTTAATATATTTAATAATAACTACGGATCAAAATGTGGTCTGCAATGGCGAAATATATAACATACACATGTAATTTTTTTTATTCGAATGGAATGAAATGTATACACAAACATCGTGTGTATCCTTTTCTTAACAAGGTTTGATTTAATTAATTTGGACTTGGTATACCAACTTTATAAAGTTAAAATTTCCATTCCTTAATTAAGTTAAAATATTCCAAAGTACAAGTTGTTTTGTTAGGCCAGTTAAACAACAAGCCTAACTGAAACTAATTATAATTACTTTGGCAAACTTTATAGTCATTTAAGTCTCAAATCTTCGTCAAAGGAAACTTATAATTTTTAGGTTATAAAGATTTAAGTTTTATTAGAAACGTGCCGTGAACCCGATAATCCGAGTTCGATTATTTTAAATATTCCATATACACTTTGATTTTCTGAAAATTTTCATTTTTTAGGTAATTTAACTAATGCACATATTTTTTATTTTCATTTGTTCTCGAGATATTTTCAATCAAAGTGAGCAAGTTGTCTTCTTTTAATCAAGCCTAAGCCATTATAACCTACTGACTATTAAAAAACAATAATAACAAAGAATGTCCCTTGGAATATCCTCGGTAAATACCGAGTTAAATAGATAATTAAAATTCGCCCTAACTTGGAGCCTCATGGCGTCGGAGCAATCTTATTTAATTTATTTAAATTGGTATAAATACATTGTGTTTTATTGTGTTTTTGGCACTTAAAACCATTTTACTGCTACTTTATAATAAAACAGTTTTAATGAATGAAGCTTATTTTAAATTGTTTTAATTTTTTAAAGCAGACTGATCAAAAGAAGATAATTCACTTACATACACTTAAAGAAAACTGATATTTTTGATCAGCTTCACCCCAGATTACGGTACTTACCATATTATCATGTGTAACCTCATATCCCTCTGCTTTACATTCATGAGAACGGACAAGATAATGTAATTTGTTATTTTCTAAAAATTTTTTAGTAACATCTGGTCCAAAATATGTACCAGCTCCACGTAACTTATTTGGTATACAACCATTTCCGGTTTGAGGATCTGACCACAGTATGTCAAATATCTGAAAGTAAAAATATTGAATTATTTAAGAAGTAAATAATACCTCCAACTTTACTGCTTGTTGTTTTGCTAAACTACAATTTTAGTTTTGCTTTCCCATTTTGACAATTTTCAAAATTTTGGGAAAGCCTTGTAATCAGGCAAAAATTTTCAATTTTTTTTCGTATTTTTGCGTTTTATGACGTTCTATGTAGATATATATCAATGTCGAGCAAAAAAAAATTGTCGCTCGGTTGATCTGTCGATTGGTCAACATATATGTGGAGGGAGTAACGGCAAGAAATTTTATATGAAATCCTGTCATAGGATCTCATATTTAATATTGCCTTATCTAAAATTAACCTACTCCGCCTCCAGAATTATGGGTTAATTTTCTATGAAATCCTGTCATAGGATTTCATATTTAATATTACCCTCTCTAAAATTAACCCGCTCCGCCTCCAGTATTGTGGGTTAATTTTTTCATGGGAAAAATCATAGTTTCCTCTTTCATACCATAAATAACTATTAATAGATATAATAGATATATAATGTTGAACACGTTATCTAACGTCATATTTCTGACGTTATTTTAACGTCAGTAATATTACGTCCCTGGACTGTGACTTATACACTTTACTGGGACGACAGCAAGACGTCCTAATATGACGTCATGTAGGTCAGTTAGTGCCCAATAATTCGTCAAAAATACGTCTTTTGGTTTCCTGGGTATAGGGATTTTAAGCACAAAAAATGAATAATCATCTGTAGATGAAACACCCGGTAGATGTATATTCCGTATACCCTTCAATAGGTGGTTTGCGTATATATTTTAGTACTTATTTATGTAGATACGAAAATTATTTGGTCTTATGCAAAGGAAATAAATTACATTATATGCTGTGACTGGTCTCCCTGCCCCGATATTTATACAAATATATATATAGTTATAGATATAACATACAAAATGGCGTGCTTTTAGGTGAAAAAAAATACAACAATATAAATACACATTTATACACGGTGTTCGCAGTCTTATGGCATATATTAAATTGGATCATTCTACATCAAAAAACATAAAAACTAGCATAGGAAAATAGGTCCGGAAAAGAACCTTAAGAGAGTTAAGATCCTATAAAAATGTATTAAAAATAAGGTTTTTAATTAATAACTCTGGTACCCTTTGAGATAGAGCGACGAGGGTTTGCATGTATACTAGTTTTAATAGGGGCAATTAGTTAATGTTAATTCAGTTTTTTGAATCTATCCAAAGGCGTGTCTAGACGGACAAAATATGTGCAGCTTAACATATTAAACTTTTTTATGCATTTTTTTTTGGATTTTTAAATTCCTTGAGTAAAAATACATAAAATACGTCATATAGTGTAACACTGTAGGAGCAACCGTTTTCAAAATTTGACACCGTTGTGCCACCAAAAATTAAGGGCCGTAGCTTCCTTGGGGATCACTTTCGGACCAAACTTTATACGATTTTTTTGTTGATATTTTTGGATGTAGAACCACCTCTTAAATTTTGGCATTCCAGTTACTGATCACCCTGTATTTTGTAAAATTCTGATGAATGCAAACATCATTTGTGACGTCATACCTATTTAGCTGGGATTCATATGAATCCCGGAGCCGGAAGGCTAGCCACAGCGTAAATGTTATCAATTTTAAAGGACGGAAGATTTAAATTCAGTTTAAATTTGATGTGAGGAAACTAGATTTGCTATTAAATCTTGAAGGGAATAATAATGAAAAGTCGGAAAAGTCATTCAATTTATATTTACTACATATACCTACAGGGTTATTCTTTTAAAGGGTACACCCCCCGTAACTTCTGAACGGAATGAGATATAAACTTAAAATTTTTAATCTGTATATCACACAAAAAAAAACTATCATTTGCCATATTTTTCAATTTTTTATTCGGTAAGGCAACGCCAGGGGGGCAGTGGGGGACAATATTTTAAATGGCACTCTAGGTCTTGTGATACGTCATTTTAAAGAGCTTATTATTAAATTCTCTATTCAACCATGTAACTATTTATTTATTAATATTTTTTTCAAGATTTTTTTGTTTATTTAAAATTGATGAAATTTTCAATATTTAAAGAAAAAATTAATTTTGGAAATTTTGCACAAAAAGGTCAAAATAATAAATACATGGTGTATTATCATTTTAAGACTAATTATTTATTATTTTCATGTAAAATTTCGAGAATTTTAAGGTTTTTAAAATGAGGTATCACAAAACCTAGTGTCCAATTTAAAATATTGTTTCCCACTGCCCCCCTGGCGGTGCCTTACCGAATAAAAAATTGAAGAACATGGCAAATTAAAGTTTTTGTTGTTTAATATAATATATATTTTAAATTTGAAGTTTATATCTCATCCCGTTCTAAAGTTACGGAGGTGAACCATTTAAAAGAATAACCCTCTATACTACAGGGACTGGCATAAAATAAAAAAGGTTCAATAAGGACAAGTCTATAATGGAGCATTGGTCACGAAGCCAACGATATATTACTATCAAAGAACGATGCAAAAAACCATTACGGACCATGGGTGACTCAAGGCATTGTTTGGGGGGGGGTCGCAGGACAAACATTTCCCAACCAAAGATTGGGAAATTACCTAGCACTAAAAGAAACTTTACTAAAAAAAGGCCTAACTTAACCTCCTGCGGGAGTGGGACCGTTGGGGAGTAGGGTCAATGGGGAGTGGGGATGTTAATAATAATAATTTATATAAGTAAATGAATAAATAGTGCATAAAACAAAATTCATTTCAGTTAAAATATTTAAAATAATTTAAGTAAACAAAAACAGACGAAATAAAATAAATTATTATTATTATACAAAAATCACATATCGTTAAAATTAGTATATGGCTCTACTTTATTTTTAAAAGGTTTAATTTTTAATTGTTCCAGCCTTAGTGGGGGAATGTAGTAAAATTGTAAATGATTTTCGGATACGTAGTAGGGGTTTTCATAGAGTAGGGATGAAATAGAATATAGTAGAGAGTAGGATTTTTTTTTTTTAAATTGTCTTTACGAACACTTGACCAGAGGACACTAGATTGGTGGGTAGTAAACTAAACTTAACTACCCTGTAACAAAAGTCCTGCCAAATCTTATCAAAATCCTATGGGATGTTAATAAAATGAAATGGGCTTGCTTGCATAGGGCTTGATAGGACCGAGAATGGTATTTTCGTAAGGTTGTAAAGGAATAGGAATTCCTATTAAAGTGACAAAATCGCTACTAAAGTTAAAGAAAAATCATGAAAACCCATTGATTTGATCTTTCCTACAATTTCCTATATTTATGATGGGATTTTCGTAAGATTTCATGGGAACGTTGTTACAGGGTAAACTATTGTCCATAATTGTTTGGCACAGTTCTCATCCTTTTCCGATCGAGGGCTGTTTTTGGCATTGTTCTTTGAATTATTTGAGATACTTACTTGTTTCCATTCTATTTCATTCAAGTTTTCTGGGCAGTATACATATTCCTGTACAAAGAAATATCCTTGTAAAATTTAGAATCAATAGGTATACCTACATAGTTTTTTAATTTATAGCGATTATAAAAATATAACCTGCCTTATTTAAATTTACTGTAAGTGATTAAAATTTTAATCTTTTTGATATGGATATCTCTTAAGATAAACATTTATATCAACTCTTGAATGAAATAATAATGAAAAGTCATTCAATTTATTTTTCCTACAAACTAAAAAAATCAAACATTCAAATTCAAATCAAATTATATTAATGCTACAATAGGGTGGTCAAAAAAAAATATTTACTTAATCTTTTCTATTTGTCGTGGTTAGAACGTGCTTAGAGTAAAAATTTATATAGACAACCCCAAGTGGTACTTCTAGGGCCCTAAAAACCCTAAAATCATCCAAATATATACCAAATTCCTATAAAACCAGCCGTAATATTTGTAATTTTATAAAATTTAAAAGCCTTGATATTTATATTTTTTCTTTTTGAGTATGAAAATAAGCCTGCAAAATCTTATTCTGATTTAAAGTTTGTAATTCGTACCAACAAAAAATATAGATAACAAGGCTTTTAAATTCTATAAAATTACAAACACTAGAGCTGCTTTTATACGAATTTTATCGATATTTGCTTGATTTCAAAGTTTTTAGGGCCCTAAAAGTACACATTAGGGTTTTCTATATAAATTTTTAATCTAAGGGCGTTCCCACCACAACACTTAGATAACATAAGGGAACGTTCAAGTATTACGTAACGCTCCTAGGGGGTGGGGGTAATTTTGGACTGTTACGCCCATGTTAATGGTATAGGGAAATAGCGTTACAGGGGGGTCCAAAATGATCAAAATTTGCGTTACGTAATACTTAAACGTTCCCTAAAGTATTTTTTTTACCACCATGATGCTACAATACAGGGTGTATTTGAAATAGCGTAGGAAATTTTAACAGGTGATTCTACATGATAAAATATGACAAAAAGTTCCTATAAACATATGTTTAAAAATGCGTCATAAGGAAGCTACGCCCCTTTGAAATTGGCTAAAAAAATCGGTTTTTATTTAATAACTCAGGAACCCTTTGAGATATATTAACGAGGTTTTGCACGTGAATTAATCCTAATAAGGCCCATCTTTGTATGTCATTTTCACGTACTTATTTAAACCAGGGGTGTGCGAAACGGGGGGGGGCTTATCAGTTTTTTGTCCCAAACTTTTTTCTGTGTCACTTTTTTGCAATTTTATTTTTGAAATATAATTCCTCAGGTCAAAATACATAAAAAAGGTACTCTTGTTGTAATACTGTAGGATTAACCGTTTTCGAGAAAAGTTCATTTGAAAGTGAAATATCACGGTTCGAGGACGAAAAATTAAATACTAAAATGTCGAAAACCAAAATTTTAATGATGCAATGTTATTCTACATCAAAAACTAAGGAAAAAAGTTTCCATACATGTAGGTCGAAAAAACGCTTTTAAAGCTACCATAGCCCTTTAAAAATGGTGCATATTTAGGAGACCATAGCTCCATTAGGATTGATTTTTGGAAGTACCTGTATATGAAGTTTTTTTCTTAGTTTTTAATGTATATTCGCCCTGCATCATTAAAATTTTGGTTTTCAACATTTTAGTATTTAATTTTTCGTCCTCGAACCGTGGAATTGCACCTTCAAATTAATTTTTCTCGAAAACGGTTAATCCTACAGTATTACAACAAGAGTACCTTTTTTATGTATTTTGACCTGAGGAATCATATTTCAAAAATAAAATTGCAAAAAAGTTACACAGAAAAAAGTTTTGGACAAAAAACTGATAAGCCCCCCCCGTTTCGCACACCCCTGGTTGAAATAAGTACATGAAAATAACATATAAAAACGGGCCTTGGTAGGATTAGTTGACGTGCAAAACCTCGTTGATATATCTCAAAGGGTTCCTGAGTTATTAAATAAAAACCGATTTTTTTAGCCACTTTCAGAGGGGCGTAGCTCCCTTATGACGCATTTTTAGACATATGTTTATAGGAACTTTTTGTCATATTTTATGATGTAGAATCATCTGTTAAAATTTCCGACGCTATTTCAAATACACCGTGTATGGTAATTATTATGCTCATAAATGAATTTGTTGCATGCATATCAAGGTTTTGTTCTCAAATGATTTTTACTTTTTTGGGTAAATGTTGCTTGCTCAATCCAAATTTAAGTAATCCAAACTTGGATCCAAATCAATAATAAATCTAGGAGAAGAAGATATAGCAGATAAGTATTTTAGAGGCAATACGCTACCAGCGCATCTATAAATAAATGCGCCTGATAAGAACTTTAAATTTATTTTATGTTTTAGATTTTTATTCACATAAGTTATCAGTGAGGCCAAATTAATAATAAATTAAATCTACCATTAGGGCGAACCTTATATTTTTTTATTACCTTAAAATTTTTATTTAGGTATAACTAATTCTAAAAATATGAAAGTGATCAAACTCCTCTAAAGTTCGTAAATTACCCATACATCGTAAAAAATCGTTGAAAACTGTCTTTAATTTTTGTATAAGTGAAAAATTTAAAGTGCTTGAAATCTTATTTTTTTACTTTTAAGCATACAAAATGTTGTGCCAAATTTTAGAAAGATCAAAAGATTCTAACCCGTGCCGAAAAGCGGCCAAATTTGCCCCTAACACTAAAATTTACGAATTTTAGTTTTTTTTTTTAATATATGAATAGAATATAAAAATGACTAATATTTTGTCAAATTTTTAACATTTTTTTTTTTTTGAAAAATAAAAACAGGCCACCAGTTTTACCAAAAACTCATGAATTTTGTACAGTAATTACTAGTAAATATAAGGAAAATAACCCATAAAAGAATGGGCTGAAGTTTTCATATTTTTTTGTTTTATGCCATATTTTCGTTAATTTTGGCAAAATAAAAAAAAAAAATCGGCAATATTTATCTCGCCATTTTGAATTTTAAGTTTTTGGGATTAACAAGAAAAACCTTTATAGCAAATTTCAGCCAAATATGACATTTTTTTTTCAAACGTCAATATTGTTTTCCTAATCAGCGGAGCAAAAAATGGCACTATTAAAAAAAACAGAATTTTTTCACTTTTTTTTCTAGGGCCACAGTACTGCGGTCGACCGCGGTCTTATGGAATAGTAGTTTCAGAATCAGATCTCCATATAAGTAAATTGCCAAATAAATAATAATAAATTTACAAAAAGTAAAATGTATTTTTTTGCGTCTCTAATAGACTCTTGGTGACAATTTCATGCTATCTATATTTAAAATATTGCTTATACTTACTTGCTTCCATTCTACTTTGTCAATAACTTCGGCACCTTGAGGCGAATTTTCTGGTAATGGAGGCCTTAATAGTGATACATACTAAAACATAATATTATCATCAGTAGTCGGCATAAACTCAGTTATAACTCATCAACGTTGAAAATACACACAGAAACATAGGCTTACGGAATAATTTTGCCGAATTATGAGGGAAATTTTTATAAAAGTCACTAAATCGAAACATTTGACGACTAATTTGTTACACACAACAATATTTAATAAAGAAAAAACCGATATTCGATTTTTATCTTTTTATAATACGAAAGTTTTTAATTTTTATTTATCGATAACTTTTTTCCCACCTTACTGGTTTAAATGAAATTATTAAAAAACAAGATAAAAAGAAATAAAAATGTAAATATTTAAAATCTCGCGTCAACGCTAGAGTCAACGCGGCGCCTATGCGAGTACTGGAAATTCGCCGAGTGCTGATTACCATAAATAAAAGTCTAGCTCAGCCCTATAGGGCAAAGAACATTTTTAAGGGAAACATGAGAATATAACATTATTTTAATAAAATAAACTTGACTTTGCTTATTAACCTTATTAATTTACAAAAAATACAAAAAAAAATCAAAAATTATACGCACTTCGGCGCCAGAAACGGCGAAAGAGGTAGTTGATAACACTAGGCAACAAAACTTTTTTTGCCCTGATCTGAAAGCAAAGTTTTCTTACTCATTTAAGAGCGTAGAATCCGATTTTTTTAGATTAAGTCCAGGAAATAATTACGGATTTTTTCAAAATCTTTAAAAAAATAGTAGGATTTTAAAAAATGTAAGGTATATTAAATAAAATACGAGTAATTCATATGCGAAGGACCTACTGTTACAGTAAGTATGCGAAAAAAAAAATTAAAAGCTTAAAATTAAAGTGCACAGTTTACTTAATTGCTCATTTGTGGCACAAATGTCAAGTTAGTGTAAAAATTTCATAGGACTTAATTTGTTGATTACAAAATTCTCTACAAAAATATATGTACATATATTTTTTTATTTGGCTTAAATTTTTTCGTAAAAAGTAAATAAATTAAAAAAGAAATTTAATTAAAGCGCAAAAAATAAAGAGGGCCAGTGTCCCTAAACTGTCTACCAATATCACTCTGTACGATGATTAGAAGATAGATTGATGGAATATTTAAAGGACGGCCCCTTAACAATTAAGAAGTAATAACCTAATATTAAAAAAATAAAATCGTATAAAAATGCAAAATTAATTTTTAATGATTTTTTTTTAATTAAAAATATTTTAAATTTCACGAATGAACGTAATTAATGTAAACGCATTTTTCTTAATTTTTTATTCTTACCTTTCCTCGGTCCAAACTTTTAATTAAATCCAAATCCGTAGTGTCGGAAATTCCCCCATGAACAATTAATACTTTATTGTCCACAACTGTTCCCAGAGGTAAATATTTAAAAACACCGTCAATTAGTTTTAAAATCCTGTTTGAGTTCCTCTGAAACGAGAAAACAAAGAAATGTTTGTGTAAACTTGTCTGATATAATTATAGTAACTTAAAATAAAAACTTTTCGCAAAAAAAAATTAACCGACTTTGGTCTCTAAAAAGTAAAAAAAATAAGCCGGTGCCAATTTTACCACTCCCTAAATTAAATACTAACAATTATTATTGTTGTTAAATTGTTTGCTGCGAAATTGGCTCAGACTTATTTTTAATTTTTTACTTTTTAGAGACAGAAGTCGGTTAATTTTTTTTGCGAAAAGTTTTTATTTTTTACTTTTTAGAGACACAGAACTTGTAAATCTGTGAGGTCATTTAAGCTAAGTTATAGTTGTCCTTTCATCTCGGCAAGCTGCTGACGTCACAACGCACTATTAGTGCGTTGTGGCGTTATCATCTTAAAGATAAATTTCTAAAAAATAAATTTAGTAGTATTTTTATTTCAGCGACCAAGAGTCCAACCAACCTTATTTAAACGAACTACTAAATAAAATCTTTGTAAAACTTTAAGCGTTAAGTAATAATCAAATAACGCCTTATGGTATAATCACAAATTTTATAATTTTCTCTTGGTATTTTAATATTGCATGTCCACAGAATCAAGTTTAGCCGGTTTTAAGTGAAATTGCGTTAAAACGATTAGATTTATCTTGATTATCCGGCTTACCCGGCATTATCCGAGCGTCAAATTAAAACGGGACCACCTCAGGAATGTCCTCTTTAAGTAGCAAAAGGTTTCATCAAATTCGGTTCATCCGTCCAAAGTTATGCGGGAATAAACATAAAAAAAAACAAAGTCACACGTCGAATTGATAACCTCCTCCTCTTTTTGGAAGTCGGTTAAAAAATTAACCTGTGAGGCTGGAGACCGAGTCTTTAAATACATAATGTGTAAATTTGTGTACATTATAATTTACAGTATTTACAGTAGGATAATAATCCTACTGTGCAACGTATTTTAAAGTTTTTGTTTATAAAGGCGGAAATGAGACAAGTTTCAGCAACGGTTTCCTAATATATTGTCCCTAATAAACCAAAATTGAATTTAAATTAAATGAATGTTAACACAGCGTATAAATTAAGGCAACGCTTAGCCACAAAAACCGGAAGTTTAGGTCTGCCTATAGGCATATAAACATATAAACTCGAATTTTCCATTATTTACCAACATGAAATCCACCTACTATGATATTGCAGACAAAATGTGTGTGGTTTGAATATTTTAAATAAGTAGTACATTGCACAGTGTATGGAAAGTGACCTATTTCGCATAAGCGAAAACTTCGCGAAAGCGAGAAAGATACTTTCCGACAAGTTATGTACACTCTTTTTCCTACGACATCAATAAAAATAAAATTATTAAAAATAAATATTATTTTCTGTAAATAAAGATAAATAAAACATCCGCTATTACATATTTTATTCACGTCGCCTGCGCTAGAATATTTATTATACGATAGTTTAAAAAAAATTAAAAATTGTCCTAGACAAAAAATCCTTGAATTTGTTTCATGAAAAAATAAGCAACTTTTTTTTTTTTTTAATGTCCGTGTGTCTGTCTGTCCCATGTCACGATTTTTGGGAACACGAAAAAAACTATCATTAAAAAAATCATTCTTTGAAAATAAACAAAAAAATATTGAAATGTTTTTTTTTTTTTAATTTAAAAAAAAAATATTTTTCTTTATTATTTGAAAAAAATATATTATTTTTCGCAAAAGGAAATAAAAAAGTTGTTAAAAAATGTTTTAAAGTTTTTTTTATTTATTTTTTTTAAGTATTTTTGAGAAAATGCAATATACTGTGAATAATATAATTATATATAATGGTATAAGTATAATGGAATGCGTAGCATTACATATCTTCACCGCTTGTTAAAATTATTAGATTAATTAAAATTAAGTAACTATAAAAAAAACAGTACTTTAAAGAAAAATAAATATCTTAGGTTATTTATAATTTAGAATTCAGCAAAGACGTTCTTTCAGGCCTTGACTGACAAATAACTCTTACCATGCTATTTTTATATAAGCTTTCTAGTAAATCTAAGAAGATAAAATTTAATTTAAATTTAATTAATGCTAACATAGTAAAGAGATTTAATCAAAACTAAGCCACAAAAATGGAAGATTAGTTTTGTCTATGTTTGTACATGGATTTTCAATTATTTACTACAAAGTGGGACAAAATCGGATTAATCTACTATAAGGGATCATTTACGAAATGTTTGTGGTAGATTATAGATATATAATATAACGTAATAGCTAATATAATCTAATATAACAGCCTAGGCTATAAGTCTTCTGAATTTGGTTAAGGTTTACCCATGAGTGCCAAAGTCACCAAAAACTTTTAACTTTTGCGCGAGTTGAGATATCGAATACAAATTTAAAACACTTAAATAAGACATATATTTAATATTTCTAGCTTTTAAAATATGGACAGGAGTGCATGCGGGCATTTTTTAATGAAAGGTTGGTCGTGTAATAAATAATTTTTTCTATTTTGCGACTCTTATAAGCTCATAATCACACGAATTTTGCGTGTTGTTATAGGCTCATAAAAGGTCTCTACTTTTTTTTCTGTTGGATTGGCAACATACAAAAGCTTATCTCTTGACGTTTTGCCTGCAAATGTCAATGTTTGTTTGTTTGTTTGTTTAACCTCGTACTATTCTACTTAATCAAGCATCCCCTAAGTCCAGGACTTGTGTGGGCTAGTAGTAGAGGGAAAAACCGGCTTATACTGACTTTCGAACCAGTTTCTAGGGAATGTCCGTTTCACTTAGCGCCTTCGCCAAATTTCAATTATTAATTAACTGAAAAAGGCAAATCGGCGCCAGTGAGAATCGAACTCACGATAGTAGACTTGCTATACATACGCGCTAGCCACTACCCTATGCCTCCCATGTCGACTTAAAGTTTAATTTTTTACCAAATTTTGTGTTTGGGTTATTTTTTACCGTGTTAAAATTGTTGACTGGTTAATTGCAGTGAAAAAAGAAGAGATGACTGTAAAATATATCAAAATATCATTTGTTCCTAGAATTTTAAACATAGTATAAACTGTAATGCCAACCCAAATGAAAAATCCCTAAGTCAGTCATCAATTTAAATGTAAGTTTTTAAAATTTTCGAGCAAAATAGAAAAAATTGTATAAAGCACTCGTTTCATAACACGTTTTTAGAACACTAGTACTCTAGAAAACTCGCCGCAAGCGGCTGGTTTTCTAAACTTGTACTCGTGCGCTAAAAACGTATGTTATGAAACTAGTACTTTAATATACTATTAAAGATTATAAAATTTTCTATTTAAGCATACATTTTTTTATTTTTTAGACATTTCTTGGGGATTTAAAATAGGTTTGAAAATGGGAATTTTCATATAGTTATAATACCACTAGTAATCTAACTTTTCTCGATATTTTTTTCTTGGTGGTATTACGAATGCTTGTTACTCTTAAAAATAGCACGCGTCGCAGTCCAAGTGCTGTTTTTTAAGCAGCAGAATACATTTCTGACGAAAAAAAAATATACATACCTTAAAAATCTTTAAATTACACTGTGTACAAATTCATGCACACTATGTGTATTCCTAGTATCTAACTTTAATAATATTTTTTCAGTATGATTTCATAAAGTTTTATGCTTAATACAGTAGTCTTATTCTTTTGCTTTAAACTTAATTTTGCTGTTAAGTTTAAAAGCTTCTAAAGATCTCGGTTAGATTATTCATATATATTACATTAATTTTTATTGTAATATATGAGGATTTATGCTTGAAATGATCCTATTTATAAAGCATTTGAGCTGCTTTAATTGGTGTAAGTTATTATGAGGTATTTCTTTTGTGTGGGCTATACCGGGTGGCCCAACTTAGGCAGCTATTTTCTCAAAAACTAAAAGAGATAATTAAGTTCTGTAAAAACCACTTAAATGGGACAAAAATATTTATAAAAAGTATTCAAAACTAAAATCCACCCCTCAAACCCTTCCTAAAACTTAATTATTTCTTTTAGTTTTCTTAGAATCTTACATATTCTAGTACTACTCAAATGGTTTTATTTTAAAACTTAAAATACAGTGTAATAAATATTTTATGTTGAGAGAAAATATTGGTTTAATAGTAATTTTTATCGAAATTTTGTTGTCCCCAGCAACATTTATATACATTTATATCCATATTTATTTTATGTGTTTAAAGTGTTGCATTATATTTATATGTACAAAGTGTTGCATTAATTTATTTATAATTATTTTTTAAAAGACACTTGATAGTGTTATTATTTTATAAACTAAGCAGAGCTTTTGAGATCCAACAAAAAAAGTTGGTATCAATAATAAGTTTGTCCCAAAAAATTGATGTCCATCTAAGTGGCAAAATCACTGTCCTAGTGCCTATTCACTGGCTCGCATAAGAACATAATACATAACAATGCTTGATGTGCTGCCATGTATCTTGTAAGCCAATCACGGCATTGCATTCTTATGTTTTATGTTCTTATGCAAGCCTCTGGATAGGCCTTTATGTAACTTGTCCTTCTTATGTATACTGTATAGACAGGTTTTTTAGTACCTGCGTAACCACTCAAACTACCCACCTACCCTAACAAACCTACCTATCTGTAGTTTAATATTTCTTGTTAGCGACTAAAATTGATAAAAATGATTTAAAAGGTTCGATGTGAGATGAACTGATTCAATTTCTGTAAAAATTGCGATAGAGTAGTTTGGTAAAAACAAAACTAAATTACATATATATGTGGTTGGAAAGTTGAAATGCCTCTTAGTAGTGGTTATTAATAAAATTTCGAAAAGAAAAAGCTTTTAGTCCTAGACTATATGTTTTTATTACATTACCCCTACATGTACCTTACTATACAGTGCTTGTCATAAGTCTGCTGCCCCCTTTAACTTTTGAACGTGTTAAGATATAAACTTGAAAGTCCAAATACGTAGGTAATTAACATAACCCAAATATATTTTTGGTATTATGTTGCGGACAAAGACGATAACTGGACATTGGCCGGACAATGACGTGAAAATTATCATCATTGACCGGCCAATAACGCGTCATTGACCGAATTATCGTCTTTGTCCCTAACATATGTTAAGGAAGACTAATGAATACAGGGGTGGGTCAAGGGGGTATTTTTTTCGGGGTCGTGCGATACATCATTTTTAAATTTTCTGTTAAATTATACTTTTAAAGTACATAATTAAAAATATAAATAAAATACAAACATCGCCAAAACTGGCCCCAATGAATTAAAAAAAAATTATTCTAACAAATATGTGGGTTCAATCTCAATTTTATTGAAATACTTTGTCACATGTAAGGTCTTTTCATGTCACAGCCAGGAATTAAATTTAAAAAATTGTATCAATTATTTTTTATTGAAAATAATAAATAAATAAGAACCAGTATGTCCTCCTCTGTTCTCAAGCAAAACAATATTTAACTAATTGTCTTCCATTGCGAATATTAAAAAAATATATAATTATATGGTTAAAAACAAAGTTTAATAAGATTTAAAATGATGTATCACACGACTCCCTTCCATTTAAAGACTGTACTCTCTTGCACCCTGCCACTATTTTGTTCCGAAAAATATCAAACATATACCAAAAAATAATTTAGGTTATGTTATTTAAGTGTAACAGACGGACAGACAGACAGACAGATATTTTTGTAACACCCACTTTTTTTACATTTTCTCGAAGTTTCATGAAATTCTAAATTCGAAATTAAAAAAAAAAATTAGGTCGATTTTATTAACGGGTTTACCCACCCGAGTGGTCATATCTAATAATTTAAATTTTTACGGGTACCCAACGAACTAACAACTCTTCTCTCTAGAATACGCATACCGTTAATATAAAGTATCGCCAACATCTCGGTTTGTTTGTAAACAAATAGTAGGTATAATTAGGCCTGAACAATAACAGTAACTGTTATTGTTGTCTCTGTTAGAACAAAGCTGTGCGAGTAAGACAGACAAATGTATATTTTGGCTACGTTTTTGTCAGTTTTTACAAATGAAATGCCTATTCTAGAGAGAAGAGTTATTATTTCGTTGCGGGTACCTGTAAAAACCTAAATTATCATATATAACCTTTTTGCTTAGACCGGTAGAATATCTTTATTGAGATCAACATATTCTGATGCGTAGGTTGTCTATGATTCTATTAGTTCTCCCAATTTTCCGAGGTAACCACATGAATTTTCATGAAAACCTAATCCGCTTTTGCTCTAAATTGGTTTTCGAGTACAGTTATCAGCTTCTGAATTAGAGTTGCGGTATGGTTTAATTCCCTATAGTATAGTATAGATAAGGGTACCAGCCAAAAATTTAAAATTTTCGAGCTTGCGCAGTTTTGGTATCCAAAGGGTCCCAATAAAAATAAAGCATAAAATTGAAATTGGACCTTGTTTTAAGACTGGTAAATCAGTTTTCTTCACCTATAGCAATAATAATTTTTTCTCTCTTAGTAGGAGTAAATTTTATAAACAATTGATTTCTGTCACTTTAGATGTTTCAGTTCTTTGTGCATTTTTTACTAATTAAACCCAAGAAAATAGCTTTAAATAACTTTCTATTTATTAAATATAATTAATTATAATTATTACCAATTAAAAGAATTAATAATTAGCTAAATATTCTAAAAAAAAAAAATAAAAAAACTAAATTTTAAAACGCCAGTTCAAAGTATTTATTTGAGCAAATGTCATTGATCAAGGCTACTTAAATTTTATGAAAATTTCAAGAAATATCATTTCTGTTAATAATTTATTTTATTATTTAAATAAAAATAGTTAAATAGTGCTAGTAGTGAAAAAACTAATACATAAACCACGGTAGAGAAGACTATTATAGCCTCGCACTCTTAAATCCCTACGCTCGGCTATAAAAAATGTCTTCTCTACCTTGGTATATAATTACTATTGTTTTTTATTGTGACTGTAATAGGACTAGAAACTAGGCAAATTGTTAATTTCTATTGGTTGATTATAGTATGAATTATATTCTTAATACAATACAATACAATAATTAAAATAAAAAAAAACAATGTCACAAATTACATTTTTTTAATTTCTATCGAGCAGCTAACTTTCTAAAATTAATTTAATTTAATTATACTTTAAGCGCGATTTGCACTTTAATTAAACTATACTTTACAAACTTTGAACTTTAAACGTGTTTTGTATAACAATTTATAGATCTAATAAAAATGTGGAGTGAACTAAAAATATAAAATTTACTCTCCTAACCCCAACTACCCCCATCTAAAAATCTTAAGTAGCAACCCTATAATTGATAATTCTTTAATTTTTATTAAATTTGTTTTGTTTGTTTGTTTAACCTCGTACTATTCTACTTAATTAAACATCCCAAACTCCAGGACTTGTGTGGGCTAGTAGTAGAGGGAACCACCGGCTTATACTGACTTTCGAACCAGTTTTTATAGGGAGTGTCGACTTCACTTATGCCTTCGCCAAATACCAATTATTAATTAACTGAAAAAGGCAAATCGGCGCCAGTAAGAATCGAACTCAAGCTAGTTGTAATAGAGTTGTCATGTACAGACGCGGTAGACCACTACACCAATCCATAATTCGATTTAATATTTTTGGTAACAGCATAAAACAAATAATACCATTTAAATATGTTACTAAAATATGTGCGTTGTTATTTAAGATTTTTATGTTGGAGTAGTTCCTATGGAGTTAAATTAATTGTGTGAGGACCATCACATTTTTTGAAGCAATTCACGTTTCATGTGATGTGATATCATCACCGGTAAATGGGGCCAATCCGGCTGTCAAAAATAACTGCCCTGAAGTTGGCGTTCACTGGTGGGTTCGATAGATTATTTAAATACCTTTAACTGCCCCAAATTTTAAATCAATATATTATGTCGTTAAAAAGTTAGACACTTTATCGCTTAAAAGAATAAACCTGTGTATTAGGCAATTTGAAATTTTGGCGAAGGCTCAGGGAGCCATTTATTATATATTTTCTTAGAAAAAAAATGACCAAACCTATTTTAAAGGATAAAAGTACCTTACTATAGCCTTATATTAAAAAACAAAGTTTTTTTAAGCAGAAGTATATATTTAATTATGTTTAAATAGAAACTTACCTTGTATTTGGACTGTACTTCTTTGATAAAACCATACCTATAATAAATAAATGTAATCATTTTTATGTTTAAGAAAGTGTAAACAAGACGTAAAACGTTTTTCATTGGTGCATAGAGGAGTATTAAACCATTTAGGGGTTCAACTCTAGTATTTACAAACTAGGGTGGTTCTTATATTTTTTTTGCACCCCCAGATTTTTTCTAAATTATCTTAAAATTATGTGAACCAAATTTTAGCTTGCTAGCTTGAGCTTGAACAAATTTAAAAAAGGGAGCATAAAATATATTTTAAAACCCAATGGTATCGAACAAAAACCAAAACATAATAACATTATAAATTCAAAAATGCAAAAAAAAAGATTTTTGGGTCAATTTTAATAAGGGGTGTTGCCACTCTTAATAAAAAAATATAAACAGAGAACAGGGAAGGTTCAAATATTACGTTTTTTAGTGAACGCCGTGTGCAATAAAATTTGCAACGAAATCGTATCTTAGGCCTAGATCATTGTTAAAAACGTGATCCAACCTTGCTGAAAATGACGGGTCTGGGTGGGTATAAATGGTGCATAAACCGGACTTGAGCGGATGAAATTCACCCGCTCAAGTCCGCTCTATGCAACATTTATACCCGCGCAGACCCTTCATTTTCAATAGGGAATAAATATTTTTTTTAAAAGTTTATAATTTTTTAAATGTTACATTTATACCCGCGCAGACCCTTCATTTTCAATAGGGAATAAATATTTTTTTTTAAAGTTTATAATTTTTTAAATGTTACATTACGTATCTTAAAAGTGACTACTTAGACGTAAAATTTAATTCCCTATAATTTTGAGAAAAGCCCCTTTGTAAGGAAGGCTACTATATTTTCCCAAATAAAAGTGAGATGTTAGAATGCCGCTTCAGGTTTTTTGAAAAATAGGGACATTAATGAGTAGTAATATTATAGGGTAGGGAAGATAAAAGTAATATGTTAGTCTGCCGTCTCTAATGGGAGAACTTAAAAATACCCTTCATGTATAGAGCTCTAAAAAAGATTTAAAAGCCTCTGGAGGCTTTTAATTTTTTTTTGGACTGAAATAATAACTGACCTCTGGTTCATAATGTGGTCCTCGTGGTTGCCTCGGTTAAGAAAAATTGCTCCCGGGTAAACCAGTAAACATACGAGAAGTATTAATAAAACTTCTAACCCTCGTTTTCCACGATCTACGAAGTCCCCGTTGAATACATACGGATTGTCCAAAGAAGGTAGACCATTCTGAAAACAAATAAATAAATAAATAAAATATGTTTTTATTGTGGGAGGATTGGTGTAGTGGTCTACCGCGTCTATACATGACAAGTCTACTACAACTAGCGTGAGTTCGATTCTCACTGGCGCCGATTTGCCTTTTTCAGTTAATTAATAATTGAAATTTGGCGAAGGCGTAAGTGAAGCGGACACTCCCTATAAAAACTGATTCGAAAGTCACTATAAGCCGGTGGTTTATTTTATTTCAATACAAAACAAAGGTCTTTTTGTTGAAATGGCTGCTTATTAAACGTTTATTATATATTAATAAGTGTTAATTTACCGTAAATTACACAGCCACACAAAAAAAAGATCAAGTACTCTTTTGGAGACCACTGCAATGCATTGAATTCCTATGTATTTTGAGGCACTGAACCCGAGTTTGAGGTCAAAATAGCCCTCCTCCGTTTAGTTTTGGAGATCCCTGGTAACATTGAACTTGGACAAGTTTCTTGACCAGAGTACTTGACAAAGTTCTTTCTAAAGAATTGGACAATTCTTAAGCAAGAGAATTAATAAAGAATATGTATCCAGAGTTGGGCAAGATTCTAGCAAGGTTCTGGAAGCAGAGCGTTTAGCAATACTTTGTCAAGTCTGTTCGTCAAGTCTGAGAAGCAATTTGACAAGCTTTTTGCTCAAGAATCTTGACCTACTCGAACAAGTACGATTTGATCATGATAGAGATCGCTTTTCGATTTCTTGTCAATTTTTCTTGCTACATTCTTGCTCAAGACTTGTCAAAGAATCTAGACGAAGTATCTGTATCTTTGACAATTCTTGAACAAGAATCTGTCGACAGTAACTTACGCCAGAATTGTCAAAATCTGGATGCAGTTACTTGATCAAGAATCTTGAGCCAGACTTGCTCAAGACTTGACAAAAATTTTTACTAGGGATTATCTCAAAAAACCTTATTTTTGATTATAACAAGTATAACGTTTTTTGAGGTTATCTCGAAAACTATTTTTTTGAGGTACTATTTTGAGCACAAATTCGCGTTTAAAATTTTAGCTTCAAATGGACCATGATATGTTAAAAATAATGATTGCATAGATTATTTGTCAAATATTAGTCGTCCTGCTTAATTTATATTTTACTTATCCCTATTTATATAAATATAATACATTATATTATATGTTTATTAATATGATTATATAAAAAAAATTAATTCAAAAAAGCATCGATAAAAACAACAATTATTATGTTAAATATCTCGGCATCATCAACTAGCAAGACACCTTTTTAACCCTCAACTGGTATGATAAAAGATTGCGTACAGTGAAGGCATAAATAATTTAAAAGTAGAAACTTTAGATACATAATCTTATTCTCACAAAAATATACTAAAAATATAAAACATGAAACAAGAAATGCGAAGAATCTTAAGAAAATTAGAAGAATTATTATTAAATTAGAAGAAAATTAGAAGTTTAATGAAATGCAGGTTCCCAAGCTTGATACAGGGCCGGTATGTGATATCGCACCTTGCCTGTTAAAGGTTAAGAGAAATTTTTATTTTTTTACTTAAGCCTAACAAAAATATAAAATACTTCACCATTACCGACAATTTGGTAACTATTCTGAGAGAAATGCACAAGGGGAAAACAAATTAGAAAGTGAGGTGGGTATACAAAAAGTAATCAATGCTTTATTTGATTGACATATCAGAGTGTATACCTACAGAATACAATAATTTTACTTTGAATAACAGACACACATCGTGGATAAAACGTTGTAAATAACATTTTCACATAAAAGTGTTATGTTCATATACAGGGTTATTCACGGAAGTGGCCTATTAAACGTTTATGGAGAACCAATAACTTTGAAAGTCTGCTAATTTGCACTTTGGGGTTTTTGAATATGGGCAATCGATTAAAAATGTTTTCATGCTTGTGCCACTTCCAGTTGTACCGGAAGTGGCACTCAACTTTAATTTTTTAAATGGAACACCCCATATATTTTTTAATTTTTTAAATTTGCATAAAATTTGCTTTATTTTAATGTATAACACGTTATGTTCATCTCCAGTAGTTTTTGAGTTATTCTAGTTTTTAGCGAAAAATAAGCAAATTCAAGCACCCCTAAAAACAATAATTTCTCCTTGATTTTTTAAATTGAAGAAAAGTTGTTTTGTATTTTGCTCAATGATGGTTAAGCGAATCATTCTAAGCTAAAATGGAATCCAAAATTTATACAGGGTGTCTGAAAAAGCAGGTCAAACTTAACAAAATTAAAATAGCCATAACTCTTTTTTTTTAAATGACACCCTACATTTTTTTGTATTTGTTTAAATAGAGAATTCAATTTTCTTTAAAATAAGTATAGGATACCCTATACCTAACTTTAACCGTTTTCGAGCTATTTGCAAATTAATGTGAAAAAGAAGTATTTTGCAGTATTTCTGCAATTACGTAAATTTTTAAAATTGTATTGTGTTTTTATTTCTTTTAACCTAAATGTTATCGTTCTTATCGTGATAAATTAGTGTAAAATAATGGAAGAGGCTTATTCTTACCCTGTTATTTTGGATTTATTTGCTATTTTTGGTGAAAATGATAAAATAATTAGTAGAACCTGCAGAAACTTTAATACAAAATATCCTGATTTACCAAGAATGTCATGTAAAAAATTTAGAAGAATACACAAAAATTTTTCGCAATTTGGAAAAGAAAATGCAGTGAAATCTCTTACGAAACCAATTACAAACAACGAAAATAACGAAGTCAATGTTTTGGGTTACTTTTATGCATATCCACATGCCTCAATTCCTGCAGCTAGTTACGACTTGGGAATTTCCTATTCAAGCATCCAAAGAATTTTAAAAAACCACAAGATGCACAATTACAAAAAGCAAAAAATACAGGCCTTAAAACCTAATGATTTTCAAAATAGAGTGGACTTTTGTGAAAATCTTTTGATAAATATTCAAGAAAAACCAAACTTTTTAAAAAGAATAATTTGGACGGACGAGGCTAAATTTTCTCAACAGGGTATTTTTAACAGAAGAAATGTACACTACTGGGCGCATGAAAATCCAGTTTTAAGGTAAATATAATGATCTTTGAGGTAAATAAATAAAAATCGATTAATTTTTCTGGCCTATTTTATAAAATATAACAAATTTTAACAGAAATACGGCTGTTTCACAATAATTTGCAAATAGCTCAAAAACGGTTAAAGTTAGGTATAGGGTATCCTATACTTATTTTAAAGCAAATTGAATTTTCTATTTAACCAAATAAAAAAAAATGTAGGGTGCCATTTAAAAAAAATGAGTTATGGCTATATTAAATTTGTTAGATTTGAACTGCTTTTTCAGACACCCTGTATAATTTTTGGGTTCCATTTTAGCATAGGATAATTCGTTTAAGCATCATTGAGCAAAACACAAAACATCTTTTCTCCAATTGAAAAAATCAAGGAGAAATTATTGTTTTTAGGGGTGCTTGAATTTACTTATTTTTCGCTAAAAACTTGAATAACACAAAAACTACTGAAGATAGACATGAAGTATTATACATCAAAATAAAGCAAATTTAATGCAAATTTTAAAAATTAAAAAATATATGAGGTGTTCCATTTAAAAACTCAAAGTTAAGTGCCACTTCCGGTACAACCGGAAGTGGCACAAGCATGAAAATATTTTTAATCGATAGGCCATATTCGAAAACCCCAAAGTGCAAATTAGCAGACTTTTAAAGTTATTGGTTCTCCATAAACGTTTAATAGGCCACTTCCGTGAATAACCCTGTATATAAAAGGAAAATTAAACAGAAAAATAAAATCTTACATCAAGTACCTTTAACGAAAAAAAAAAGAGAGTAACAAAATAGTAATAATATTTTTTACATTTAAAACGGCAATTGTAGCAAATGTCATTTTAAATGTACCAACTTTAGCGAATAAAATTTTATGGGTGAGTATTAGCCTGAAATTTATATATACTTTGTTAACATTTTTATATTTTAAATACTTTAAATTAAAATTATGTTTCAAATTAATATTTTTTTACAATAATTATTATTATTTAAAAAGTCCACATACACGAATGATGACGAATACCAAATGCGGGTAAGATGACGATACTATAATACACGTACAAAATATCGATGTTGAGGTTTCGAATAAAAAGGACTGTCTAATAGACGGGGATGTTGGTAAAGATAATAAGGTATGGTTTTAATGCTTTAACTTCTAATTATGGGCCCATTCTTACTGCAATGAAATGAGTTCAAAAGAAACCAAAATAACGATTTGGGTTTTTGATTTTTGTGAAATTATCCTAACAACTTAGGGCCCCTCCCCCTATATAAAGTTGCACAAGCCCCACTTCAGATGCTAAAATTGCCTGTAACTTTTAGTCAATTTAACGGGATGTCAACATGACAGTATCTTTTCTATGAGTGTATGTTTTAACGAAAAACAGGTACTAACCGTGACAGAAAAAAGTAGTACAAGAAGTTGGCAACAAACCCTACATATTTTCGATATTTTAATAATTTCAATTGGACTTTTTAATATTAGGTTATGTGCATGACAGTAATTTTGACGCAAAGAAAAAGTAAGGCTATCTTGTCTTAGATGTACAAAACATCTTAACGGTGAGTTGCTCATTATATGACAGGGTATCTTATTTGAGGTTATGTAGAAGAACCGTCATTTATTGACAATCGACGTTGCCTCTTGGAAAAACGAATAAAAATTGCTATTGACATCACTGAATTTATTACTAGAAGTAGAAGAAGAAATAAACGTCATCATTAAAAAAAACCGCTGTACTACTTTTTTATGTCACAGATAGTAGTAGAGCGTCATGATTGACGGACACATACGGTTAAGTTCTTTTAAAAGAATTTTATATCTATTACAGAAGTAAACATTTTTAAAGGGACATAAACTGACATTATTTTTTAAAAGCTTTTCGGTGCCTTTTTTGTGCAACGTGTGTTTATGATAAAATTTTATCAGGTAGCACACAGGATCCTTAGGGGATCTTCAGAAAGAATTATTTAGGACTATTCTAGGACTATAAAAGAATAAACCCCAATATACTTTACAGGGTTTTCAGCAACTGAAGTGCTTTGTTTACAGGATACTTAAATATATAAATATACACATTATAGACATTGTACGTTGTTAAATAATCTAAAGCTTGCTAATTACTTAGTTTTAAAATCAATATTTGCTCCTTCAATTTTGTTTTATTTTAAAGTCCCAACTAAAATATAGTTATAAATCAGGGTCAATTTATATATGATTAATAAAAGGAAATGTTTTGACACGTAGAACTTATAGAAACATTTATCAAATGTAGATTAAATCATTTCATCAATATAACCCGTAGCTACTGACGTGCTTAATTACTGAGGTGGAGTCTCACAGACGCCCATTAATAAACAGGGTTATTAAAGTGCACAAAGGTAAATAAATGAAAACTGAATTCAAGGTATAAAACTTTAATTATTTTTAATTATATTTTTAGAATAAATTTAGCAAAAAAGAAAATATGTTTAACATTGGGATCAGACAAGGGGCACAAAGGGGGCAAATACTAATATTTTTTGCGATAACTGGCTTATTATTGATCGTAGAATAACATTTCTTGTGCAGATAAAAAGTTTTTTTTTCTACTAAAATTTTAATTATTTTTTGTTGTAGGATAAGAATTGTTATCTTCCGATCAATAATAAGCCAGTTATCGCAAAAAATATTAGTTTTTTAATCCCTTTTTCCCGCTTGCTGCTTTCCAATGTTAACCATATTTGACCTCAGACAAACTTTGAAGGTCCTAAATCGTTTAGTGAAAGAATTTTTGAAATCGGACCTTTCTTTTAGAAGTTATAAGGTTTATTAGCAGAGGACAGACAGACTGATATTTTTTTAAAAACCACTTTTTTCACACTTTCTCGATGTTTCATGGCATTTTAAGTTCGAATATGCAAAAAAATTGTTTTTTTTATAAAACAATAAAGTACTGATTTTTTATTATTATATCTAAAATATATACTAAAGTTTAAATACCTAATATGCACATATAATAAATTAGAAAAAACGTAAAAAAAAAACGATCGGCCTGTACGATTTGCTTAAATTACTTCTTTAGGTGTGTTTAAACAATTTATGAAAAAAGAAAAATAAGGGATCGTGGGCAGGCCACATTCATCACGGATGTTGCCATGGATCCGCGTTAAAATGGTTAAACCGGACTTGCAGAGAGAGAGAGAGAAAGAGAAATATAAAAAAAAGGTAGAGAGAGAAACATAGAGATACAGAAAGAGAGAAAGGGAGAAAGATATAGAGAGACAAAGACAGAGAGAGAGAGAGAAAGAGAAAGAGAGAGAAGGAGAGAAAGAGAGAGAGAGAGAGAGAGAGAGAGAGAGAGAGAGACAGAGAGAGAGAGAGAGAGAGAGAGAGAGAGAGAGAGAGAGAGACAGAGAGAGACAGAGAGTACATACTATCCACTATACTATGGGATTTAAAGCATTATACATATATCTTTGCTGTTTATTTGGCACTTACCTTGTGAAAAATAACTAGAAGATCGTCTAACTTTCCGTGAAGGTCTCCACAAACTGTAATCTGCTTGCAGAGGGCTGTTGAGGCGATGTTTAGGTTGGGTAATTTTTTCAGATGAACAGTAGAACGCTTTAGGATTTCAGCGACCACGTGAGGTTGTAACCGAAAGTGCTGCAACCAATTAAAAATATGTATAGTATTTATAGCCAACACAGGTCTGCATTTGAATACTTGTTGCAGTTGGTTATAACCAAGAGATAATACCCCATATTGGTACTATATTTAAATTTTCAAAAATACAGCCC